>NQII01001428.1:28225-61067 GCA_002778355.1 Clitarchus hookeri
AAGACACAGTAATGTATCTATTTGTACATTCGGTGTAATCGAAGTGTTTCCATCTACCAATTTCGAAATCTAAATACGAAGCAGAAACATTTCAGTATGTACACTTTATGTTTTTTATGGTTCAATTCAAAGTTAATTATAAATAATTAAGCTGCATGAAAGAAATACACATGTGCTAAAGTAATGAACATCACAAACTAACACTGCAGTATACCAGAAAATGGAAATTGCCTTTTATTCTTTGTTTCAGGAATGATCATATAGGAAAAAAAAAAAAAAAATCCTACATGTTTACACAATGGGGTCGCTTCCTTACCTCTACAACATGCACCCGACAACCGTGAACTATGTTATAAGGACTACCTACTAACCCAACCGACAAAACATGATTGATCAACTTTTCTTCGTTAAAGTATAAAAAAATAGATGCACTACAAACATTCACATATGTAATGATACTTTAGTATTATTTGTAAGCCCAAAAATGCAGTTATTTGAATTTTTTTGCTAATATCCAACATATATGACATACTTGTAATTATTACCGAACTGCAGTTGCATCTGATGACGAAGAGGATTTTTTTTTATAAATAAATTCGATGATAGTATCGAGATAAAGATGTTTTGTTCATCATTTCGACTGGTAAAGCAGCATTTTCAGATGTTACTGATTTCCTGCTTACCGTTAAGTCAGTAGGCCACCAGCAAAAATTGAATTTCATTTCTGAATGCTGTTTAGTTCCCGGAAGATTTGAAAATTCGACACAACGAAACAAGATCTTACATTTTGCATCACAGTGCGTCACTAAAACTCAGATGAACAAAGAAAAGAGCAAGAAAGTTCTACTTAAACAGGAACGAGACATCTTTAGCCAACTATTTGCAATTATTATCGAAAATAAAATTAACATAGAACACTGTTTTACTTTTCCACTAGCATCAGTGCCACCTGATCTTATCTCGTGTACTGGTGAAATGTTAAAAACATATAAGTCTAAAATACGTTATCCAATACATTAAAGTCTCAAATCAAAATTGTTGAGCCAACAAAAATCGAAGTTAAAATAATCGATTGTTTTTACTTCTTGCATCTCATCGGATTCTCCATGCCACAAACATTTGATAAGATAACTGAATCTATCCTTATAAAACTGTGGTCAACTAATGCTTCTGAGATACACATCATATTTGACCGCTATTTAACGCCTTCTATCAAAGATTACGAACGCCAAAGTTGACAGGAGTTCGATATTCCGTACATAATTACAGGGCCCCTACAACCCAGACCTACCGATTTGTTGGGAAGCCTAACAAATTATCGTTTTAAGGAGGCTTTAGAACAATTCTTAGCTAATTACTGGGATAATGAAAATTTGTTATCAATAATCCAAGAGAACAAATTCTTTATAACAATTAGAGATCAGTGCTTTCCTTATCACACATAGGGAAACAATGTCGTCAAGTGTGAAGAAGTTGATTATATGTCAACAAGAAGAAGCAGATACGCTAATTATGTTTCATATATTCAAAGCCCCACCAAGTTAAAAAAAAAAAAAAATTGTTGTAAAAGCCTCTAATACTGACATCTTGATAATTTTTCTCGCTAATATGCATACCATTTCAGCATCAGAAATTTGGTTAGCATGTTCAACGACCAAGAAAGGCAATAATAGAGATCTTAATTGTACAGAATTAGCTAAGTTGGGATCCACATTATGCCTAAGTCTGCCGGCTTTCCATGTATTCACAGGCTGCGATTACACTGCAGCTTTTTACAATAAAGGAAAAGTCAGACCTTTTTAAAATCTTTTCGAAAAATGAGACATACCAGAAAATGTTGGCGTCATTAACAGATGAAGCCGACATTTTCATCGGCGAAAAAATTGACGTTCAGGAGTTTACTGCTGTTATGTATGGCATCAAGCATTGCACAAGTGTAAATGACGCGAGATATCGCATTTTCCACAACAATTATGCGACTAAAAAAGGCAACGAACAATTTATGAAAAAGATTTAAAGTTTCGACTCCAATTTGATCCTACAATGCTGAAAATCGCTAAAACAATAAATTTTACGCACAATTTATGTCAATTCTATGTGGCTTAATGCAACTGATCCTTATTGTGTAAAACTACGCCCTGAGGATTGCGGTTGGTTCATGGGTGGCTATTTAAAGCCAACGGGGTTCGTTGGGGACACAACGCCCTTACAAGTTGATGACATATTGCGCGCGACAATAATAATGATGACAATCCCTCAGAATTTGACTATAACATTGCAACTTCTGATGTATCAGACGATGAACAACTTTTTGTATTTGTACAAAAACTTTTAAGTTTTGTGATAAAATTTGTTAGTAATTTTCAAGCCTTTTCTAAAATATTTATTTATTCTATTTTATGTTATGAAATGGTTAACATTTTTAAGATAAGTTAATACTATCCATATATTTTATATTACGCTATAAATTTTTATATTATTTACTCCAAAAAATATTCTGGGCGTCACAGGTGTCTTTTCTATAACACGCAGAAAAGAGCACGCGCAATCTCTTTCACTCCGCAGCTGCTACGCTGCGTTCTTTTCTATCGCATAGAGTAGTACATGCAGCGCTCTATGTCGCGTCCCTCTTTTTTACTCAAATGTCTGTACTTTAAAGCGCGACAACCGTGAGTCTGGACCACTTTTGCTTAGGCAACCTAATACTATCGTGTTCGCAATAAAATTACCTTCCATTTGATATACATTTCAATTAAATAACATATTAGGGTAAATTAATAATGCTAACTAGCCTGTTTGTACCTGGCAACTTAGTAGTAGGACCAAGCAAAATATAGGCAACCTAATTTTTATTCTTATCTATGTCTTGTACTACCGATTGGTACAACATTTTTTGAAATAACAAATAAGGGAAGTGATTACAAAAAATTAATTAAATTGTTTTTAATTAAGGGTAGTCTGGACAGGATATGATTAGGCAACCTATGCGCGATTAGTTAGTTTATGTATTATCTTTCATAAAAAAAATACCTCTCATTCAAATAACAGATGAGAGTAGGTCGATGTTAGTCAGGATCTTAGAATATTTTAAGTGGGTAGACAAAAGGTGGTCGTTTAAAGTTACTCACTTCTTTAACAGCGTTCGAAAACTGTTTAGATGTCACTTCCTGTTGCTCAGTGTTTGACTTATTCACTATACAATCATGTCCACATTAAAACAGGGATGCACTTTAGCGTATAAAATTGCCACATGTGTTTACAAAGTCGGATCTTATAAATTGCTAAACGAAATCACTATTTCAGACACTTTTCGTAAATAATTATAAGTAAATTACGTCCACAAACACTGAAATCTTCTCAGTAGTAGTCGCGCTCTTCTGTTTGATCTAGTCCTGTGAGATATCAAAACACTGATATGATAAGCTGTCGATTTTCTGATAAAACGTAAAGAAGCGCTGTCGATCACACCTGCTAACTCAATAAGTATTTTGCAAATGTGGCCTTATTATGAACCTGAAAGCAGCATTTTACCACCAGATCAGAACAGAAGGTGAGTAGCTCGGTATTTAATAAAGGATTTTAATTGATGAATAAAGGACGTTGCTTTTAGTGACTGTTGTTTACAAATGTTTACACTATGATATTGATTATAACTACAATCACTTGAAATGAAATACTACCCTTCAGTCTTACAAAATATGCACTGTATTACTGCCAAATACACTGATTTCGTGCTTATTCTGGTTCTCGTCGTCTTGCATCTAACTGATCTCGTAAAAATTTCGTGAATGTAAAGGAACATTTTAAAATCTGGTAAATTTTTTACAATTAAAACATTTCTTATACAGCTATTTTTTCTAAGTTTTTACTAGACACAAAACTCGACACACCAGATAACAATAAGCCAGTACCACCACAGAGGAAAGGAAGTAACAGCGAGCGAGTTATCGCAGGGTTGACGTAAAAGTCATGATGTTCGTTTCATTAGTGAGGGAAAAGTACAACCCTTCATTAATGACGCAAACTTACAGGAGTTATAATTATCAGGGAAGAATTATCGACATCTCCTAATTGTCAACACGCTCATGTAATTTTTTTGAAGAACCAAATTTGATGAGCGCAACGTCACTGACAGTGGCAACCATCTTTGATTGTGTTCGGTGGGATTGGTCTGCGTTGAAATGAAATGGATTGATATCTTGTCACGTTTTTACTCTTGTCACTAATTCCAAATATTGCAATCCACATTTATGTGGAAGGTAAGAAGTCGAATGCAGCTGTCGTTTACTGTGGTTAACATTTTGACTTGTCACTTTCTTCTCACATGCAATGAGGTGTTTTGTCATTACACCTGTTCAATTCCAGGTGAGATGTCTGTGAGGTAATGGTGAAAATACATTTATTTGAAATTAGGACAGTTAGTTATTTCATAGTATTTGCTGTTTCTATCTTCGTTGTTTACCACATGGGTTAAGAGCATGTCAAAAACTTATGTTCGTGAATATTCCATATTGATATACCTTCCTGTAATGCCCGACATAAATTGTAGTTTATGGTTAGGTTAGTGTTTTGAACGTTTATTTACGTGAAATTGTATTCGTGTGTTTTCAGTGACCTTAATGTTAACATTTTTACATTATTGTATCCAGGCAATACAACTATTTCATCTGTTCACTGCATAATCTGATTGATTCTTTCATCATTTGTTCAGCAGTGAAGAGGAAAGATGAATACATCGGATCATGGGTAATGGTTACAAACATTATTTCAAGTATGGTGGTGGTATACAGTTCCAAGCGGATGCACTTGCCTTACTGTATTTAGTTACTCTTTATTATTTCTCTTACAATAAATTTGCTACATAAGGTTTTTTTTTTTGTTGCTTCTGTTAATTATACTGTTTATAATTTGATACGATTGTGCAACTCTTAATTGCTTTTAAGTTATGGTGCAACTTTATCTTTCACAAATGGTTTTTACATGTGTATATATAAACGAGTGTGGTATGTAAGTGCAAGAGCATGTTCAGAAATAATGCTAGAAGTTGCCCCTTAAGTTTTAGCTTCACTTATGCAGAAATTGTTCCGTTTTTGTGTCAAAATTACAGTTTCAGAGGTACCATTGAAAATGTTTGATTATAGAAAATTTACAATTTACTGGTTGTTTAATACCTTTGTATCTAAATTTCGCTGTGTGTTATTTCCTGGTTGCAAAAAGGCACGAACTTATTGATGATATAATATCAATATGTTTTTGACTTTTACAACAAGCAGATAACACACAATTAAAATTACACACACAAATATTAAGCAACCCCTAAAATGTCAATTTTTATAATTGTATGTTTTCAGTAATTACTATGAATCCAAAATTATGATGTGAAAACAAAGAATTTCTGCAAAAGGTGCAAAGCTGATCCTTAATGAATGTGCAAAATGAAGCTTGTAGAAAAAAAATGTAGTAATGGAATTGTAGCCTGGCTACTGTAAATAGCTGCAATTTTTTGTTAATGCAAGGTTATATTTTTGCATGAAATAAAACCTAATCAGTACATTTGCATGTTGTAGGCTTATTTTCTGTGTAAGGTGTAATGTGTTAGCTGGAGTCTTGGAAAATGCAGCAGTTGTTGAAGTTATACGCAATGAGTAAAATACAAAGTTTGTGAGGCACTTGATTGGAATTTGTAGAAAGTTACTCATCCATGCAAGCTTGGCTCTTGTGTGATAACTGTAGATACTATCCTAATGTAATATTTGTTTTGAGACTGGTATTAGGCTAGCTAGTGATTTATGCCCATTCCAGAATGAGCATAGTTGGCAAAGTATTGTTCGCAGTGAGCAGTCTACAAAATATTGGTGTGAATAAAACTGTTGTTTAAAAAAAAATGGTAATTATTTAGAATAGGGGCTTTTCTGAAAAACATCGTAGACCCACAAAAGTAACATAAATGGGTTCTGCACAGCTTACCTTTTTAATATTGAGGAGGGTGTAATGGTAAAATAAGTAAATGTACTAAATAAAATAGATAAAAGTATGAGCAGTTTGGCCGCTTTGTTTACGCAGACGTCATGTTGAATAGCCATGTAAGTGTGCTAACGCCACCTATCGGCTGCGGACGTGAAGACGATAGCTTACTACACCATTGTATGGGATACAGTGCAGTTCGCGGTGAGTGGAATAATGTGCGCCCGTGGTTTGCGACGTCCGAACCCGACTGTGAAGGATTGTTATTGTAGAATGGAGGGTGCTAGTACGATTGTTTCTGTGCGTAATAGTCGTCTATGTGGCGGGTGTTACTTGGACGTTTTAGTAGATCATGGTGTTTTGTTGAGTGATGTAAGGTGCAGGTGCACGACGGTAGTTGAATTGGCCGAGGACAGTGGAATTGTACCCGCCGCCTACCTAGACGTTTTAATTCATATACTTCCGGTGTGTTTTACTGTTACTTTAAAACCCTAAAATCTTAGTTTAGATTAAAATCGTAGGTTAGATTAAAACCCTACTATTCTAGGTTAGATTACAAATTTAAAATAGTGATTCACTCATCATGGGTTTAGGTTAAGTTATGTGGGCACACATTATGAAATTGGGTGGACAAATGTTAAATTGTGGTGTTATGTATTTTTTGTGAGTGTACTTTTAGTGATTTTACCCCACAATTTCCCTGAACTTAATAGCCCTCCCCACTATCATATTTATGGTTTGTATTGGTAATACTTTAATGACCCTAGTAAATTCGTGTTCTGAGTCATTAGTAGATTGGAAATATACTACTTTCCGTAATTTTTTCTATTATTTTCAGAAAAGGCCCTGTTCTGAATAATTAGAGTGTTAAAGGAAAAGCCTTGCCCACATTCGTGTATAGTTTAACACAAATCGTGGAGTACTTAATTGGCAGCTAATTATGAATACTTGTTCACTGTGCTGAGTTAAGTGTTGTGTTTAATGTGGAGGCCACTGATTGGCTCTCTTTTATTTTGTGAAAACAGCAAGACCTGGTATTGTGACTGTTAAATATTGGTTCCTGACAATTCCATGATGCCAGCTTGATGTCAGTTACTAACATNTCCCAAAAGTCCTCACTTAATGAAAAATTGTTGTGGACATATGCTGTTGCAAAGCTATGTTGTCGCAGAGAACCCAGAATGTGAGGTACAAATGAACATGGCAAGTTCATATGTGGCATAGAAAATCTGAAAAGGAATTTAGTCAAATTTTAACAAAGAAAATTAGGCAAAAACAACTAAATGAAATGACCCAACATTTCGTTTTTGTTAAATTTTGTTTGTTAAAATTTTATTAAATTCCTTGTGAGGTAGGACTGCGGTGGTGTAGTAGTCAGACAACTCGCCTCCCACCTAGCTGAACCGGATTAGATTTCAGGATTCCTGGCAGGGTCGCTCCCAGAGTTTCACATTTGGTGAGGGAGGGTGATGTGTATGTATGTATGTGTGTGTTCATATACATATATATATACACATACATACATATAAAAGAATACCCCAACTTTGAAGGTCTGTAATATCAAAACCAAACAACCTACAATCTTTGTTCACCAATAAAGTGAACCGTAGAACTGTGAAATTTGTTTACCATATCTTCATAAATGTTCAATGTGACCACCACGAGCGGCCCGAACGATATCTACGCGATAATCGAACTCGTTCCACACTCTTGTCAGCATGTCTGGTGTTACGGTTTGGATGGCATCCGTAATTCTCGTTTTGAGGTCGTCAATGTTAGCCGACAATGGTGGACGAAACACTTAATCCTTTATGTACCCGCATAGAAAAAAAATACACTGGGTAAGATCAGAGTTCCTTGGGGACCAGTGATGAAGAGCCTGTTCACCAGCTGCTCCTCGACCAATCCAGTGTTGCGGCAACGTCTGGTTCAGGTATCCGCGAACAGCTAGGTGCCAATGGGGTGGTGCACCATCCTGCTGGAAAATGAAGTCCCCCGCCGCCTCTTCTAACTAAAGAAACAACCACTCTGTAAGCATGTGCAAATAAGGGATTAAAGTAACAGTGGGTTCGTGAAAAAAGAAAGGGCAGAAAACAGTGTTTTTGGATACAGTGCAAAACACGTTCACTTTGGGGGAAGCGCGCTCGTGTTAGGGGGTTTCATGAGGAGGCTCCTGACCATTTGTATGGAATGTTGCTTCATCGCTAAAAACCAGTTTAGACATGAAGGCATCGTCTATCTCGTTCTGGGCAAGAACGAACACGCAGAAATCCTGTCTCAGTTCTTTATCCCTTTTGGTAGGAGCCTGTACAAGCTGTAACCTGTATGGTTTGTACAGCAATCACTTTCGCAACACTGTCCATACCATCGATTGAGGGATTTGCATTTCCCTGCTAGCTTGTCGAGTTGATTTTCTCGGACAGCGAACGAATGCTTGTTGAATCGGTTGCACATTTTATTCTAACACACGCGGCGGCCCGGAACTTTTATCTTTGCAAAGGCACCCTGTGTTACGGAACTGATGAAATGAACGTACGATACTCCACCTATCGGAGGATGACATACGTATTTGCGACGGAATTCACGTTGAACAGTCGTAACCGATTCACATTTAGCAAACTGAATAACACAGAACGCCTTCTGTTGTTCCGTCGCCATCGTGATGCGGACTAACACACAACACATAGTGCTACGACAGACGCTCCTAGTGTCATCTCTCGACACATAAAGGAAACATTAGACCATCCCCATAACATTAAAGTGTCGAATGCGAGCTCGCTTCCCCGTTACCACCTCAAACCGAGCGTTATGAACGCCATCCAAACTGTAACATCGGACATGCTGATGAGCGTGGAATGAGTTTATCGCATGGATGTTGTTCAGGCCGCTCATGGTGGTGACATTGAACATTAATGAATGTATGATAAACAAACTTCACGGTTCATTTGATTGGTCAATCAAGGTTGTTGGTTGTTTGGTGTTGATATTACAGACCTTCAAAGTTGGGGTATTCATTAATACTCATCCTGTATATGGTTGTGTGTGTGTGTGTGTGTGTGTCTATATATATAAAAGAGAGAGACACACACACACACGAGAGTTGAATGTGAACAGGATACTATTTTTCTTATCAAACATTAATACTTATTATTTTGATAGCAATTAGTATATATATTTCCAAACAACATATTTTTTAACAGTAACATAGGATAATAAATTTAAATAATATTCAAAGTCGCATGAAATAGGGGGCCCCAAATGGCTTTGCGTTAGGCCGCCAAAATCCAGTGGGTAGCCCTGATTTTACCAACGGCAACAAATACGCCACATTTTTAACCATTTCTAAAAACACTTTCCATTTTACCAAAATATTTTTTATACAGATTTTTTAGTATAAGAGTTTACATGTGCAAATAAGACTTTGACACCTACATCTATTGTGATGTAATAAACTTGCATGTAATAATCTGTTGTTGGAAATTATTTAGTGCCTTAATTTAACGTAAATTTATTCAAAATTGTTTTTGCAAGTTAAAGTTTTCTTGGATTAGGGAATAAAAGAATTTTCTAGCTAACCAGTTTGTGCTTGTTAAGAACTTTCTGTGAATGTTCTTTTTTATTTTGCTCGTAATGGTGATGGTGCATGGGTTTTCTTTACACTGTGATGGATCCTACTGCAATAGGCATTCACAATTAGAAAAGTCACAGTATTAAATATTTTTCTGCATGCACTCAATTGATTTAAATAGTGTAAGTGTGTACAAGCTATTATTTGTTTTGTTGGGTCGCTTTTCTCATGTATGCAAATGTTGACTTCGTGTTAGCTGTAAGTTGTGAAAGTAATTTTTTAAAGGTTTGAAACAAACTGTCGGTGGTTTTTTTTTATTGTGTACCTTCTTTTATGTAGGCCTAGCTAGGAGAGGTATTAATACCTATTGAAAACCACTGACTATAGTTGATCAAGCCCTGGCGTACTTAGTTCATCACTAGACTTGATGTTAATTGCCAAAACTACTTGTTTCACATTGCCATACTTACATTGCATGCATTTAAAATACCTGTATACTGTTCATGGTTATTTAAGCACTTTTGAAAGCCCTGCTTAGAAATTGTTTCTTTCTGAATTTGTATCCTAACATTACCTTGGGCCCAATCACTTTGTTCATTTGCCATTAATGTAAAACCGCGTAATTGTTAGGAATGTGTGTTAATAATTTGAAAATTCATACTTTTAACATCTGTAAAATAAGAAATACTAACTTTAGATACAGCAAATTTAAACATTACTCTTGTAATACATCATAAAGAGTTAAGAACTGTTTTTATTAACTCGCTGGCATTGAACCAGGAGCATGTGTGCTACTGTGTCACACATGTAGTTACGGGCAATGATTTTTGTCACGCGTTTATTTAAAAAGTGCTTGCTTTACCATGAATAGCGTATAAAGTTTTGGAGACTGAGTCAAGTTGTCAGGTTAACAGGTTTGTTTGTGTGTGTCTGCAAACATGTTCAATAACTTGAGCAGTAGATTAGTGCCAGTGTGGAGTGCTTGCTAACATGACTGCTGTGCTTTGCCTGTTTGCAGGTTTAACCCTCCCTTCAATATGGCCACCATTAAACAGGTCATTAACGAAGCTGTGGAAAGGGGTGAGTGCTCTCTGGGGACAGTGCACACACTCGCATTTGTCAGTCCTACCACCAGTATAAATATACTGTCTTTGTTAAACACGTGTGCTAAACATCTTTAGTGGACTAAAAATACTTGGGCTGCACACTTTAAACTAAGGGGAATTGACACTACGTAGCTAGTCTTATATGCTAGTTTACATTTAGTCCTTACTTTTTAAGTGTAGAAATCTAGTTGCAGATTGACCTCCCTAAATTGCTAACTTGTGCAGAGTTTTGCAAAATGGCGATTCAACACTTGTTAGATTGAGCTTCAAAGTGTTTATTATAGATGTGGGCGAAAGTCTATAGATTCCTGTCCTGAGAATGTATTTATGGAACTGAAATCTACGGATACAATTAATCTTGAATGATTTCAGATAGTTCAGTTTCTTGAACAAAACTGTAATTTGTATAACAGCACTACTCATTACATTGCTGTTACTACATAGCATTACATGTAATAAAATTTATTTACTAATATAGATTTTAGTTCTCATACAAAAATGTGATTGTTACAAATGTAGTATTGTTTCACAAAATATAGCAAGCCTTAATGCATTTCTAAATTACTAAGGTAACTCAAATAGCTGTTATGATAAGTGTGCTAATCGTGGATATTTAAATAATTACAAATTCTATAAAATTATTATTTTCTGGAAGTATAGTATATTGTGGAATGTTTGTAAAATATTAATATTTGTTGCCTGCCTGTGTAAATAAATCTTTTATTAAATTCGGTTCATATAATCTTAAAAACTGCCATTCACACATTATCTGCAAACTGGTAGTATTTGAATTCTGCTTGCCTTTTCTCTTGGCTCAAATGCATTACATTTGAAAAAGTAAAAACATATAAAAAAGTGTTTAGAGGAGCATGCGATTACATTTTACTTCACACAAGACAAAGTTTTACATCATAGTTTCACATGTTTCGTATTGGCAGAGATCGACAGACGTCTATCATTTCAGGCGAGCTCAAGTATCTGCTCGAGGTTTAAACTTAAATGGACTGAGGTACCTAGTGGTACTTAGTTAGTAGGTGAGTCTGTGCAAATGGCCCTTAGACTACCTAGTGTAAAGAAAAGAAAATGTTCATTGTGTGTACATACCCATACTTATGTCTTATCTGTTTTTACTGTAACTACATAATCAACAGGCTGTAGGGTGACCATCAGACCTGTTCATTTTTAAGTGCCTGGTAAATGTGAATTGTGTGAAATGCAGGCTATATGTAGCAGTTCTATTATCAAATGTTCACTGCTACCAGAATCGTATAAAGTTGTTGTTTTTATGATCGTGGGCAAAATGCTTAGGCATCTTTTGTATGTCTGCACTAGAGTTGTTTTTATTCTCATGTTTAGTGACGTTTGGGGTTGTGATGTAGTGGCTAGGACACTCGTCTCCTATCAAACCAAACTGGGTTCAATTCCTGGCGGGGTCACTCCCGGATTTTCGCATGTGAGAATTGTGCAGGATAATGCAGCTGGTTGGCAGATTTTCTGGGATCTCCTGTTTCCCCCACTCTTGCATTCCATTGCTGCTCCATTTCTACCTAATTTTGCTTTCATCTGCTCTAAAGACCTCGTGAAGAGCTTCCAAAATCTCTCCACTCCAGTGAAATTTCAGACCATAATGCATTGTAATGGCATGGTATGCCTATTATAGAATCAGTTTTCATGACGTTTCTCAAAAGGTTTGGCAAAAATAAATGTGTATGGCCATGTTTTTACCAATATAGAAGTATGTTTATGCCAGAAATGCAGTACTGTACAGTTGGTTTGCTGTTAATAACTCGTGAAAGCCCAGCTTAGTGCTCAAACCATGATGTGGCAGTTTTTTTTAACTACTCGTTAATTGTGTGTCAAGTCAGCACAGTTTTAATACAAATTATATGAAATGTCAAAAATGGTCCAATTTGGCTGGTTTTTGATTTAACAAAAATGGTTGCAACTATAGTACTGTTATTGTGGGAAAGCTCTTCGGTTGTGCTGTCATATGGTGTTATAGGGGTTACTGTACAACATTTCCAAATGGAACATTCTGAATTTGGTTTCCTCTAAAAGTGAGATTTGTAAACTTTTGTGAACAGTTTAGTACAAATATTGATGTTTACATGCAGTCCTCGACTTTCATACGCTCGAGATTCGTACAACTCGCTCTTTCATACATGACACATTATATACATGTGTTGAAAATCAACATTTCAGGTAATAAAGTATTTCACATGTATATTTATTCGTGATTTTCAATGAAATACATGAAACACAGCCCGTGAGATGTTATAACTGCTGGCTTCTTTTCTTTTTGCCCCCGAACGGCAGGCTGAGGCCAACGAGTCCTAGTACAAGGGTCCTACATCATGGGTTTCAAAAGCACTCCCCAAAAGGATGGCACCCTCAACAGCCAATTAAAACAGCACAGTGGTGATACTGGTAGCGATTGTGCAGTGTGTTAGTCTACAGTTGTTATATTACCTACGCCACATTTTTTGGTTATCCGAGGTATAGAAGGGCACACTTTCAAAAAATGGTTGCATTTTGAATTACAAAAAATTGTTGATGGAGCAGCTGCTGATTCTGTCGTCGATTGTAAGAGAATCAGTGAAAGGTTGAGACATCGAATGCATCAGTCTTTCTCTTTGTAGTCCCACTTTGATTGGTCTATATATCCAGATCTCTGTGGAAGTAACCATTACCCAATCATATTAGATGACTGCTGCCCCACCCATACCACCTTGCTGGTTGCTTAAGAAAGCAGAATGGGAACATTTCCAGCATTTCCTCCACTTCACTGCTGAGGTTCCTCATGACGTGAACATGGCGGTGGAACTCAACTCTATTGTCGTGTCAGCTGGGAAGGCTGCCATCCCCCTATCTTCACCTTGTGGTCGTAGGCATGTTCCTTGGTGGAGCGACGAATGCAGGGATGCTGTCCATGCCCAACGTGCGCTCAGACGCTTTAGTGCTCACCCCACTCAAACTACCCTGGAGCTCTTCCACGTCTGTCGGGCTCACACTCAACGTGTCCAGGACAGCCGGTGGAAGTCCTGGAGTTACTTCATTTCATCACTAAAGGTACATGCTACCAGTAAGTTTATTTGGTACAATGTTCAGAAGTTGTACGGACAATCTCTCAGCACACAGGTTTCCCTCCTTTGGGTCAATAACAATATTCTTACTGAGTGGACAAATGTAGCAGATTTATTGGGTCAATATTTTACAGATATTTCGAGCAGTGCACATTACACTCCCTCATTTCGAGCCATCAAAGAGACATGCGAGATGGTGGGTGTCCACTTTTGCGGCTCGAGTGACTAGGACTACAACCAACTTTTTACCCTTCTTGAGTTGGAGCAGTCTTTATCAGTCTGTTGACCTTGACAATATCCATTATGCTATGTTGCACACCTCCCACTTGATGGGATACTGTTTTTACTGAGAATTAAAAATATTTGGACATCTGGTGTTTTCCCCTTGAAGTGGTGCGAGTCAACCCTTGTGCCCATCTTGAAATCGGGGAAAGTCAAAGAGGATGTTTCCAGCTATCATCCTATTTCCCTCCCCAGCTGTCTGCAAGACCATGGAGCATATGGTTAATGTGCGTCTGGTATACTGCCTTGAGACCTGGCAACTTTTATCACCTCTTCAGTGTGGTTGCCGTAGAAATCAGCTTGGAGGCTGCCATACAGACTGTCTTTTTGCGAGGGCAGCGCCTGCTTGCTGTCTTCTTTGATCTGGAGAAGGCATACGACACAACATGGTAACATGATATCTTGTGACAGCTGTCCACTTGTGAATTTCGTGGCCATCGTCCTGGTTTCGTACAGAAATTTATGTACTTCCGTACCTTCAGGGTTTGCAATGGTGCTTCCTATTCTTGGGAGTTCGTTCAGGATAACGGTGTGCCACAGGGGAGCATATTGAGCGTTATCCACTTTACTATCGTCATCAATGGCATTGTGTATATTGTTCAACCAGCTGTGGAATGTGCGCTGTATGTCAGCGACTTACTATTTTCTGCCGTGCTGCATCTCTGCGTACGGCAGAACGTCAGGTCTAGCTTGCTGTCCACCGCCTTAGCGACTGGGCAGACAGCTGTGGATTCCACTTTTCCACCGCCAAGACACAGATGGTTAATTTCTGTAGAAGACGTAGCATCTTTCGTTCTCCCGAGGTGCTTTTGTACGGCTCGGTTTTGCTGTTTCTAATACTGTTAATTTTCTAGGCCTCTTGTTTGATAGTAAACTCACTTTGACGAGTCTTATTTAGTCCCTGAAGTGTGTCTGTGTAAAGGACCTGAAACTTTTGAAAACTTTGAGTGGTCGTGACTGGGGTGCTGACACAGTCGCCCTTCTTCGGCTGTATTGTGCCCTGGTCCATGGCAAACTAGACAATGGCAGTGTCATTTATTCTTCTGCTCATGCTGGTATTCACATTACGACTGGGGCTTTTGCCCAATCTCGGTTCTTGTGTTGTTGCTCCTCTGGAGCATTTTATCCTGTTTTGTTTGTTGTTTTTGTGACTGCCCAATTACATCCTGTTGAGGGTTTGAATCTTTTTTTTTATCTGACACTTGTTTCTGCCTCTTGTGGAAGTTTTAATCTGTTTTTATCTGACTTTTCTGCCTCCTGTGGAGGTTTTAATCTGTTTTACCCGAGTTTTGTTTTGGCCTCCTGTAGAATTTTTTAATGCATTTTATTCTTCAAATTCTTGTGGGTGCTAATGACCTTGCTGTCGAGTGGCCCACAATCTCACTCACTCACTCACTCTAGGCCACACATCTTTCTTCATATTATTCTCTTCACACACACACTTCACAGTTTTATGGTAGTAAGAATTGCAGTTTGGAATGACAATGCTATGACATTTGTCAGACTGATGTTTGTGTCTTGTCAGATGCATCATTTACCACTGCTAAATTAGTACTAACAGGTTGACCTATAAAAGTAATGATTTTGTCAGAGTTGGAAGTTTACACGGTAACATTGCACAGTCTGAATATGATTATCCTGTAACCAATCTGCCAATAGCAATAAACTATTTATTTCATACCGCCAAAATATTTTATGAAAATTAAAAGTGTACGTCAACCTGTCATGATGTGCAGTTGAAGTGTGCATGTAAACTTTCTGCAACTTTTAGTGAGCACAGTCATTATTTTCCTTGTCCTGTTTGCCGTTCATTGTGTCCTTACTGACCTGAGTAATGAGCCCTACACTGTCGCCAGCTGGCATATTGTCTGGGTAAAGGCTGTTCACAGTAAAGCGAGCACTTCTGTGCCCCGCTTATTTTCTACTTTCAGTCCGTTGCATATCCTTCTGCCATATCAGTGTAAACATTGCCATGTGGTGTTTGTTTAATCAGCTGTTCAGAAGTCCCCTGTATTTATTTACATAACGCAACAAGTGAATATCTATTGTAGGGCACATTGTAAATACACACATTTTAATTTCAGTAAATAAACTATTTTTGTGAATACTGATGATGCTGTTCTTATTATTTAGAATCAAATGGGCTAATATTCAGAAATTATTGTTCTTTAGCCTGTTGTGAGAGTCTTGGAATAGTTTAACACTTGGGTTATTTCCCCTGATTATATCAGTGCCATGCTATTTAGAAATTCCTTGTTAAATATGTGCAAGGTTCAAATTTTTGCCTATTATTAAATATCATAGGAATGAAAATCTCAGAGATGGTATTGAATATTTAGTCCATCACATACGGTAAACAACATTTGTTAATGACATGAAAATTATTTTTAATAACATGTATGGGTAGAACTAAGGAAAACGGCATGCTTATACCCTTTTTAATACGTTATTTTAAGTAGAATGTTGCAAAAACTATCCCGCTGCATACTTGACAATTTGACAATATCTGCAGACTATCAAAATTCTTACTGATAACTGTGTGCAACTTAAGGCACAAATAACTCCGAAATTAATAATTGTATATACTCGCTATGTGTAAGCAAATGGCCGGTTTTGCTATGATGTTACGAATATCAAAAATAGTTTTCATAAAACTTCGATGTTTAAACTAAACTGATCTAAATTTTTGGGTTCATTTTTACAGCACACTTCCACTGTAATATTTATCACTAAATGCTCATTTCATGAAAATCCTTCTTGTGAATTTTGTTTTTACTGGGTATAAGGACACAAGTTTTTCAGAATCTTTCTAACAAGAAAATTACTTAGTTTATACAATTAGAATGACTACAGCGATACAAATGTAATTTCACCAGAATTAAAAAAAAACAAAACCTAACCAATGACAATTTATTTCATGAAATTGCATTTATGCATTTAATGCAGAATGCACTTTTCATTACAGAAATTGAGGTTGTGCGTGGCAGCTTGGAATGCTCACTGTTTGTTGGCCCGGGCACATTGAAAGGTTCAACACAATGTCGAGGAACTGTGCCAACATTAAAATTACAGGAGGAATTTTCCACATGTAATATTTAGCAGTTTTGTAGCGTTATTCGCTAAAAGCTTATCATATATATATACAGAGGTATCAACTTGTATTCTTGGATGGTCACGTGAGTATCACACACATCTATTGACACTCCAGAGTTGCTAAACAATATTGCAAATAAAATTAAATGCACTCTGTCTAAGTTTCTTCAAACTTTTATATTATTGCAACCAGTTTTAATTAAATGTACACACACTGGCCAGGACGGCATATAACGTGAACTATTAGACTTAATGTGACCAGAAAGAATGTCAAAATACCAAAAGCAATTATGAAATGTACCACTTTGACAACAGATAAATGGGCCTAAATGTTTTATTTAATATGTAAATAAGTATTTTGTATTTGAGGTTACGAACTGCTGAACAAATTAAATTGTTCAAGGCATGTAACGATAACTAACCAAGGAACGGAACAGAAAAAGTTAAATTCACGAAATTCCGAGCATTTGATCACTGGAATGGAAACTGGTTAAAAAAAGAATAAACAAAACAATTGACCCCATAACTTTAAACGTTGCAACAGACAAGCGATGTTATGAATTAGTTAGAAATTCAAATGTGTTATCATTGCGCCATTTCTATTTTTATGTGCATTGAATAAAAAGAAAGTGATGCATTTCAGGTACCGTTAATGTTTGATATTGTCTAATGTGTTAACATCTGAAACTACATCTCCTAACTCGCTGCCAACTTTACTGCATGTATTGCTGTCATTACTTATGCTAAAATGTATGCAGTTACGGAGCAGTGATTTTTCTCAAAGGTTGATTTCGAGAGTGCTCTTTTTATTGTAAACCATGTATACATACATGTGTAGACGGGGGGTAGGTGGCGTGGTGTACAACAACCAGCATAGAACAATACCTGCCGCTTCCTTAGCTGATATTGTAGCAGGCTAATTCCAGCGTATACTCAGGGAATTTAATGATACACACCACACACGCTTTCTCTCAACTGTAACGTTGGTGATCTTCAAATTTATTGTTACTAAACCTGTGAAACAGCAGACATCTTGGGAATTTCTGATGTAGTCTCCTGTTTCTGCAAGAAAAATTTTGACAAGAATTCAACTTTTTGGCATGCAAAAAATGACAGTGGTTTCAGATATCTTTCTGCTGTGTCTGTTTAGCATGATAAGCATGGCCTTTGCTATCTCATTACAAAATTTCAATATTTTTTTAATTGAAGAATTTTATTAAATTTGAAACTTGTGTACATCTCTCCATTTATATTTTACCACTTAAAGCAACAACCAAATCTGTACTAGGACTATTTAATTTTGCAATGTTTCTTTCTGATAAAAGAATATACTTAACGGCATTCTAGACACTTCTCTGATCTTGGATCATGTCTTTGAACCACCGTATTCGTTGGTTCATTATGAAGTTCATCTCAGACTCCAGGCATGCACTGAATGTGAATGGTGCAACAGTATTCTATAGTGATATACTGATATTAGATAAAGTTTTTTTTAAAAAAAGATCTCTGGTCAAGCAATGAACTTCAATAAAGCAACTGGTCCTAAGTGACATTTGGGAAATTTCTATGGGTAATGTTTTGTTGGAATGAGTGAGTGAATGTTTGGTTGGTTGGGAATATATTTAGGTAAGTTAGTGTGTGATTTATATTGGATCTGAAAATTGAATGAACTATTGCGTTGTGTAAGGGTATTTGCCAGATGCCGGAGCCTTTCTCCCTGCAATCTGAAAACTAACTTGTACGTGCAGCTCCATACATGGAAAGAAAACTTGTCAATTTCCAAATTGGAAATATAGGAACCAAGACACATGAAAGCAATAAACCCTTGATGGTTTAAACAGCAAATGCACTCAGAAATAACACAAGGCACATGAGAATTCATATCCTTTGTATAAATGCAACCTATAAAATATGCTAACTACTGATGACACTTCATTAACATAACACATATTAACTGGAAATGTTATGTTTATTAAAATGATATCTGATGTAGTTGCAAAAGGAAAATATTCAAATTACTGTGGAAATTAAAATATTAAAATTAATTTGACTATCATCTCTCTTTTGTGAGTCATATTAAATTTCAAATTACGTGACAACATAACTGATAATGGAGTTTCTGGCTTGAATAAAACAAAATAGTCATTTGAGTCTTAAATTAAGATGCTGGAAATTATTACAATTCAGCTATCGTGCATTTTATAATTAAAAATCTTAGACCTCTGGAATGTCCTAGGTAGTTAAAACTATAAACCATCCAAATAAAATTAATGGTAATAAGTTTCCAGAAATAATTTAACTCTTGATGAGAAACAGAAAAAATAATTGATGTATGATGAGTAGATGGTAGCGTAGGTCTTTAGGTATACTCATCCTTCCAAAGTGGAGTCGGCAGCGTCTGTTAAATAAAAACCTACTCAAAATGTAAAATCTGGTGTTTCAGGACTCTTGCTTGTCCACACACATTTATAGAACTTTAAGGCTCCTCCCAACACCTCTCCTAAGCTAATGCTGGGCAGTCTTGGCAAAATTTACTAAAAAATCGCTGTACAAAAATTACGGTAGACTGCCTTCCATCATGTCTGATTTGGGAGTCCCAGAGTTCACACAAGAAGACAATGACCCTAAATAATATCTAAGATAACGTCATGTCCTGCTATTTAAAACTTGGATCAAAATAGTAAAAGTTAATTTCTCTGAGGTGCAAAGAGGTGATAGAATTAAGTTAACTTCTGTCACTGAATATAAACTGCACTCTGTAGTAAAATTACAATACTTACGAAAATATAATTATTAAGAAATTTAAGAGAAGTTGTCCTAAAAATACAATTCTAACCAAACTAAATGAAACATATTTAAACAAAACAAATGTGATAAAATTATAATAACAGACTCAGTTCTGATGTAAATAAATAAACCTGTGTGAGGATACTGTCTCACCACATCGTGTTATTTTGAAAACAAATTAAATATTGCTGCAGATTACACAAAATGTGTTGGAAAATTAGTGTGCAACATATTTTTAACTCTTTATCGTTACAGAATAATCAGGAGAACTTGGGCAGTATTTTTATAGGAACCACAGTGCTTGCAGAGGTGCAGTATTACTTCAATAATGAATTTGCTATTTCATGCAAAATCTGTGAAATAATTCATTAGGATGTGCAAAGACAGTAACTTGCTTGGATTCCAAAACATTTTTTAAAATGTAAATATAGCTTATGTGGTTTCTTAAGCAACGGAATATATTGTTCCCTTACATTAAATTTTTTACAAAGGTACACGACATAAAATGTAATGAAAATTCATAATCATGTTTTCATATTCATTAGTCTCAAATACTATTTATCATCATGTCTAAACACAAGGGGTTTGATTAACTTACTTCTGCATGGCTCCATCATTGCACACAGTCCCCTGAGCTGTCAAGCTACCAGCCACCAAGGTGAAGTGCTCTTGGGTCATACGTATCTGTTAGTTGCAAGTTGAGACTACGTGGACATTTAAGCATAAAGGAATAACAGTGGTTAATACCATTGTAATAATGCGTTTTTGAGGTGACTTTCACACTAGAATTTATTATAATGCCGCACATTTGGGCGCCATGTTGTAAAGTTTCGCCGTTTACACTGTCGACTGTTTACTTGCCACGGCTTGCTCAGGGTAGAAACACGAGACTCATAGAATTGAACATTATTAATTAAGAATGAAGAAGTTCCAAATTAGTTTGTTAAGTACTTTATTTATTTAACTATTTATTTAACACTCAGCACCACAGTTCACAGAAGAAGTCCAAATTGCAGAGTACGAACCTTACAGATAAATATAAAAGTACAAAAAACAGCGCCACAGTGGTTTCCGTGTATTAACGTCTCATGAATATTAGCCCGAATAAAGAATATCTGCTGCTACCTCCCACACCGGCTGAGAAATGAAGTAATACAGTCTAGTGGCCGATGTGGGGGTTCTAATCCTGCCCGAACGCGGCCTAGGCTAGCATTGCATGATACTTCTCGACTGCGCTGACCTGCCCTCACGGGCGACGTGAAGTAACTCCTCACGACTCTCAACCAATAAGCCTGCCCCGAGGGCGATAGACAGATGCCCTTTTTGTGCTGCCTATCACCCCCCTCTCCTGAGATAAGCACCTGCATCCAGCATCTGCCCGCAGCGTCATCTAAAACTGCACGTGTCCCGCGCTCAACATTAACAAACTTCGCCGTCCACAAAAACTTGTATTGTAACTTTTCTCACGACTGACTAAGACTGTGTAAGGGCGACAGCTAGATGCCTATATCCTACGGCCTATCCCCCCTCTCCTGTGATAACGGCCTGGCCACGGCATCTGCCAGCAGCGTCATCACGCACTGCACGTGTCCCGCGCTCAACACAATGTTATCATAACTGACTGCTCCGTACGCACTACTCCTGCGATAAGCGCCCGGCATCCGGCATCTGCCAGCAGCGTCATCTAAAACTGCACGTGTCCCGCGCTCAACATTAACAAACTTCGCCGTCCACAAAAACTTGTTGACATTGCCTAAAACTGCGCTGGAGGAACTAAATAATGCTGAGGTTTCAAAAACTCCAAAGTTCGAAACAAAAACTGTAACCAGGACTCCTGATAAAAACTTAACACGCAGACGTCCGCCCCTTAACCTACTAATGCACACGTCCGCCTGATAAACTAAGACGGGAAACTGGCCACCACGGCTTTAAACTGAAACACGATAAAAATATTACGAAGCTGTCCCAAAGCTTCACAAACACGAAAGAATTTTACACTCGAGTCCCGAAAAATTCAGAATATTGCGTCATTACACCATCTACAGTAAACTCTTGATTCTAAGACCTTTCGTGGTTTCCAGGAAAAGGGTTATTTCGAAGGTGGTGTTATTGGAAAAGGCTTTTCAGTTAAAAATTTTTTTTTATGGTTCCACAAATACGGGTGGATAATTTGAGGAGAGTCGTTATTCCAGGGTTTTTAGAAACAAGAGTTGACTATACAAATACATCTATGTAAACCCTTATAATTGTCCTACCTGGAGGGACAGCAAAATTCCATACAATCTCGTATAGTATTGGTGTTAACCTGATCCTGAACTTGATAGAAAAATGCACAACTAGTTTAACATGAGAGAGGAGAAAGAAAAAATGAAATAACGTCACAAACTCGCACGTAGTAGTGGTTAGTGTAGTGGTTAGAGTGCTGGCATCCTACCATGACGAACTAGGTTCTATTTCCGGCAGGGTCATTCCCTGCTTTTTGCATGTGGGAATAGTTCCGGACGATGCTACTGGCCGACAGGTTTTCTCTGGGATCTCCTATTTCCCCCTGCCCTTGCTGTTTGGTTTTCCATATCTATCTTGCTTCATCCTCATGGGCTCTCAAGACCTTAAGAGATGTCCACCACCTTAATGTAATAGGTGCAGGACAGTACAGACTAGTGCATCAGGAGTGGTTGTCCTGTTAAGACTTCAGTGGTAGCGAGGTTGGATCACCAGCAAGCCCTATGAACACGACATGATAGTCTGACATTTCAGAGCTCGACAGAATTTCATGTTATATTTTATTCAGTGTTGACAATACCGAAACTGAATTTGCCCAATGAGATGGCTGTTGGAAAATCCTAATATGGCAAATTATCCTAATGATATCGTATATGTAGGTTTTAAAACTCCCCATAAAGTGAATGATTATATTCATTTTGACAATATTTGAATTCATACGAGAGAAAAAAAGTATTCAAAGAAACTGGAACATTATTTTGGCACATAGTTAGTGTATTATTTACTACAACAGGAAAATACATGCAAAATTTTGTTTTGTAAAGTTGTATTTACATTCTTTGCGACAGCCCGACAAAAGTACATTCTATTTCTACTTTCCTTCGTGTTGGACTTATCGGAGCTGCGATTTTGTCAGACTGACGTCGGTGACCGTGGTTTTTTATTGGCTGCTATTCAAATGTCGTTTGGTTGGCCGGTGTGTTGCGACTCAAACATAATACATTACCTGTAGGACACATNTTGTTTGGTTGGCCGGTGTATTGCGACTCAAACATAATACATTACCTGTTTGTTTGGTTAGCCGGTGTGTTGCGACTCAAACATAATACATTACCTGTAGGACACATGCAGATGAAATGTGCTGTGGCAGTGACAAATAACATTTCTGGGTGTAAGTTCCATGCCTAGAAGTGAATGTTTGCCAAAAGGTAGTCTGTTTTTGCTATGAAGGATATATTTTGACAGTCAGTGAATCTAACAATGCTCCGTATTCAAAATCCTTTATCAGCTGCCATGTAAACAAATGAAAGAGAAATATTATGTTGGCTATTCTGACAACCCTGCCAATGTACAGACCATGAAGAAACACACTAGAAGAAGAGAATTCTTGGACAAATGATTAATATAGTTAATTTTATGTGGTCCCAAAACAGCTGCCAATTGCCTAACAAACCTAAACTTTGTGTTAAAATGGTATTGTGTAGGTGTTTTAAAAGGAATGTAACTAAACAGTGTGTGTTTGTTTACCTTCAATCTTCCATCCCCACTCCCTTTCCGTAGTGTTCACATTCGACGATGCTGCAAAACTGTCGCAGGGTATTAAAAAAATTATTTTACATTATTTTTTGCATTTCTGATGGTTAAATTTACTGTTCCAAGTCTTTTGATTAACAGAAAAAATGTTGGATCATTTCTTTTATTTATTATAATCAAGTAAATTGTTGCTAAAAAAAAAACTTAAGAAAATACAAAAGCATATCAGGGAAGTTGTACTTTTATTTGCCTCTTCGTTATTCGTACATTTTACACAATGAATGAAAGCCACAAGACAGAAATCCATATCTTGATATCTTGTAGAATAGCCTTTGGCTTTGATAACTGCTTGGCATCTACGCTGCATGTATTTGACTAGTCTCACACCTTTCAAGACATATGCTCGACCATTCTTCAATCACTATTCTTTTCAGCTCCTTGGAAGAAACATTTCATGTTGTGTACTCAAGACTTTAGTAATCCCCATAGATGTTCAACGGGGTTGATGTCGAGAGACTGGGGAGGAATTTTCAATTGTTTTAGAATGTTTCAAATTAACCGTTCTTTATTAAAACCAGCTGTGTGCTTTGGTTTGTTGTGATTTTGAAAAAAATTAGAAGGATGAAATTTGTAATTGACTGCACTTTTCTTGACATTTTTATTTGGAATGCCATTGTATACAGACTTGTCCATTGTACTACCATTAAATTGACTGTTCCTGACCCTGTTCGCACACACACACAAAACACCCCCNCCGTGTGGACTCAATCCAAGCTAAAAAGGTTGATTTTAGACTCATCTGACCAGATGACATTGTTCCAAACCTCCTGGTTCTTATTTAGGTGCTCTTTAGCAAAGAGCAGTTTTGCAGCTTGGTCCTTATTGTCGTAGGGCATCTTCCTTGCTACCCTGCCATAATAGCTGTGCCTAAATAACACCCAGTGAACTATAGCAGAATACACTTTATTCACTGAAGCAATTTCCAATTAGGCTCATAGTTTAGGAGTGGTTGTATAGGGACTGAATTATATTAGTCTCAAAATTAGTCGTTCATAATGGGGGACTCAAGATATTTCTGTTTAGGTTTTGCTAGGTATGTCCCTGCCTGATTCTCAATATTTAAATTTTATTTACTATATATTGAACAGTTGTGTGTGTCTATTCATGATTTGTCCTATTTTTAAGGAGAAATTTCTAAGTGCTTCATTTACATTTGATTCTTTCAGCTAGGAACCAAGTTCCTTACCCTTATCCATTTTCTTGAGACCACTGCAGCTTGTATGCAAAAAGCAATAATGAACTGTACGCCAATACGTCCCACAGCTGTTTAGGCTAGACTCAGGGTCACTGAATGACTATATGACTATATATAGTAGTGTATGAATAGCAAAGTGACCTTCGTTTGGGTTTAAAATAGAGTTTAGAAATAGTTTTTTTCACAAAATATCTGAAATGACATGGAATTAAACTATGATTCTCTGGATAATGTTTAGTGTTGTAGAGATCTACAACTTATGAAAAAACCGGCGTTAAGACCTTCCGCCTTCATAAAAATAATACGGATAGTCCTCTAATTGTATACAATTATTTTGCCTCCAAGTTTTATGCAGTGTTGATGCTCTCTTACTGAGTACTACGACTCACACAAAGTTTTCAGCAATGGCGATACATTGACTCGCATGTAGGCAAAACTCTGTACTTGCGGAGGTAAACACATTGTGAGCAACCGATATTGGGTCTACTGTTCTTAAGTGTACTTACGTGGGAAATGTAATAAATTTACGTGATCATATGTTGTTCATACATACTATCATGCCTTGTCGCTGCAATCTTGCTTAGACATGCATAAAGGCTCAAATAATTGAGCAAGTATCAAAGAAATGCACAGCACAGTAATAAAATTATTATGATGGCCAATGTACACGTTTCCCTTATGGAGTTGGTCAATTGCGACAAACTGTAATGATTGAGGAGTCAATGTGCTTTGGGTATTCATGCTGGTACAAATTACATGCTCTCAGATCACTGCAACTTGCCACACCTTACGTCAAATGCATGTCGGCTAATTCCTCCCACATAAACCTTTGCATGCTGTCTACACTGCAATCCTACACACATGTAAGCTCAGCATACACTTTCTGTCTCGTTTCACTTGTGATGCTTTCGGGAATAGTCTGCCCAATATTGGTTGCTTACGATGTGTTAACCTCCGTGTATATGAATTATTGCTTACATGCAGGCAATATATCGTCGCCGCTGAAATCTTTGTGCGAGTTTTAAAAGGAAACAGTAAATCCTATGGACTTGTAATAAAAGGATCTTTTTTTGTTAAGTAGGAAGTAGTGCTCAATAAGACAGCATCAACATTGCATAAAACGTGAAGGCAAAAAATGGTATACAATTAAACCATCCCTATTATTTTTATGAAAACTGAAGGTCTTAACACTGGTTTCGTCGAATGCTGAAGATCATTCCAAAAATCGTAGTTTAATTCCATGCAGTTTCTTATATATTTTTTTGCGAAAATACATTTCTAAACTTGATTTTCAAGGGCGTATATCTCCCTTAGGAATTGAGCTAGGGTGAGGGTGAGTTTCCGAACATCCTATATACATACACATGTATGTACGTATATATACGTGCATATATATGTATATACACACATACAAGATTTCTATAATTTAAATTTTTAGATGTCTACACAAATGCGGTTTGTAAAATATTTCTTGGGATGTTAAGTGTAATTCTGAAACACAGTAATAAAATATGTTAAAGAAAATGTAACAAATATTTTGAACATTCCTAAACCTAAGAGACTCACTCGTGTGCAACAAAAGACTTTTAAATGAGATGTGTCAAAATTAATGCTCTCAGCTTGTATAAGTGGAGATTAGTCAATTGCATTTTGCAAAATGTGTACATGTACTCGCAGTTCAAATGGTGGGAGCATGTGTGAAAAGGGTATTTACAGTAGTGTGTCAGTTGTAGATAATTCACCAACTCTGATGGATGGATGAAATAGTGTAAAATGGTTGAGGATAACTGAACACAAAGCTAAATTGTCAACTTTTAAAATTAATTTAAGAAGTTTGTTAATGTTGTTTCGGAGTTTTGTTTTCAATTTTTGTAGCTTGTTTGAAACGACAAAAACTTTATTTCTTGAGTGTTAACAGCAATTGTGTGATGTTCTGAGATGTCGGATGTGGTGTTAATGTTCAGACAACTCGGAGAAACATACTACTTAAATTAAGCTCTAATAAATAACAGGATTCAATATCTTATACATGAATACTCTTTCGATAGCGAATTTTTAAGAGTATATTGATAAGTGATTGACAGAAAAATTTATTGAACTGAATTGATAGTTGGTATTTTTGTTCATCACATCATCACAAGCAGTCTTCAGATTCAAGTTTGTTGTTATTGAGGCATAAAAATTATTTTTAAAATTGAAAAATGTGACTGATCCTACCCGATCATACACTGCTCCAGTTTTGAATCAACCTATTAGTTAAAGGATTTTAGTGTGCATGCGCAGAGGGATTTTTTTAGAGTTTTGTGTGCAATGTTTTCACGACAGTTCCAAAGTTTAGTTCCAGCATCAGATGGTGAGTGTACCTATGATACTATCTACATTGCCTCAAAAAACTGTTTACCTGATAAGATTAACAAACTGCTCCATGACGTGGCAGATACGCAGCCTTAGTGTAGTGTGGCCCCTGCTGTTAAAATATATTTTCTAGCTCTCACAGAATACATATAAAATCAGAAAATGGAATGGTTATTTATATTAAGTCTTAAATTATTGAGAATTTTCTTGCTAGTGACCTAGAAAACTCCTGAATTTGGGTTGTGGGTGGAGGGGAAGAGTATGTGTGATAATTAGTAAACTCTGGGTGTATGTAACATCCTCGTCAGCAGTTGTAGCATGCCTGATGTGAACACGGTTTCACTGAATTATAGAAATAAACATCATTATGGTATGAGAGTTGCTGTAGTACTAATGCCATACATTTTGGAATAGTGTTATTGCACAGCTTATTCTATGACTCGTGCCAGTTTGGCAGCTATGTAGTAATTGTGATTAATGTAAGTTTAGCCATCTGTTTACTGCCGTTAGAATGTTACTACTGGAGTTAGGTAACTATCTCAAAACAATGGATTGTAAAAAAGGGAGGGAGGTTAATGCATAGTGCACATGCTACATTAACAGATATGTAACAAGTCTTTAAAACCACTGTTTGTTTGTTGCCCTATTGAACACTCAAGAAAATTTTTTTTTTATATTAGCAAAGAGTGTGTGTATTCTGCAAATGCTGTTCACTTTTTCTATGTAACACAGACAAAAATAGAAACCATCTTTGAGATTTAGATTGTGCTACTAACAACTTGCTTCTGTAGTTCTTGCGTTGAATAACATTATTTAACTGTAAATCTGTGTATCCATTTGTGATTTTGTTTAACTCTAGTCCTACATTAATTTATGGTTTCAAGTGCTGCAACCAAGTAATATTTTGGTTTGTACTGTACTTGTCAATATTCAACACTTGCTTCGTTCACACAGCCGGTGTAATACATGACTGGTGCTTAGGAGTCATTGGAGAAAACACTTGCCAACCAGAGCTGTATAAATATTCACAAATCACATAATCCACATGAAAGAAACTGACTGCATTTGGTCATGATCCTAACCATGTACAGATCTGGTCATGTTTTCCTTCTCTGCAGCGTGCTCGCTGTAGCGGACATGGGGAGTGAAAGGGTTGAGAAGCCGGTACAAAACCTAAATTTATTAGTGTCATGTTTCTGACAATTAATTTTGCCAATTTGAATGTACCATTCGGCTAAACGATCTATGCAGCCAGGGAGAGGTGGGCGCTCAAGTGCTTGCGTAACTATTCAGAGGAGATTATGAACTCGTACGGGGAAATGTGCGACTGTTAACCAGCTACACAAACACATGTTTATCTTTGTCCACAGAAATGTAGATCACAAACTTTGGTATCTGCCTCAAACTGTATGGAAAGGTTAACACTGTGCCACAAATTTATGATCATGTCGACACTGGCCACATGCAGCCGAGGGTTTTAATCCCTTTCTGAAGGTGAAAGGGTCAGTGAAAGAAGGAAGAGGTGATGGCGTGACCTTGTGTAGTTCGCATATCTTTCCTGGTGCACATTCGTCTCTCGGTTGAGAAGCAGTGCCTCATATGATGGTGTTTCTTGAAGAGATGTATTTAAATTATTACACAGATAGCCTGTATTTATTTTAATGCTATTTAGAGATGAAGTGTGTCATTACTTGTAAGTAACTTCCACTATATATATACGTTCTTGAGCAACATGACAGAAAAGACATAATTTTTGCCCTTGGAACCAATGGTTTTAATTGTATCCACCAGTCCTTGCACAATGCTATTTTGTAATTTTTTTTATCACAAGCCATTCTAATTATGATAATAGAAAGAAATCTGAGAAAGAAGGAAAGCTTTATTACATTTTCACAAATTTGTTAACATAGATAAAGGCTGTTCACATTACAGTGAGAACTTTTAAAAGATCTGCTAAGTTTCTACTTTCAGCCCGTTGGCTGCGTATCTTTCCGCATACCTATCAAAATAAACACTGCCACGTGACTTTCAGCTGGTGTTACATCAGCTGTTTCCTATATTCACTGCATACTCATTAAATAAATAACGAAAAGTAATAAATATTGTGATCAGCACTATAAACACGTACCGTCAATTGGGGTGAAGGTGACCATCAATTTAGTTTTCATTGTAATGTTAGTCTTATCAATGATAAGATCTATGTAATAGACCAAAAATCAAAGTTGAGATCAAATTGTATTTAATAAGCATATGGATTATGTAAATATTGAAGTTATAGTAGAAAAACAATCATTTGGGCTATTCCAAGTCGTCTGACTAATTTTCTTAGCACAGCAGATCTACACCAATAACACTTCTNGGGGATGGAATAATAACCAGGGGAGGGTGGGGGAGAGAAATAATGTGAGAAGACTTCCATAACATGGTAGCGTTCACCACACTCACCACATGAGAACCCCCTGGTCTGAAAATTTCCTGCTCGCTGGGGCCCGGGCTTGAACTGGAAACCTTAGAGTTGGGAGACTAGTGACTAACCAACCAAGCCAACTGTGGGTCCCTTCTACAGTGTTAATCTTTTCTATTTTGGGAATGATACTCATTGTTTCGTTACATAACAAAATGGTAGTATATAAGGGTCAGACAAAGTAATGCCACCTTTTTTTTTTCTCCTTCAATGTTGCTATTTTGGAAAATGTGAATTTGGTGTGATTCCACGGACCTTCTTCTACAGTCCACTGCAGTAACAGTGTCCTACATCAACAGATGGTAGCACTGCATAAGTTTAGAAAATGGCTGACACCGACTTATATATGAAAGCATTCTGTGATTGAATTCCTGAATGCGGAAGTGAAACGCCCATTTGCATTTGTGAAAGGCTGAAGGCGTATGGGGATGCAACAGTGGATGTCAGCACCATTAGATGATGAGTTTGTCGCTGTACAGAAGCTGAAGGGGAAACCCAGTTGGCTGATGCAATGCGGAGCAGGAGCAGTCTACCAGCGACTGCAGTGACTTCACACAACGTTCGGCATGTCGACGAGATCATCCGTGGCGACCGCCAGGTAACAACAGATGAATTGTCACCTGCTCTCAATCGATAAAGGCAGTGTGATGTCCATTATTGAAAAACTGGACTACTCCAAAGTTTGTGCCCGCTGGGTACCGAAAATGTGATCGACCAGAATAAAGAGGGAAGGAATAAAATAGCCCAATCTGTTGCAACGCTTCAGTGTGGAGGTGGAGTGGTTCTAGACGACAGTTGTGACTGGAGACGAGATGTGGGTTCATTTTTTTGAACTTGAGTCCAAGAAGCAGTCGATGGAATGGTATCACACAACGTCTCCGACGAAGAAAAAATTCAAAACAGTGCGTTTAGCAGGGAAGTTTATGGTAACAGTCTTTTGGGTTGCAAAGGGTGTGATTCTGGTTGATTTTTTGGAGCAAGGGTGCACAATGAACTGTCCAATACGTCAAGACCCTCAAGAAACTTCAAGCTCGTCTTTGGCTGGTTTGCCCAGCAAAAGCGACGGCGTGTGTTCTTCTTTTGAACGACAATGCAAGATCACACACCAGTCACCACACCATTGGCAAGATTGTGACAATTGGCTGGGAATGCCCCATCCACCATACAGACCTGACCTTGCACTAATAGATTTCCATATTTTTGGCCCACTAAAGGAAGCTCATCATGAGCATCATTTTGAAGATGCGGAGACCCTGAAAAATTCTGTGCACCTGTGGCTGAGGAAGCAGGACCATGATTTTTACCACACTGGAACATGTTCTTGTTTCAAGGTGTACAAAGACAGTGGTTATATTGAAGTGACAAATTATTCGTGAATGTTGTGGCTATTATGCTATGTACATGACATTTAGTTTAATTGTAAATTAAAAGAGAAAAAAACAGGAGGCATTACTTTCTAGTGCAGATAAATTTAGTGTTTTTTGTGAGCATAGTCACTTGAGCATTTACTATTTTGTGCGCAGTGAGGATGCCCACTCCAATGCGGCTTAGAGATCTGATACGGCAGATCAGAGCTGCTCGGACAGCGGCTGAGGAGCGGGCGGTTATCAACAGGGAGTGTGCTTACATCAGGTCCACGTTCAGAGAAGAGGACAGCGTATGGCGGTGTCGGAACATTGCCAAACTTTTGTACATACACATGCTTGGGTAAGTGTGCTGGAAGTAGGATAGCATTTATTTTACTTTAGATGTTGTAAAAACACCTATGTCTCATAGTATTCATGTAAACGTTTCAAGTCAACAACAAAGTAATAAGTTTACTATGTAAAGTTAAGTAATGGTTGACAAGAATTATTAATGGTGGCTGGGGTCTGGGCTGTGGGTTCAAAAATGAGATTTTGGTTGGTGCCAAAATTTATGTGAAGTCATTGATAATTAAATATGATTGCAGGCTTTTGTGGCCATTTTTACAATGGTTGTCTTGGCTTCCGAGGATGAGCTGCGCTGTGGAGGTAAAGTATACCGACGTTACACCTGGCTCCCTCCCAGTTGAATTTCAACCCTGAATATTCCTGCTGCAGTGCATTACGAAACATGGTATACTCTACCACCTTGATGTGGCTCATCTTCAAAAGCCAAGACAACCATCACCGATAACTGTTTACTTTTAAGTAGTTGGCCTTGGCATGCTCAGTTTATCCCCCTTCCCCTCAATTTGTTCCCTCTGATTGAAAGTTAGTCCCTGAGGGAGGTCATCAGAAATCTGACAGTGATGGAACGTGTGGTCTGCTAGTGTTTCACTCTACTCCGTTATCAAGCCAGGGAGGTTGGATCCCAGTAAGGTATCCCTCCCTCGTTATATACGAATATGTTTGTGTTATCGCCATATTGTCAGCACCCGAGGTTACATTTTTGGGTGTTAAAACGTTTTAATTTATTTATTAAAACATGAAAGTGTAGCAAATAAACTAACATGGCTGACAGCTAGCTTTGGACAAATGCAAAACAGAGTAATATTACAACAAAAACATATTACAGAATTTTAAAAAAATCATATACAACTTGTGCTTTACAACAGCATTTTAAGAATGGTCTTAAAAATTCCAATACCTTGACGCGTGATGCATACTGGCACATTACTGTAATTATTTACGACTCCGCCTCATGTGGTGTCACGTCACCACGAGCGAGGTTTGAACCCAGGACAACTTTCTTCCAGAGCAAACCAGCACACCTCTAGGCAAGGGGTACCGAAGGACACGGCAGCCAAAGCCGTCTATGGCATTATGTCAGCCAGACTTCGAGGCATCTGAAAACACCCCGTGGTGCTCAATTTTGTTAGCCGAAACCTGTTCGAATTAAACCTAAGGATTGCCAACCAAGGTGAAACCGCCACTGCAATGGATGAAGCCATTTAATCCCTGACCACGTAAACCTAGGAGCACGTGGTGACTGACCGGGCTTCGATGCCGGATGTCAGCAAGACGACTACTGCGCAGCCTTCAGCCTGGAAGGATGAGCCCAGCAGTGCCAAGGGGGCAGGGGAAGCAGAGAAGTCCCTTCCTCGGTGCCTGGTTGCCCCAAGCTAGCCACTTCAGAGGATGACCCCGATGAGCCCAGGAGTCGAAC
>NQII01001428.1:61639-145479 GCA_002778355.1 Clitarchus hookeri
ATGACTGCCGCACCGCCTCCCAAGGTCAGCCGGGGCGGTACAAGGATTCACCACGACACTTGGCAGTATCTACAATACGAGGTCTTGTGCAGGAAGCGAGGCCGTCCATGTAAACCAAAGACTTCCCACACCGAAGTGAAACACCCATGCTGAAATACAGCCATAAAACATAGAAATGTACTGCAGGAATGCAAATGTACAGCAGAAAAAAATTCTGTAAATTTTTGAAATATTTTCGAGTGCTATATGTTTTTTTATTTGTGGGTGGCCTGTACTGCAATTGGTAGTGTATATAAATTTAAAAGGGTAACTCATGTTGTGTATTACATAACTAGAAGCTGTCCTAAGTAACGGGAGGCTTGAAGCTGGCCTAGGTAGTAACTTGTCACATGTATACTACCTGCCGTGCGACCAGTTAGGAGGCCACTGAACAGGACCAGTTAAAATGCCTTCAGCACCACTGCAGGTGAGCAGTAAGTTGAAACACCCCTCATGAGTGGGACCAGAACACACGCCTTAGTTAGAGTTTTTTCACATGTATGCCTGTAAATTGGTTTATTCCAGTTTAAAACTCTGTAACCTAATGTAAATAAAACACAGCATTCAGCTTGCTTGTGTAAGCGACACATTTCCTGTAAATAAAGAAGGGATGCGAGCATTCACCAGACANCCCCCCGGGGGGGGGGGGTAAAACCCATTAGCGGGCTGTTTGCCCGACCAGCCTGCATGCAAGAGGGGGAGAGAGAGAGAGAGAGAGGGAGAGCGATACTACGAAAGGGAAAGTGTAAGCTCATGCTTTGGAGAGAGACGACAGCGCTACACAGAAAGCGAAAGTGGAAGCATGCTCACCAGAGCAGAGAGCGACCAGAGGAGGAGGAGGGATGCTGCAGANATATTGTAAACATTGGTGACTTTTTGCTATAATAATTTATCTCTTTTCACCTGACACAATACTGTGACGCGTACTGGCATAATAATAATTTATGACTCCGCCTCATCTTCATGTGACTTCACGTCACCCCGAGTGGGGTTTGAACCCAGGATGACTTACTTCCAGAGTCAACCAGGTGGGCCCTCTAGGCAAGGGGCACCCAAGGACACGGCAGCCGAAGCCGTCTATGCCATTATGTCAGACGTTGCGTGTCTTAATCCCCTCACGTGCGACAGAAGCCGGCAACGCATCCCAGCGCTGCCCCTAAGCGGACGGCAGCAACGCAATCTGCACACAAAGAAAACTGCAACTTGCAGCTTCCCAGAATGCGGCCTGCCCTGCTAAGGGAGGAGCCCGCGTCCAAAGATACCCGACCAGCCGAAGGACCTGTGCCCGCTGTTTATACATGCCGGCGCGCAGCCCCAGAACACGAGTTGTGTACTTGGCTGCTCGCTCCATCACCTTGTATGCTGGACCTCCCTGCCTATTGTCTTCCTCACGAAGGACCATCGCTACCTTCAGAAGCCTTCTAGACCAGCGTCCAGCGCCCCCCAAATAAGTATTCTCCCCCTTACACTCGCTGCCACTTTGGTAGTGACTCTAAGTCACTTCTGGACAACGGTAGAGATAAGTTAGTGTCAGTTGGTCCTATCTACTTAGCTGTTTTTCTGCTCTTATTTAGTTCTGCCCCAGGTCCCCTTCACCTGGTTTAACGGAGTCTACTTCCGCCGGTTTCAGTACAATTGATAACTAGGGGATAGTACGGCCCACCATGTCTATTCCTCTGGTGAATAAACACGTATTCTGACCTAACCTCATGTGCTTATTCTAGGGTGATTGTTACTTCAAATCTCAGAGACGTCAAACCCACAAAGGAGAAGCAGGAGACAGCATCTTGAAACCCACTTTGCTGAAACTAGTGTAGGACTGCGGGCTACCCTTAATCGGGTGCACTTATTTCATCAAACATTACTGAGTCAATGGCCACCCGTACTTTGAACCAAGTACTCCAGTTACTTGGAACATTGTAAGGTATAACCACAACCACTAGGAATACACGTGACGAAGCGGTTAGACATCCAGATCAGCTAACCCACTCGATCCACCATGTTGCACTTCGCCGGTTGGAGTGACTGGACTGGTTCTGGGTGGCCTAACCTCTTCTGGTTACATTTTAGCCAGGAAACTCGTAGCCTGCTCCTACTTGGTGTGGTAGACCATACTACCTTTCCTGTATGACCTTCACTCATAGAAGCAGTGCAAGGTGGAGAGTTAAGAATGCAGCTACTGCCTCTTAACCTCAGTCAATTGTCCTGCAAGCTATTGCTTTCTGCCCTCAGCAGCCCCTCCCCACGCGACCGAGCTCAAGCTGCCCTACGACTGGTGAGACCTCACCTCCCAGCTCCCTAGTAGCTCATTTCAGCCACCCCCAGAAGATTGCCGGCGAACAACACCCAATCGTAGTCAGTCTAACACCAGGCCTACCTGCACCCCTGGGCCGTACCAGCCCACACTTCCAGGCGCTGCAACCAACCTACCAGACGACATCGCCGCCCGCAACATTGATCAGCCCAGCAGCTACCCTAGGACAGGGCCCTCGTTCCAGCCAGCACTCGCCGAGCCAGGGTCTACCCTGGGTGAGACCCAAGCAAGGTAAAGCGACACCAATGATGTTGGTAATATTAAGTACATTTATGTGTAACACAAAAATGTTGTGAATTGCAAGAAACTACAGGAACATGCAACTTTCTCTCTAAAAGAGAGTTTTTTCATGGCAGAACTTCCCACTTGGAATGTAGTTACGTCTTAAGACATGTTGCTGAAACACTGCAGACTGCACTGCATTAAAACTTGTACTTGTTTATTATGTAAAGTTGGTGATACAAAATAATAACAAAAGCATAAATTATTTCAATATCTCCATGATAGTGCAAGTGAAACTGACAGCAACTGAGTAGGTAATACCTGACTATGTGCATTGTAAAATGTGTGAGAATGCTGCAGTAAACAGTAACGAGATACGACAGACTGTGGAGCACGTCCAGACAAGACAGTGGTGTTAGCAGATATGGTGGCCATTCCACAGTTGCCCTATTTCCTTGCTGTTACGAGATAGACTATGTTTTAACTATGTGTAACATGTTTATTATGATTGGCAGCCATTTCATCTTCATCCGTATCCCTAATCACTGTTGCATACTAATATACAACTGGAAATCCTGGTCGTAAATACTAACATTTTTATTGGAGGTCTGCGAGCCTGGGATTTTCAATAAGAGCTGAGTCCGAGCAAGCCTACCGAAAAGTTTTTGAGGTCGGGCTCTGTTATTGCATACAAAAAAATAAATTTTATAAGAAAGATATTAGGAATACAAAAGTAATCTTGGTTCTTATCTGTAGTTACAAAGAATAATTTTAATAGAACAAGTCTACCTTTTAAAATATTGTTTTGTTTGTGAATAAATGCACACCTGTTTTCTGTGAAACCGTTTCCATGATTTCTTCAGTTTTGATGAGGTAATTTAGGTATGTTTTTCACAACTTTTTCTAAAATTTCGTCAATCCACTATTTTAAAAATGTAATAAACCAACAAACATAGTAAATTTGTGCAAAATTAATTTTTGTTTAGCAAAATATTAAATTTAAGTGCTTGATTATATGTAAATATGTTATCTTAATAGCTGAAAGTTGCCAGTTCAATAAAAAAAATCTTATCAGTCCATGTATGAAGTAAATGTGTGTATGCAAAAGACAGTTAACAAGAATGTATAAAATAAAAGCAATGGCATACATCACCAGCATTATTCCCACATAGAATAAAAATGTTATCTACAGTATTCTGCAAATGACAAAAGAAAAATTTTTTGGAGTTTTCCACATCTAGCATTAGTCCAACAATTTGACTGCAAAACCCTGTAATTATTAATTTATGAAAACTGGTTACATTTATTTATCGCGTAGTGTATATAATTTGTAGTTTATAAAAAAAAAAAGCTTCCACTAAATAAGTTTTCACCCATAAAAGCTAGTTTTTTTTTTTTAAATAATCTATTCGGTGTTGTAAATTTCGGTTTTCTCCTCTGATGCTATTGAGGTTACACATATGCTCTTTGTGTTGCAATACACACTGCAACATTAACGTAATGAAAGATGTGAAATTCTACCATTGTAACTTACATTGCCATATCAAAGACTGTAGGTTAAATCAACAAGTTTTCCAGTAACCTAAACATATGCCATTGTTGTATTTGATGCTGTTATCGCTCCAACAAACGTTCGATTTAGCACAAACAATCAACCATTTGCTCAAACCAACTACGCTTTTACTACTTAACATGTGAATCTTATTCAATTATTTATTTTTTTCTGCAAAGCATTTGTTTATTTTATGATTTCAAATAATTAAAGGGGCCGCGGTGCCTGAATGGTTAGCACGCTCGCCTCCCACCAAGGTGAGCGAGGTTCAATCCCCGGCTGGGTTAGTCACGGATTTTCGCAATTGGGAATCGTGCTGATGTCGCTGGTCGTCTTGTTTTCTCTGGTATCTCCCGTTTCCCCCAGCCTTTTATTCCGGCGCTGCTCCACTTTCATCACTCTTCACCCATATTAGCTCTCAAGACATTGCTGTTAAGAGCTGCCCAAATCTCTTCACTCACTCAAATAACTAAAGCAATATAATTTTGTGAAAATGTTGTTTGCCTTGTAAAAAAAAAATCAGTTTCTTTATTACTAGACCCTGACTTTTAAAACAAACTGTCTCGTTGGATACTGCATCATAGGCTGATTCACGACAACATTTTAATGCTAATGTTGATAGTAATCTCTGTTCATATACATATACAGTTTTGAGGAATAATTTTAACCATAACACACACATTTTAAAATATAGTTTTATGAATGACTAACATCATAGCAAACATTTAACAAACTCTTGTCAGGTATTATTTCTTATGCTGATTTGTGGCCCACGTTTAGGTTAATTTTGCTGCTTATCAGTTTTCATACCTCCATTTCTGAGGATCCTTTTACCAGAACACGCCTATCTTTAAAATATTTAACTTTAATTAATAAACAATATATTGTTTTCTTTCGTTTCCAGTAAATCAGTCTCGGTGGTTGTCGACTGAATAACCTGACATTTATAAAGAAGCAAAAATTTTTCGATCTTGAAAATTTGTTTTAGCAGAGCTGCAGCTTGATTTTCGTGTACTCGCAGACCGCTAATTTTTCCGTAAACTGCATATACGAACTGACAGTGCATTCCAAAAGTGCATTCCAAAACAGTCATAATTACGAATGTCTCCTTAAAGCCTGTACTTGTTATAGCAAGATTGCACTGTTTTTACCTTTACAAAATAAATATTGTCTAGGTGTTTGAACAAGTAAGTGCAGAACTTAATGTTATTCTTTACTTCCATTAGGGGGCTGTGGTGGTGTAGTGGTCAGACTACTCGCCTCCCACTAAGGTGAACCGGTTTTGATTCCCAACCGGGTCACTTTCATAATTTCACACTTGGGAATTGTGCCGTACGTTGCTGCTGGTTGTAGATCTCCCTTTTGCCCCACCCTTGCATTCCGGCGATACACCATACTCCACCCTCGTNTTTTGCCCCACCCTTGCATTCCGGCGATACATTATACTCCACCCTCGTGGGCTCTCAAGACCTCGACGTTAAGAGTCCTCCAAATCTCTCCACTTTATTTCCCTTGTTTTCAGCGTCTGTAATTAACCTTGTGCGACAATGTGGTAACTGAACAGTGATACGAAGTGATACTCGTGGTATTGTTTGTGTGAGTAGTGATAGCAGCGTGCTTGCTTCAGGTACCCAGCACACTTTGGCCAGTTGGAGTGCCTAAAGCTGATAGCGTCGCCCCGCTTCACGGACAAGCGGATCGGTTACCTAGGGGCCATGCTGTTGCTGGACGAGAGGCAGGATGTTCATCTGCTGATAACAAATTGCCTCAAGAAGTGAGTAGTTTCATGTTGAAACAATTTTGTTATCCCGGGGATGTTTGGCTACAGTCGAAGTGGTGGTTGTGATGTCCGTGTTGGTAATGTTTTTGTGGGTTAGTATATTGTTTTATCTTGGTTCTGTAACTAATGTTACCATGTTGTGTTTTCATTTAAACATTTTTGTCCCTACAGAAATTTTATAACTGTGGTACGCATATCAATGACAAGAGATGGGAAAAAATGGTGTAATGATTTTTACGTGAAAAACATGAAATTTATTTTTATGACAAAAATGCGAAAACTGCCATTCCTTCAGCATTCCTTCAGCAAGTTCCCTTCGGAAAACTTATGTCCCAAAATTAGGGGAAATTATTGAAAATTACATCAAGAAAGAATTTGAGGGTAAAGATATTTGCACCCTTTGCGATGAAACAACTGACAGAGCTGGAAGGTGTGTGTTCAATATACTGTTCAGAAAACTAGAACCAGCAAGTAACCAGACAACTAAGTTAGTTGCTTCCATTGTCCTAGATGCAGCCAACTATGCAACATGTTCGAAGGGAATGTTGGATACTTTGAACAAATATGCGATAGATTTCAGTTCAGTGAAGGCCGTAGTAAGAGACTCTGCAGCATATATGAAAAAGTGTTTTAGTAATCTTGCTGGTGTTAGAAAATACTGTCCATCTGCAATGCTGGGCCCATAAATTACAGTAATGGGTGCCACTCTGCAGAGTTCAGTGGTGTTTTTAAACAAAGTGTGTAATGTCAAAAAGGCATTTTTAAACAGGAGGATGCAGAAAAACCACTACTTGTCATATATATCAGACAAATATGGATTGTCCAGTGGAAGAGTTAGTCTTCTCTGATCCAGTGTTAACTAGATGAAATTGATGGTTCGACTCAGTAGTTTATGTAAACCACTACTTTGATGATATAATGGGGAAACAGTTGCAGTTGCTAGTGTTGGAGAGGTGGGGCAGTTAAGTCGTGGCGTTGAAGCTTACTGGGGGAACTGTCAGCAGTGAAGAAGGCTGAAGAAGTGGCTTCATTGAAGCTACTAGTTATCAAGAAGAAAGATCCTGCAGTAAAACTGTTTTTCAGCATAGGTGTTTTACTAAACCCCAGCAACCAAACAGCAGGAAAATGATACCAGCAACATACCTTCCATTAAGCAGTTAGCACTGCAACAGTTTGTAGAAGGTTATCATGTGTTGAGGAACACAGTTCTGGAACAGCTAGGTACAGTCGGTTCACGACTGGAAGAAACTTTTGAAAATCAACCTTTAAAAAAACACCCTAGCCGTTAGCGACATGCATATAACATTACAAACAGCGGCGAGCGCGGATACAGTTATGTCGTTAGGTTGCCAGAACAAAGAGAGGAAATAGTTCCGAAGTTTTAACGTAATTGTTAATTTATCGCTTACAAATAGGTGTCGAAAAGAATTGTATCTTATTATGCCAATTATTAATGACGTGGTGCTAACGTATTTACATTTCAACGTTTCTTGCATAGTCACTTGATTTCGCTCAAGGTTAAAGTAACGCGGCCATTTGTTTACAAACCTTCGTGGTCCTTGTGTTGTTGACACACGTGCCAGAGAATTTGTGCGATTATCTCGTTTAACCTATAATAATTCATTTATTTGTTTTGTTTTACTAATATCCGCTCTTTATTATTTGGTTTTTATTAACGTATGATTTTAATTTGTGCTCACTTTCAGTTCTAATTAATTTTGTTTTGGTGTGTTTCGTGCACGTGTCTTTCCTTTGCCACTTTATTCTAATGTTGCAGTATTTGCACATAAGAATTGTTTTCACATTGTCGAAGACTTAGACTCCTTCACTCGCAAACTCTGCCGTCCTGTCAAAAACCGTCACAACCATTTTTAAATAACGTTTTACAATTGCACGAAACATCCAACTCAACCACCACGCCATTTTAACGTCTGTAGCAATTTCGATCAATACTGATTATCTTGCCTTCAATGTACAGGAATTTATCGAAAGTCACTAACAATCGATTGTAAATAGACAACTATTGATTCATCAAAATACTCACATTTTGGGTTTATAGAATGAAATGTTTTTTCGCTGGCATCGCAAATTCTTTTGTGTGAAATTCTCAAGATTAAAAACTTTACGCCTGTGGAATATCCATTAATAATATATACATGACTTTTATAATGGGTATGTGCATGTACGAACACATCTACACACACAGTGGAATGTAAACATTGCCATGTGACTGCCACATGGCAATGTTTGTCTACCTTTGGCGGAAGGATACAAAATGGGCTTGAAAGTAGATCTTTATCAGGGCTTCAAGAAAGTCTCTTCCAGTCGTGAACCGACTATAGACAACATTGCTCTGAAGTAGACGTGGTTACACGTCTGTGCTCACTCAAGACTGACCACACTGAGTTTTCTTCAAATTGTAACAATGGTCAACTTCAAAGACTCAAGTTTGGGTGAACAAAAGACTATTTTCAAAAATTATATTTTAATCATGTGCTTTTGGTACTCATTATTTGGAGATATAATTCATCTTTTAACTCGGTTGCTGTACAGTATCAAAATGGCAGAGAATTGTTTTAACTGTTGTATATTTCGTTGTCTTTGAATCTTAAATTACTTAAATTAAAAAAAAAAAAACATTGAAAACAATTCTCTGCCATTTTGATACTGTACAGCAACAGAGTTAAACGAATAAAACCACATTTTCACTGTTCTGCTCTCTCAAGAAAATAAAAAATATTTACCAAAGAGGAAGTTAGGATAAAAAAATTAGTGCCTTTTCAATATTGTTGATAAATGAAATGTTGCAATGATGAAAACACATTAATCACATTTATTAGTGGCTTGCAATTTTGCCATGTCCAGCCCTGGTAGTTTTACATTGTACATAATGGCGAATGTGTCCAGCCCTGGTAGTTTTACATTGTACATAATGGTGAATGTATGTTGGTGCCACAGATGTGATGCAATACTGTGTTGTAATGAAAATCATATCTTCTCTGAACATCCTACAACAAAAATAAGTTGCAACTAGTCATAATTCAGTGTCATTTGAATTTGATTTAATTGGCTTTAAAACAAATAATACCAAACCCATAGGAAGAAAAGATACTGTACACCTCTATGCAAATGCTACTTTTACGAACACTCATTGATGAGTGCCACCTGTCGGCGTCAGTTGTAACTATCTGTGGCCATTGGGTTGTCGGTGTAAACATACCTATAATGCGGGAAGTGGGTATTTACTGAGACTGTGTTTAATGATGTTTAGTTTATTTTTGAATAAGTCTGAGATACGAGATATATGATATCCTGAGTCCTATGTCCATACAGGATACTCATTCAGCCCCAGGATACTGGAAATCCCATGCAATACAGGACACTTGGCATCCCCAATTTTATCCAGGCCGTTTCCCAACTCATATTTTCACAAAGATTGTATTATTCTGTACACTTTTGCATTTGCAAAATTAAATTTTAATTACTGAACTTAATTTTGAATTCATAGTGACAACTTTCATAAAACTTAAAAACACGGCCACCAAAGCAAAAACTGAACAAGTCAGCACGAATATGAAATGTTTACCATTGAACATTGCCACTACTATAACTAGAAAAGTATTTAATTTTTGAGAATACCATGGTGAAATCAGAAATGGTTTCTAATTGGAAAGTTTGTCACTGCAGAGATTTCTGTAATTTTAACATAGTCAACCTCTGTATTTTCATTGACTGATAAGTTATTTTTATCTTGTTGCATCTGTCGTGCAGTGTAAATCCAACGTAACTATGTAATGTTTCTGTATGCTGTGATGTGGTTAGATGGTAATTAAATGTGTGTGCTTCAGCAGTCACTGTTAAGAATATTTAAATGGAAGTAAGAAGTGTAATGGAGGTCTAGGTAACCAATGCTGATGTTATGATTACAGCGACCTGAACAGCTCGACCCAGTTTGTCGTAGGTCTTGCTCTCTGCACTTTGGGGGCAATAGCGTCTCCAGAGATGTCTCGTGACCTCGCAGCCGAAGTTGAAAGGCTGATGAAGTCTCCCAATGCCTATATCCGAAAGAAGGCAGCTCTCTGTGCATACCGCATCGTACGTAAAGTTCCTGAGCTCATGGAGATATTCCTGCCTGCCACAAGATCCCTGCTGTCCGAGAAGAACCACGGTAAAATAATTTGTTTTGTGCTTTTTTTTTTTTTAAATTTATGTGAGAACATTAACACTTCATTATTTTACAATGTCATGGAATCCTGCAGAAAAATAATAAAAAAACTCAATTGTCCGCCGCTGGTTTTACAAACTTTTTGAGCTAATATTTTACTAGAGTAATGTGTTTCTGCTTGGCTATTTCTTACTGTGAATTCCTGTGTGTTTATTGTCACACAAGATAGCCCCTCTCATTTAAGAAGGCATGATTTTGACAGTTTGGCAAAAGTAGGACCAATGTTTACTTTTTGTTAATATATCCTTCCGCCGTCAGCTGGCGGGTCAAGAGGTGGCTGTATATTTTGTATACACACTATCAGCTGATCCTCTTGCCCTTATACTGCTAAACAAATTTTAGGGCATTTTTAGTTGGACATCTCTCTCAAAAAATTGTTTGGTTATGAAGTAAAAATAGAAAAGCATGCATAAAACAAAATGTTGGTCACCACTGTTTTACTAATTTCTGGCAACGAATGTGGCACCTTTGTGAGATGGTGATTGCATTTCTATCACCCAGTAGCAGTTTGGACTTTAGCAGCAAACTTGTCAAGACTGGAAATATAAGGAATTCAGGGAAATTGCCACACAGTGCACTTTCCTTCGCCAACAAACCACTTGCCTTCAGTTTTTGCAAAGCAGTTATTCTGCACTTACTGATGCAAAACAGCCAAGTTTGAAGTACAATAGAACCTTTCTGAAACTACCTGTAACTGTTTCCAGAAATTAAGTTGTTATGGAAAGAAGGTTGCTATAAATATTTTGGAAAATTTTGGATCAATTTTGACCAGTCTCCAACCCCTATATGTCAACATTTGAAGTATTTTGCATGAAGTCTGTAGGGTTTTTATTTATACATTTTAATATTAAATCAACACACTGAATTAAAATTATAAACTTGGTAGGTTAGATATTTTATATTGAACTTCTTAATATACGCTGTTTGTTTCTCTACATTACATTACTGTTATTTTCCTCAATGGTAGGATTAAATAATATCTATTGATTGTAGAAATACAGTGAAACCTCTATTATTCATTTTTCATGGGACCTACTGAAAAAAACTCAGCATGCGGGTAAACTCAACATGTGCCTTCCTTAGGTTGTGACATTTCATCTACCACATTTAATATAAAATAATTTAAACTTTTTAGTACCACTTTTGACTTGACTGTTAATTTTGCCACATGAGAATACAACAGAAACGGAAACTTAACAGCAACGGAACTAGTGTTACCAACTCCAATTTCGAAAATCTGCCGAATGTTTACATAAAATTCATTAAATCTCTGCCAAATGTAGAAAAAATGGCAAAAATCAAACAAAATTGATTAAAAACAATGTTTTAAAATATAAACATGCTAAAAGTGATAAACTTAAAGTACAGTAATAAATTACAGTGGAACTGCGTTATAACGAGTATGGCCTATAGCGTCACATCCGCTATTGCGATAGTTTTTTAATGCACCGTTATTTTCCCTATCATTTGAAAGGTACTTAATTTAGTTTATAACGCAAATCTGTTAATGAAATCTTTTGCTGTAGTGATGCAAACATTTGTAAACTCGTATTTTTAAAATGTTTAAACACGTATCACAAGTGACATTCACCCACTTGCCACGCGCGAGACAGCCTTTCTTAGTCTGTATCGCATGGCGACACTCGCTTTGGCCGAAGCTAGAAAAGTGGAGCGGGCGGGTGTTGTGAGGGATAAGGAAGAAGGTATGGTAGAAGAGGGGAGAGGTACGAATGGGAGAAGAGCTAGTAGAGACCAAGAAATGAGGGTTAAGCGGAAAAAATGCAGGAAGTTTTGTGAAAAGAGGGAGGGGGCGGCGATATGCTAGCAGCCTACTGCTCCTTCAATGTTGTGGGGGTAGGAAGACTGCCGCTTGCAAGGTGCAAGGCATGTAAGGGGAAAAGCATGATTACGTCTTAACAATGCTACATTGTTTACGATACCGTATTTACTCGTGTATAGTGCGCACCATGATTTTTGCAACAAGTACCAGGGAAAATTTTTTTTTAAAAATAAAATTGCACCAACAATTTGTGGCACCTGTTAGTGTGTAACAAATTATTCTTCTTTTACATTAAATGTGGTGATTGTGATATGTTTGGAAAATACTTTAATTAAGTTAAAAGAAGAACGGCAAAAACTGTGATGGGAGATTTTTTTTTTCTAAGTGGCAACTGGCTTCCTTTTCTTTTATGCAGTGACCTGCTGGGGTCTTTTTTTTTGCCATGCTGGAATGTTTTCCCCTCAAAAAACGTTATGTCGCCTCTTCCCTTTTTCTCTACCTGATAGGTTGGCAATCCTTTGTCTGGCACGGAAACAAAGAAGGCTTGGAGGAATTTATTGATTGATCAGTAACATGAATGGGAAAGGGAGTGGAGACAGGAGAAGAAAGGAAGCGGACAGAGGGGCGAGAGATAGGTTTAACTTAAGGGGGCAAAACAGGCGAAGAAGAGTTAGGTGAAAGAGAGAGACAAGGAGTGAAGTAGCACTCTGGTAGGCAATTACTCCCTTCTGAACCCCAAAAATTTGGTGTGAGGGGAAGAAGAATGGAGGAGGAAGCAAAGTCGCATCTGCTGGTCGTTACGTAATGCTGCTGTCAGACGTAAATCAGGGCTATGTTCCCAATTGACGGTCTCCTGGTGCTGGTCTCAGATGTAGATGCGTTGTTGGCCGTGGTCCATCACGCACTGTTGTTGACACAGCCATGGTTGCCCCAGGATTATTTTTTACGGAATGTTGGGCAAAACCAGGAATTTGGCTGGGTTTACGTGACGGTACACCCCGACTGTCAGCTTGGTTCGGCCCTCAATCTTAAAGGGTCTGTTCGTGTTAGGGCTTGCATATGAGGTGGGTTTGAGGGCGAAGTGAGGTTCTTTGTGCAGGGTGTGGCGAGGGTCCTCTGCCCATTGATTTCCACCTCTGTGGGGGCATTGGGTGGTTCACTTTCTTCATCTAGTGTCTGGAGGAGGATGGGCCCCGTGGTTCCCAGTGATGGTGGCCCGCTTCGCACCCTGGTGGCGGCGTTTCCCACTTGGTTGGGGTCCTATAACCTCCGCTTGTCTCTGTGGGGGTTCAGTGGCACACGGCTTGTCCAGCAGGGCCTGTACCTTGTAATTTCGCTCCGTTCCCTGAGCCCCCTCCAGTAGCTCATCGACGATTTGTGGCTTCTGGATTTGTAACAGGTTCCGTAATTTGGGAAGGAGCATGCGTGTATTAAACTGCACGCAGCTCTCCTCATTTCCTTCGGGAAAAATTCATTTAAACCTTTGGACCTTTCGCCTGATGAATATCTTGGGCTATTCGTTGGTGGTCTGGGTTTGGCTATGGAGTTTGGTTAAGTGGGCTATTACTTCTTCGCCTGAAAACTGCGCTGCTAGACGTGAGCATAGCTGCCTCCACTCAGTGATAAATTCCCCATATTTTGTACACCATTTGAGGGTCTTTTCTTTTAATTGTTTCTGGGTCCTCCCATTCCATTGCTTAGGGGGACCTCGTTATCACAAAATTCCTTTTCGCAGTCAAGGGTGAATGTGATCAGGTCCTTATGCAGCCTTCCTGTTAACACTGGAAGTTGAGGCCTGTCGCTACCTTGGGTGGTGTTTGAGCCTTGGCGAGTGCCAGGATTCTCTCGTCGGTATTCCTCCGCATGTTGGCAAACCTCAAATGTATACATGAGGCCCGGTCTCTGGATTTGCTCATCTGGCCAGCCTATGCATAGGTGATGGTAATTTTGTTCAGATAAAGCGGCGTATCGTGTTTATCCCTTGCCCTGCGCAAGTAAACCAGCTGCAATATGCAGTCTGACGGGTTCGGCAGTCGTTAGATCGGAACTCTAGTTCGTTGATATATCTGGACTTGTCTGTCCATCCCAAACAGAGGTTATGGAAGCTATGTTGGCAGTGTGCGCATACAATGGTTTTTAACCCCGTGCCAGGGCAAGCGGCTATATGGCACCTTTCGGGTGTGGCCTCAGCAATTGCCTTAGTTGCATCTTGGTCAGCTATGCCAGCTTCGGTATCTGGCATTTTGGCTAGTTATTTGAGCGCCACTGGGTGTTTTCTGACTCCCCGAAGTCTGGTTGGCTTTGGTTTGACTCGTGACTAGATTACTGGATCTCGGGGTCGTGCTGGCATAGTTCTGCTTTACTGTTCGTTACTAGCAAAGCGCTATGGCCCCATATTGGGCGCTACGAAAACTTTTGACGTGTGACGTCGGGTGGCTGATGATGACATCACAGTCGGACAAGGTTTTAGTGTGTTGGTCAGAGACACAGGCGATTTAACTGGCTGACCTTACTGACTGCTTACCGGGCACCGGTCGGTATATGAGATAGGGCTTGTGGTTTGACGACACGGCACAAAGTCAAGTCATGGGGCTTAGCTGTCTGACGCACTGGTTGGCACACTGCCATAGGTTTACCTGTACTGGATGTGGCCCGGGTTAGCTCCTTGCTCTCCTGCTGTCATCCGGAGCTGGTGCAGAGTCCTTGGGCGGAAGTGCAGTTTGGGCTGGTGGTGCTGAAGGGTGCTTGCTGAGGGCTGCTGGTCCGGCTTCTCTGGAACCAGGGGTTGGCGATCCCTAGCGGCACGTCATGTCCTTGACGCCTGGTTGCGGTCGTCCGTTGGTCTTGATTGGGGGCTAAAATAAGGAGGGGGAGGTAGACGGGAGGTGAAGCCTCTCCAACTGGCGGGCAGCTTGAGCACGTTCCCGGGGGTATGCTGCAAAGTGCAGTTGAGGAAAAATACAGAGGTAGTATCTGTTTTCCTAGCCAAGGCATACAGGTAGGTACTAATTCGGCCTCATAAAAGGAGAGCAGGCGATGATCCCTGGTTAGGTGTATAACCAAGAAGAGGCCAGGCCAACCAGAGTCTTACCTTATTACCCCAACCGGCGACAGTTCAGCACGGTGTATGGAGTGAGTCAGCTTGGCTGGTTGACTAGCCGTTTTGTGGATTGTATCACAAGTGGTTGTGGCTGTACCGTACTGCATACCAGGTGCACAGTACGGGTGGCCGTCCAATGTGTGCGGTTGCTACGTACGTGCATCCGGTCAAGAAGGCCCACAGTCCCACTCTAGGTTCGGCAATGGGTTGTAAGACGCAGTCTCCTGCTTTCCCCTGGTGGGCAGACGGCTGCGGGGGGTATAAACAGAGTCCCCCAAGAATCAGTACTTAGAGGTTTTGTTGGAAAACGTATTTATTCCATAAGGAATAAAAAAGGTGGCCCTTACTATCTCCTAACTAACCAGGAACTGAACAGAATTAAATTATGTTAACAATGTGAAGGAGACCTGGGTCTAAACTGAAAAAGAGCATATGTGGCTAGGTAGCTATGATACTAACTGTCCCTAACTATCTCAATGCTGTTGTCTAGAAGGGACTTAAGGTGGCACTACAAGAAGGGTAGTGCACATTTTGAGGAGTTTGGCAACGTCTTCAGGGGTAATTGGTGCAGTTCTTGAAGAGCTTCTGGTATGTCGTTAAGACGTTAGGGTTAGCAGGGAGCTCCATCACACGAGGTGATGAAGCGAGCTGCTGGAGATGAACTGCTGTTTCTCGGCGGTGCACTGACATATATTCACCTGCTCTGTGGACTCCGCAGGGGTGGCGGGGGAGAGTTCCTCCTCCTCCTGTGGGTGAAGCTGCGCTTACTAGCTTGATCCCTTGTCCGTGGTGGAACTATGCGTGTCTGTAATGCTGGGTTAGCTGACGTCTGCCACAAGGGTGAAACAATCTTATCTAACCTGTTCATGGGTGCACCTGCATGTAGGGGCGTAATGGTAGGCTCTCGTAGTAAGTCGTTTAGGGGTTTAAACCCCGCCGGGGTAAACGTGGTGATATGTAAAGATGAGGCAGTGTCGTGTTTATATCTATGTCTAATAAGCGTCACGCGTCAGAATGGTGATTCCATAGACTTGAATATTGCCACACTTGTTTTGGATGAATTAAAATCATAGAACATTGCTCCCCAAAATTGCATAGCATTTGGTACTACAATTGTCCAGTTATGATTGGTGTGATAAATGGTGGAACTTCTCACTTAAGAAAAGATATGCCTAATGTGTTTGTTATTGGCTGCCAATTATGCAAAATTGACTAAGTATGGGTAGATATTTACTTCTATTTGGAAAGAAGTGCAAAGTGAAAGGATAAGTTAAAGGAATTTCAAAAACTCCACTACATTGAAGTTAAAAAATTTTTATTTAACATTTGTTGACACGTTGGCTGTTATTGGGAAAATGCTTGTGAAGATTGTTGGAACAGTGTGTCCACTGGTAAATTTTTCCATTTATAGGTTAAGGAATCGCCAAAGCAAATATCCGGAACATTTGGTTTTTACAGAATATCCAAGCTTGCTAATACTAAAGCAGTGGGCTCTGACAGTAGTAGTGCTTCTCAGCTGAAGCAGAGTTGTGAGTTTCTAACGCCTGAATCAAAAAGTCAGAAAACTGTTTAGGAAGCAGATAGTGGAAAAAAGTGTGTGGGTAATTTGTTGAGAGAAGAGAGGTTGTTCATGTTTTTGACTTCAAAGCTGAATATCATTTTTACTTGTTCCTTCAAAATGTTTCACCCATTTATGAGAGACCTAATGATGCATTGCAATTGCTAAAACCTAAGATACACAAATTGTATTCAATTTTGCTGGAACTGTACAGAAATATTCTTACAAGATTTATGAAATCTGTTGTATATAAAATCAGTGTTTCTGTTTTGAAACTTGATTACCATAATCAAAACAACCAGAAAGAAGACAGTGAGCTAATGATAGGGAATTTAACTTCAAGAACTGCTGTAGAGCCAAAACCAGAAGAAAAGGCAATTTTTTTTGCTGCTGTGAGGGATTTTTTTTATCAGAGCATGTAATTATATGTAGCACAAGTTTCCTTTGAGAAATGATGTGGTAGTAAATGCTGAACGTTCACAGATGAATAGCGTGTGTGATGCATCATTTTCAAGCTTGAAATTCTTTGTTGATAAATTCCCAGTTATTTTCAATGCTTCAGATGATAAGAATGCAGACTCTGCTATGGATGAATTGCAGACAGAGTTTTGCGAATTACAGCTTGAAATACTTGAAGATAATATAGTTAAAGAAGAGTTGGTGTTCAGTGGAGTTTAATAGTGTTACGTGCTCGCTGCTTCGCATCCTGCGCGAGCAAGTGGAAGTGAAGGACAGCAGTTATATGATGGCGACAGCAAGTCAAAGGACTGTTTTGAACGAACAGGCGAGCGATAGGCTGGTGAGCGCGTATCTGTTGCAGATAGCGAGCCGACACGATAATTGTTTTTGCTACATGTGCTACTGACCCCGATTGAATTGATTTCGGCTTTTATCTTAAGAATGCTCTGGATTACTGCCCTCATTCTCTCAGCATGACTTCGGGTGCGTTGAACCTTCTAGATAGTCCGGCGAGCAGCCAATAGTCAGCCCAGTCATATCGCCCGTGTGTCTTACCGACACAAAACCTTGTCCGACTGCGACGTCGTCAGTCACGTGACGTCACGTGTCAACAGTTTTCAATAATTAATCATACAAAACCACATCGTCTAATTTTCCCATACGCTGCGTTCGGACTCGTTGCTTACTTATTACTAGATGACAAAAGGTTTTGAATAGGCCCTCACACAGGATATCAATATACTCAGAAGTTCTGTGTGTATTGAAATAAACTAATACAAGTTACTCGGTGTTGAAACAGTTTTTGGCGACAAGGAGAGATCAAGTATATGCTTCTGGGCATATTTTTATAGTGAAGATGCTGTCCTTAGAGTGAAATTAATATTTCATTTTAAAATTATGTTGATTTTACACAAGATACGATTAAACACTAACTTTATGGGAAAAAAGACCTTTAATCACAAAAGAAAACATCTTTGCAAAAAAACAATTCCTCTCTAAAATTGCGTGTTTTCAGACGAAACCGTTTGCTTTGAAATACTAGTGGTTATAACTGCAACTATTTTGAGTGACTGATATTCTTGATAAAGTTTCTGCTATTGGATTACCGTCACATACGCTCGGCTGTGGTTACCATGTTCGAGGTCGGACCCGGCAGAGCACTTGGCCGCTCTGTGGTGCGGTGCCTGCGACATGATAATTGTGCGTGATTAGTTTAATTTAATGTTTCATGTTCTCTGCCTCACTGAGAAGAGCAAGCAAGCATGCGCAGCAGAGAGAGATAGTAGAGGATGCACCTTTTTTGCTGTATGCCAGCTTCCCCTCTCGAAGGCATGTAGGGAATGGAATAAAGGTGCGTGGCTTAGAGAGATGGAAAGAGGAGGGAAAGAGAGGACCTAAGGAAGCCACACTGGTTCCTAGATAACCATTTCACCTCTCGTCAGGCCTGTAACGGGAGGGTGCATGCCAGTCTCGTCGTGTCACCAACGCCGACACGACACTATCAGCTGCCACTGTGATTATAAATGGCGGCGCGTTCAACATACTTCACATCCAGTTATTAGGCGTTTGCATAAACAACCAGTTTAAAAACGATTGTTGCAGGAAATCTTGGTGACAGGACCGAAAATATTTTGATCGATGCGATATCCGATAAATGATAGAAGTGGGTAGTTGTATCATTATTTATATAAAAATTTGGCCGGGACCACTTTATATTAACTGTGGATACGGTTTATCGATACGTGCATTTAATTTTTTGATTCATTTTAAGTCCACTGTATGCGATTTATTTAAAATCCAGGTATGAGTGTTAATAATCTTATGGTAACTTTTCAAATGTTTGTTTCAAAAAGTTGGGAGATGCAGTGAATATATAGAGGTTCTACTGCATGTGGCATGTAATAATGGAATAATTACTTACCAACTACTTATGCATGTTACACTTGTGTCATTTAATTAATATAATACATTAACAAAACTTCTTACGAACAATGAAAATTGGTTCGCAAGGAGGGTAGCCATGTCAAATACCATTGCGTGCCATGGCCATACGCTTGATTATAAGTCGATTAGAAATTACTAGCTAGCAGAATATCTGCACACTGACGTATGTTACTTTAAAATTTATACAGATTGCACCAAAATATAACTCTCTCTATCTGCCCGTATATTTATTTTTGGGGCTGGTAGCATCCGGGGAGGATGCTAGCCAACAGATAGTGTGGCAGTGTGTGTGAGTGTGCTTGCCAACACATTGCAGTAAGTTATGCTCTTGATCCCATCTTTTTTAAAGTAAACTTTTCTTCTATTACTGACTTGAAATGATACAAGTTTAAAATAAATTTTGTAAAATAATTGGAAAAAATATTTAAACAATACCTTGCAATACTTCTGTGACCTCTTTGATTGTCCAGCACATATGGATGACACAGTGAGAGGAAACAATGTGAAATGGATTCACAATGTTTGATGTTGAGCTTCATTTGAACACACACCATTAAGTTGCATTTCATTTTGAACACCAGCACAAAGTTTAGTTAGTCACACTAATAATAACAGCTGTTTTTTGACTACGTTTAATAAATTAATTGTCTAGGAACTCTTTCTTGTCCACATATGTTCTCCTCATTTGATGTGTGTTCGGCAGGGCAGTCTGAATATTGAATATAATATACGTTTTCATTCATTCACGCTTCAGTCGATACAGGAGTTTGTAAATGGCTACTTGTTAGTTTAGTATACGTCAGGTTGTTAATCGCTGGCTGTCTGAATGTTGCCTTCTGATATGAGAAATAAATGCACCCATACAGCAAAGTAGTTGCTTACAAAGTTGGCAGAAATCATTTGTAGGATTGTACTTTCATTCTATTTCTGTGATTGCTTCTAAAAACCTGTGGAGTTCAATTGATGTACAGTATTTGCAGTTAACTTATGTCCCATACCTGCTCAAGACTGCTAAAAAAGTAAACTGTGTTGTACTAGGACTGTCGCCTGTTTGCAGTAAACTGTATTGTACCGTAGACCGTCGCCCCGCTGCAGTAAATTGTATCGTACCATATATAGTTGTCCCGCTGCAGTCTCAACTGTATTGTCCTGTGGACCGTCGTCCCACTGCGGTCTCAACTGTATCGTACCGTGGACTATAGTCCCGCTGCAGTCAAATGTATCGAACCATAGACCGTGTCATTCCCCCTGCATGAGTGTACACCCTCTTAAGACGGTTAGAAAGTAAACTGTTTCGTAGTATACTCTTGAGTTGTTTGAAAGATTCTTGCAATGGGCCTGATTAAGTGATATGTTTAGAACATACTCCATTGCTACACTATGTCGTTAAGAAAACCAAGTCTGAGTGATGAAACAAACACGAAAAGCGAGCCAATAGTGGCTGTAGTCAAAATATTTAAGTAACACGTATTATAAATCCCACAAGGAATTTCGTCAAACAAATAACAAAGTAGGAAAACAAAAAAATAACAAAACTAAGACAGCGCAGACTAACACTGAGATGAAGACAAAATTTTGCACAAGAGTGGAACAGCGATGAGGAGACAGAACACAGTAGATTTTCTTAGACGAGCTAGTCACAATGTTTCGGGAGCTGACATCTGCCAACATCTTCAGGCGAACTAAAAGTGAAAACTTGAAACATGAGTTTGCCAATATTTCTCTGACAAAATTCCTTGTGTGTTTTATTATATGTTTTACTTATATATTTTGACTACAACCATGCTTGGCTTGTTTTTCGTGTTTGTTCCATGACTCGGACTTGGTTTTCTGTGACAACAGTGTAGCAATGGAGCATGTTAAAAAAAATTTCACTTTACCATACTCTCTCTCATCCCCCTGCACGAGTATAGACGTGTGTGGTACAGTTGTTATTGAAGATGTCTAGTGATATTTGATTTTAGTAGAACTACACATTATTTTAATAATTTTGTGTATGTTTTCACAGGTGTATTAATTACTGGAGTAACACTTATTACAGAGATGTGTGAAACTAGTCCAGACACACTGCAGCATTTTAAGAAGGTATGTGTAATGATAAATATTGGCTAGTGCTATCGTGCACAGAAATTAGTTCCACATAACTATAGTCATTTCAAAAATTTTTTAAAATGAAACAACAAAATCAATTAAGGACTAGGATAAGTTTCCATACTCTTTGTGAAACTAGTAATAAATTCTTTTGAAATATTTTGTTGCTCATGGATTTAGTGGGTGTGTTGTATTTTTTGTGTTAACAGTTTTCACCATTGAAATAAATGAGTGTCTTTGTTTACTAGTAAGTATCATTTTTTGGTATAGTTATTGCCTGTATAATCATGTTCTAAACTTGGTGCAGTATGAAGAATTTCATCTGTGACATCTACTGGCTTCAGCTATTAGAATTAAATACGTCACTTACTATATGCTTACGTAATGTATTAGCAGTTTTTTAAATGGATTACAGCACTGATTTGATAAAATTAGAGAGACATTATAGTTCACAGAAATTTGCTGGATTTGGTAGTGAAATAACTTTTTATTTTCATACGAATGTAAGAAAGGACTTCCAATTATATGTAGAGTAGACCCCCAATTTTGGGGCTGCTCATTGTTCCAGATAATACTCTCACAAAATTGCTGCTTTTGCAAAATCAAAACTGACCAATTTTGCCCCTTAAAAAATTTTGTTTATAAGTGCATATTCACACGAGGATTGTGTTTAATTATCTCTGGTGTAAAACCAGCATGTTTGACATGAAATATTGATCTAGTTTAATCTGCAGATGTCTTCCGAATAAAATTATACGGAAGCAGCATATATGTATGTACTAATCTCCTCTTGTCACTTAAAATGTTTAAAACAAGCGGTGTGAAGTTTTACCAAGCATTACAAGACAATGTTTAATTCTCTACCATAAAACCAAAATGATTTTTACATAACATTTTTATGTAATTTCATGTTTCACTAATCCTGTTAGTGACAGTTATCAAACTCCAGACTTTTTTCCCACTGAGGGCCATGGAACACTGTCCCTATTAATGGGGTTGCTTGGTGGCTGGTTGGTGGGTGGCAGGGCTTATTTAGTTGGTAGATGTACCACTTGGTGGATGGCCTTAGGAGGCGCGGGCTTGATGACGGGTGGAGGTGCAGGCTTGATTGACGGGTGAGTAGTTCTGTGAGCTGGCGCAAGTGTGGCTTGTGCGGCTGTGCCTGGTGGAACTTTAATTTCCTCAGTAGAGGGTGGAGCAGAGTTTTGGTCTTGGAGGGGTTGGTGGCAGTGGCAATGTAGCTATTGGCATGGGGCAGCACCCTGGCAGATATGGTGCACCATGCTCCAATCTGGTAACTATGGTCTGTAGTCCTGCTGGCTGTTGGTCCCTCTCCCGAGCTCTGTCTTGTCTTAACTGAGTACTGATGGAAGTTTTCCCAAGTCTTGCCACGTGACCACCAGATTGGAGAAAGGCTTATCTGAACTGCCATATAGGGTGGAGTGAAAATTTTTTTTTTCAATAATTGTAATGGAATACCCGGGGAAAGTTGTGGGTAGGCTTCGTAAGTAATAGCGTAAAATATTTTCTCTTTAGTCTATGGATAAGAGGTGCCCCGAGAATTTTGAAATTTCAGATTTTTTGTTAAAATCAGCAGGTACCTTAATGTTTGTAAAATCTAATACAGCAATTTAATTTTAATAGAATAGCTTGAATAATTAAGGAAAATAGCCTATATGTCTAGCACATTAAAAAAAATTTTTTTTTTAACTCTTCTTGTGGTGCTCCAGTAGCACAAAAAACTCAGTAAAAGCAATCAATTCTAAGTTTTCTCATCTGGGGTTATGTGCTATTATTTCGAGTAAAAATACGTCTCCCGCTCTTTCTAGTTCTCCGTATTTTGTGTTGCTTAGCAAAACAACCCCCCACCCCCTTCTTTTCCTCAGCCACCCGCACACGCCTTGCAGCGAGTGACCGAGCGCTCGCTTACTTCAGTTCTCGGAAAATAACAGCAGCGAGTGGACGTACGTTGGCGTGTTTAAAATTATGAGATTTTAGTCTGCGATCTATTTCTCACTATTGTTTTAAGACCATGGCTGAAATAAAAACGAGGAAGACCACGATTTGTCCTGTTTTTGGAATGCCAGAAAATTTTAATTATTGTGTTTTGCCGACTTATTGTGATGTCATGAAACAGTACCTGTGGGTCAAAAACAAATTAAAACCTAACTCAAATACAAAAGAACCGACGGTCAGAAATTTCCGAGATAGTAGCCACCAAAGTTGAGGAAATTTGGCTTAAAGTGTCCATCCCAACAGTGATACATAAAAGAGTGTTGCAGATCATTCGCTCTTATCATGATAAGTATAGAAACATCATGAAACCGTACTTGAAACGCCAGGCGAATGAAAAATACAAATACAAACTTCAGAAATTTAAAGAAGATTCAAACAAACTATTTGATATTGCAAATGCACGCTTTTTGAAAATTGTAGCTGTGAAAAAAAAATGTAGTTCCACAACAAGAAAGAAGTTTCTTGATAGATCAAAGAACAAAGAGGAAAATGATTATCGGTTCCATCAATTTGGCTGTGACAAAAAGTCAGACTAAAAATAAAAAGCAAGAGAAAATGCCCAAACTAGGTGAGTTCTGATTTACAGCAGCCTTCATGTTCTTATCATGAGCCTCTGCCTTTATTAGAAGAAGTGATGGAAACAGATTCATCAGAACCAAATACCTCCTCTGAGATGACTGAAATAGAAGCGGCAATAGTAAATCCATGCACAGCGAAGCTACAGTCTGAAAATCTTGATATTTCTAAACCTCAACGAAAACAAATGCGAGTACAGCTGCCTTCCCTTGCTCTGGCATGTGACCGTACTGGAGTCTCTGATAGATCCGCTGCAATTATAGCATCTGCTGTTCTAAAAGATGTCGGAATAATTAAAAAAGAGGATAATAGCTGCGTTACAGACCGTTCAAAAATTTGACGTGAAAGAACTAAAATGCGGGGTCAATTACAACAAAAAGATTGCCCGGAGCCTTTGGTGGGGCTGTATTTCGACGGTAGAAAGGACAAAACTTTATCACAGGAAAAGATAGGATTTAAGTATCACCGGAGGAGTAAGATGGAAGAGCACTATGTTCTTGTAGCATAACCAGGACATAATTATTACGGCCATGTAGTATGTGATTCAGGGGCGGCTGAAAACATAAAAACATATGTTACAAAGAGTTTAAATGATAAATTAGAAAATCTGTCTCATTTATCGGCTATTGGCTCCGATGGCACTGTCGTCAACACTGGGTCAAAGGGAGGGGTAGTTCATAGCTTGGAGGTCGAGCTCGGTTGACCACTACAGTGGTTTATTTGTCAGTTGCATTCAAATGAGTTCCCTTTGCGGCACTTAGTTCAACATTTAGATGGCCAGACGACGGGTCCGCGTTGTTTCTTGGGTCCAATAGGAAAGAAATTACAATGTTGCGAAAATCTTCCTGTTGTAGACTTTGTAGTAATTCCTGAGACATTGCCTAGGATTACAAATGAAAATGATCTAAGTACCGACCAAAAGTACCTCCTTCACATGAAGGAAGCAACTGCGATGGGAAAATGCTCCTTCGATTTAGCAAACAGACAACCAGGTCAACTTTCGCATTCAAGGTGGCTTACAACAGCGAATAGAATTTTACGCTTATATGTTGCTCCCCCACAAATCCTTGTCAAAATTAAAAAATACTGGCAATATTTGTAATGACAGTATATGGACCAACCTGGTCTGACATAATGTTGAATTCATCGTGCTTGAAAGGAGCATTTCACTTATGGATGATGATCAAAAGGAGACGTTACCTTAGTGAAGACTTAAAGAAATTGATTGAGCCAGTAATCCAAAGAATGGCTATTTTGGGCATCCTGAAAATATTCTGTTATGTATGCTAGGTGACAACAGAAAGTTCGTCAGAGAACTAGCTTATCGCCGGATATTAAAACTAAGGTGGCAGCCTAAACTTCCGGGGAATCGGAAGTTCGCGATACCATCAAAAATATTTCTTAAAGCTACTTATTGTCTTTTCAATTAATATTTAGATTCCTCCTGGTAGTTTTGTATATATTCCATTATAATATGTTAAAAAACCATTTTTTTTAAACATCTTTGATAAATGGTCAGAAAATCAGCAATTTTGCAAAATTTCAGGTAACGGGGGCACCTCAATCCCTTCACGTAGATAAACTCTAATTTGGTATGTTTTCATATCAACTATAGACACAACCTTTCGCAACTATTCCATTTCGATAAGTTTTTTTTTTTCCGCCTAACAAGTTCACTCTACCCTACTGCCCAACATTGAAGCATGAGGTAGTTCTGTTATAAAGAAGAATATATAGGCTGTCCATGAGGAATGGCATGTCTTGCAGAATCTTAATAATATGGGTTGGAGCATAAAGGTAAGCTGGGGCGTACTTTCTGAAGAGTCAACCATACTCCAGCGCCCTAACAGGCTCGCAGACCCTTCCTGGGTGTTCTGGTGGAGCAGGATGGAGCTACACACCGTAGTCCCCATTAAGGTTCAAGAATTCTTATCCTTGGAAGTTCCTCCTCAATCCTCCCACCAAGGATCACCCAAGAAGTGTGGTATAGTCTTGCAGCCAATTGAATCACCGGCATAGTAGACAGAAGTCCTCTCATTTCTTCCTTGGCGACAACTGACCGGCAAGATGTGCATGTATGTGGTCACATTCTGAGTGGGGTGCAGGACTAACAATATGCAGTGCGTCCCACAACTGTTGAAGGGTGCATGGTGGAGGAGACAGACTGTGAACACGACGATTGAGGTGGTCCCACAGATGTTCAATTGGATTGAGATTGGGGCTGTTAGGAGGCTAGGGAAGAACTGTGAAGTCTTGATCGTGCTCTACCAGCCATGTGCAGACACTTCTAGCTGTGTGGCAAGGTGCATTATTGTGCTGGAAGATACACAATCATCATTTACGGGTGGACGTGATAGCTGAGGATAGATTTATAACCCAATCAAGATTGTCTCCCACACGGATGATGGGACCTAGAGAATACCACGAGAAGATTCCTCAGACCATAACACTCCCCCCACCACCTTGTATTTGTCCAGCAATGGCTGCAGGGTGTCAGTTCTTAGACGTTTTTCGCAGGACACGCTGACGTCCATCTGTTCTATGCAGCTGAAAACGTGACTTGTCTGAGAAGGCTAAAAGACGCCATGAGCTGTGGTCCAGTCGCCATACTGTTGAGCAAATTCCAGTAATTTTCGCCACTGCACCTGTGTTAGCATAGGTGCAGTCACCCTCCATGTACTCCAGAGCTTCATTTGCAGAAGGATTTGCTGAACTGTTGCGGTAGACACGTGTCTGGATGCCCCATGGTTCATTTGGATGGTGAGCTGTTCCACTGTAGCCTGTCAGTTGGCCTTCACGCACTGTCGTAATCTACGTTCACCTCGGACATCAATGGCGTGTGGAGCTCTGCAGTTTCCACGATGGTTATTCCCTATGGTGTCATTCGTCTAATCATGATATACCTTTATCGCAGAGGCACGTGAACAGTTCATAAACGTTGTGAACTGTTCACAAACATCACTGTTTGGGAAATGCTGCCCTCCTTGGCTCGAAATCCAAAGATCATCCTTTTTTGCAGCTCGGTTAAATCGCTTCCCTTACCCCTGACAGCAGGAAGCGCACTGTGTACAGTCAGCCTGTCTGTCGCATTATATACCCTCTTCACCAACCCACGTCACAGGCCATAAGTCATGGGCTGTACGCTGCAGGTGGCACTTCTAGCAGGTGGTCATAATAATGTGATTCGACTGTGCAGGTACCTCATTTCCTATATTTCTAGTTTCTTCTGCTGTAAACATTTTCCAGTAATAAAACATTTTAAAATACAATTGCAAATACTGTACAACACAGACAAAAAATGTTGTCACATTTTGACTTAAATAAAATAAAGCTTCATCCACTAACACAGCCAATGTAAATTTAATAAAAAAGGTCTGTCTTCAACTCGCACATAAAAATTGTCAGATTATGTCAAAATAAATTAAGCATGATCCACTACTAATATAAATAATAAATAAATCACTCTGATATTATTTTACATTTATGTGAACTTTGAATCCTTCCAATATTGAAGTTTTTTTTGCGTTTGGCCCACAATGTGCAGCATTTTTCTGTGATGGTTTCTCGGTTCTTCATAATGCTGTTAAGAGTGGTAAGGTAACTGGAATGCATAGTTCTCTTGCAAAATCAACACGTGTACCCACATGCTTATCGAACTTGGATATTATTTTTGATTTACTTGCAACCAAAATTTTTATGCACTTTTAACATTCTCCATTACTTTCCACAAACAAAAAGTTCAGAAAATAAATAAAGACGTTAGATGTTAAGTTTAAATTTAAACAACATACTGCAGACGTATTTATTTACCAGACATTGGCTAGATACACATTAACCTTTATCGTAAGAAATATCCATAGAATATGGGGAGTTTCGTTTGAGGGAATTCCGGTTAAGGGATGCTCCACTGTAGTGAGATTTGGCGGGAATAGGCCGCTAGGCTACTGATTACATTATAAAAAGTAGACAAATTGCACAAGTACTCTAGTCAGACTAACACATTTTTTCGTGCGGATTCAGTTTCAAAGACAAACACTATCTCCAAATTAAAGGCACAGCCATGGGCACTCTCATGGTCCCCGCTTACACCAATCTGTTAATGGGTACACTGGAACAAAACTTTCTGAGCCACCAACCAACTCTGCTACTATGCTGGATGTGTTTTATAGATGCTGTCTTCATGATCTGGGATCCTACTGAGGACAATTTCATCTACTTCCTCAACAACCTTAACTCACACAGCTTGCTCAAGTTCAACTGGACGTACTGTAAATCACACACCATATTTCTGGATGTGGAACTGGCCCTGTACAATGGCAACATTGAACAACTGTTCACATTAAACCCACCAACCACCTTCAATACTTACATTTTGACAGGTACCACCCATTCCATGCCAAGAAATATCTTCCGTACAGTCTTGCCACCAGAGCTAAACTTATCTGCTCCACCCAAAATGACTTAAACAATCAGTTTGATGTAATAGCCAAAGCATTTCTTGATAGAGGCTTCCTGAAATCTGTGGTTCACAAACAAATTCAGCGTCCCAAGTCAACCACAGATCCTCAAACTAAGATCAGTAACCGAGATATCTCTCTGGTTGTCCCCTACCATGAGGGCATGGACAAACTCAAACCATTCTCAACTGTGGACACAAAATTCTGGCCTCATCACCACTCACTCAAAACTCTTTCTCCAAACCACCCAGATTGATTTTCAAAGGACCCCCCAACCTTCGAAACAAACTGGCGCACCCCAAATTACCACCCAGTTCCACAATCAATAATATCACCACCCCCAAGGGTCTCATCCTTGCAATAACCCACGTTGCAGCTCTTGTGCTATACACCAGTCTTCCACCTCCTTCAACAGTAGGCTCACCAATCAGACTTATCCTATCCAGGGCAGCTACAATTGTGCAACAGAAAATATTATCTACCAGCTACAGTATGTTCACTGCAAGGCAGAGTATATTGGCCTCACCACCAACACACTCAGACAGAGAATGAAAGGCCATAGAGCAGGCACCAAACAAGCCACAGCTGAGGCAGAAGAAGCCAGTTGCAGCACATGCAGCCCCCTGGCCGCTAGGTTCACTGTTTGCCAGTCACCACTCGACAGACTGCAGTGTGCTACCGCTCGCCGCCTCAGGAAGCTGGTCTAACCAGCAAAACATTGCGTCAAAAAATGTGTTCGTCTGACTTTTGTGTGTGTGTGTGTTTTTGTGTCAACTTGAGTAAATGAGTGCGTTTTGTATAGTAATTCAGTGTTTTGTGAATTTTGCTCGAAAATACAATTTTACAGTAATTTTGCATTTTTAGTCTTCTTTGCGATCATGAAAATTACATGACCCTACTGATAAGAGATGGTTCAAAATGTTTTTCTTAGTTTTTTCTGTGATTATTGGCTGGAGTAATTTTAATAATATTTACCTAAAGATTGGTCACAAGTGGAAAATGCTGCTGTCGGACACGCGACATTCTACAGTCAGAGCTCAACATTATAACCCTTCACAATTCCCGAGAAAATGGTTGTAACTTCGGAAGGATCTGTGTTTGATTTTGACCATTCCTGAACCCCCTCAACCCTTCTATGCAAATATTGTTTTAAAATGTTGCTAGGCCATTTTTATGCAACTTTTAATAACAAAATTAAAAGTTATATTTTTTAATTATTCTAATGACTCTATGAATTGACTCTATAACATTTACATGCTTGTCAGATCAAATTTCATTGTGTTCAATGTTTTATAAAGCGAAAATAACGAAGTTTTTAAAATAAAATATGAATTTATTTTGATATCTTCCAACATAAATTACAGTGTACCCTAGACGGACATATAGGTCCTCACCTTGTCGCAAAAAAAAACCCCAAAAACAGCACGCCACGAGAGTTTTAGCAATTGCAAAGTACATTTTCACTAACTTTTTGCAGGAAAATCAAAGAATTTATTATTTAAATGTGAACTTATTATCTCAGGTTTATTGTATGATCCTTCTGTGGGCTTTATCCACAAGCGACATAAGCTGTTGCCGTAAGCGCGGCTAGCTTCGCTGTCCCTCAAATCGAGCCATGTGAAAGGAAGCTGTGACCTTTCCAAGATGGAGGGGAAGGCGCCAGGCGGCATACTTGTCCTCCCTTCCAGGCAGCAGAGCTGAGTTAGGTTTTTAACTATACGTACACAATTGTATACCTAACTGCAAACAATAATGCAGCTGCATACCTATTTTATAACTGTAAAAATGTCTATAAATACCACCCTACAATATGTTTAAATAAATGCAAAGTGCCACATGCAAGAAAATGTACTGTAAATGTTTCGTTGTGAAACTTGGAAGGGCTGGTAAAGTAGACGTGTTCGCTGGACGGCTGCTGGGAGCCGGTAGCGACATTGCTTCCACTAGCACTCGCGAACAAAGGACTGTAGTTCCAGCTGTGAATGACTGTACGCTGGATGGCTGCTGGGAGCCGTAGCGACATTGATTCCACTAGCACTCGCGAACAAAGGACTGTAGTTCCAGCTGTGAATGACTGTACGCTGGATGGCTGCTGGGAGCCGTAGCGACATTGCTTCCACTAGCACTCGCGAACAAAGGACTGTAGTTCCAGCTGTCAATGACTGTTTGCTGGACGGCTGCTGGGAGCCGGTAGCGACATTGCTTCCACTAGCACTCGCGAACAAAGGACTGTAGTTCCAGCTGTGAATGACTGTACGCTGGATGGCTGCTGGGAGCCGGTAGCGACATTGCTTCCACTAGCACTCGCGAACAAAGGACTGGCAAAGAAACTAGTTCCAGCTGTGAATGACTGTAATTCAGAAGTCAAACATCCCTCACACCTAAAATAGTCTGTTTTAAACAGCTTGGAAGAACACAATATTTTGAAAAGTCTTGGTTTCTGTGCACTGCGCACGGTAGAGACTCTGGTAATTGTCATTCTCTGGGTGTAGTTCAACCACTATGCCACTGCAGTGGAATTACACGTTCATCATTGGGGGGTGCTGCACCTTTCGACTACTTGTGACGCTGCTGGGTAGTGGGGAGGTATTCAGTGTGCCAACGTTTCCACATATCTTGATGTATTCTCTCGACCAGTTGCCAGCGTTGGCAGTGGTTGAGTGGCAGGTCAGTGAGCTCTGGCTCTGGAACAGCTGTCATTGGCTCCATCTTGAAGAAATGGCCTGGTGCCAACACAAGTAGGTCGTTGGGATCTGTACTCAGGGGACATAATGGATGAGAGTTCAAGGCACATAGGGTCTCTCTGCCTGTGCTCTAAACTGAAACTGAGTTAGGCTCGGAGACTGCTAAGGATGAGGAAACTGAGTAGGAGTGCGCTGAGGTGTCCTAGTAGATGATACTCAACAAGTGTGCATGTGTAGGCAGGGTCGGGAAAACACTCTGTACCAAGGAAGGAGGGATAGAAGCACCTGAGCATGCACCCGATGCAGAGAGCACAAGCCGCTGTGTACGGTGCTGACATCCGCTAGTGCACACATGCCAGTGGTACAGCCATATTGCCACTATGGAAGAAGTTAGTGGAAAATTTCACTGATATAATAAAATTACAGTATACGCATTGTAGAACGTCTCACTCTTAGATTGCAGTGTGCGGTGTAATGGACTTTCACTATCTTTCCAATACATGAATTCTGTCGTTAATGCTGTCCTTGTTCCTGCGTGCACTGTTGCCTGATACGTTATCTTTTGCAGCCTCAATAAATATACATTTTCGTTGCGTGCGCACCATGCATTCACCATGATAGGGTTTCTTGCAGGTTTCAGTTTCAAAGGAGCCGCTTAGCTTTGTTTGCGTCGGTCCCAGGATTGGATTCTCTTAAGAGTTGTCAGGGAGGTAAACACACAAAATTCTCTTAATCATGCCATTTCCTTTGCCACCCATTTGTTACTCAGCCTGCCAGTTAAGTCGCAAAGCTGGAGTAATCTGGCAACGGTGCACACCATTCATACTGTATGGCAATCTAAGAGTGGGACTCTTTATAGGTATGTTACATGAATATTGTGGTATTTTGCAAGAGTGGTTGTTAAACAAAAATTTTTCCCTAATATTGTCTCTGGTTGTCATCTCTCCACCTATTGTGGTAGGCTATTAATGTACCATTCTGCATTGTATCTGTGGTATTGTCGAGGACATTTTACATCAGTCTTACGCCTTTAACACAAGGAACATTCTCTTTATACTGGTGTACTACCATATTATAGAGCAAACCATTTAACTCTAAGATGGCTGTGCAGTTAGTTTGTATAACAGTATTACGAACTTTAGGAAAGAATGGCTGAAACACAGACCAAGACGAAGTTAACAAACTTTGTGAACATATGTAACAAATCGCATAGGAAGTCCACACATGTATAAAATGTCTATTGTAATCAAGATTACTCACGGATATGGTAACTAGTTTGTCTTAAACTGAGCAGTGAAAGCAAAGGATTCCTACATAATTCACTAACACACACATTTTATGTGTGATGAATCATTCTAATGCCAGTTTTAAAAGTGAGTTATTATGTGAGAAAATATATTATGCTCGTTCGTTATTGTGAATGTCCAGTAATTAAGTTGGGTTTGACCAGTTGTAGAGTGACTTCCATTTTTTTTATTATTGTGAGATGTAGCATGGAAATAGAGGATCTGGAATGTTGGATACAAGTGTAAAATAATTGATTTCTCTAAAGTAGTTCAGGGCTAAGAACTATGGACTGTAGTGCTGTGTTAAATACTTACCTTCTAGTGTATAAAATGTAGTATCTTGATTTAATATGGGTTGAAAAGTGTATGGGTAGTTAGATTGTTGGTGTTGTAGTTTTTATGAAGTTTTGAATAAGTGCAAATAACAATAAGAATGTACTTTTGTATATCATAATGGGCTTTATAAAACCAGATGTAAAGAAAATATTTAGTGACCATTGTTAATGTGTATCTCCATATTGTGTATATTGTAGTTCAATTTAGTGTAATGGTAAGGCGTGTTTTTTGTTATGAATGCAGAACTGAAGTCTTGGGAGGCTGTAATGTGTACCAGTAAATGTGTAGTGCATTGAATCTAGTGACCACTTCTTTCTGGTGCTATTTTAATGGTTTTGATGCTGTATTATGTTAATTTGCACATTATTTTACTTAGTTAAATTTTTTGATACAATTTATGTTATTTTATTTTATTTTCAGCAAACATTCTGATCTGTGATAGTTTTTGTTTAAGTAATGAGTGAAGTGTTCAAGGTGATTCTAATCTTTGGATTTTCTTTTTCTCCTCCGTCGAAATGTAGGATTCCGGCCACAGTGAGGTAAAAACAGCTATGCTGTATTAATCTACTGTTCACGTGAAGCTTCTAGCATTTCTGTTTCCTAAACACCCATTTTTTGCATGCACTAAACCTTAATTAACCTTCTACTTCAGGTATTTATTTTCTTCATGTTTTGTGCATTCTGTTAGTTGTGGGGCTGTGGTGGAGAACGTTTGCTTATTATTTTTGTTGAAGAGGGAATTAGATATCAGTTTCCAGTGCTGCACACAATAGTTAATTTTTGTAGCAGTGGTGTTGGTAGGAATGGGGAAAAATGTGCTCAATTTTTTGAATGTTGAAGTTGAGAGCTGTTGGCAAAATTGTATGTTTTAGCGTGAAATGCTTTTATGACTACAAAATGCTGTTGTGTTCTAAGATTTCGTTTTAGCTATCACAGCAGTAATCTGCAGAAGTGATAAAAATATTTTCTTATTCAGCTGATAGCAAGTGATTTTGAAATTGTTTTGAGCAAAATTTCTGAAGAATGGAGTTCTTCTATAAAAAGAAGTTTTAAGTTGGTTTTGGTCAGTTTGTGTATTCCATTCATTACAAATTGATTCACAAGTGAATGGATGAGGTGAACCAGATGAGTGCATGTGGTCACTGTATACAATTACACATTGGTGTCTTCTGACTATTTAAGAATACCTTACTTACCTGAATGCAAAATGAGGTTTTTTTCCTTGAGGCAAGGGTAAAAATTTCGAATTAGCCTTACTTTTCCATATTAATGTTATTTCAGGACGTTTTGGTAAAAATTTTCCATCAAAATGTTTACATATATGTTGGTTATTGATTTTTAGGCTAATAATATTATTTTCTCTGGCAAAAATGTTGGAAAAAAATTATTTTTAATGCCACAGAGTATTGACATTCAGTACTCTACTTTGCAACTGCAAACGCAATGTAAACAGAGTATATTGTCAACATTATGGCAAGAAAATGTCTGATATCTATTATCACAAGAGGTGTATGTTCCAAAAACGTTACTAGCTCAAGCTACGCGCAGCACATTCTAGCATTTAGCTTAGTTAAACACCATTAGTTTCTGTACGAAGGTTGGCAAGCTCCATTCATTTTAATACCGTGAAACCTTGTTTATGAAGATTTCCCGTATCAGTAGATTTTTTGGATGGTTCCAACAAATATCTTATATAAACAATGTTAAAAAAAAAAACTGCATGCTACGACTCTTCAATCATTAATTTACCCGCATCCATCGATCAGATATTCTGTACCAAAACCAAAATATATTCGGAACAATTGTTTACCTGTGAAATATCTATCTTAAAACTGGTACTACCAAAATTCAGTAGCGCCAAGAGCAGGTAAACAGACACGCCCTAACCTCAAATGCTAGTGTACACAACTAGATGTCGTGAAACATTGCAATTGTTAACAACTACATAATTTATTTTTAATAATTCAATCACTATTTGTTTTAATTACTCAAGTCAAAAAACAGGTAAAACATAATAATTGTAGGCAATTATTTGTTTCAAGTCAGCACATGAAAATTCACGCAAATAAAACCCAAACATTAATAATGGACAGAACGGATTTGAACTTTACTCTGGTTCCACAAAGGTAACTTAATAATTTTTAGGTCAATACGGTATATAACCATGTAAATTACAAGCATTAAAGGGGCGCAGTATGTTTTCACGGACTAATTCTGTTAAGATAAAATTACGCTAGTAACATTTTTCAAGAATAATGCAGTGATATCAACTGTCACACAATATGGCGAGTGTTGTCAACTTAGCATTGTATTGAATGATTGAAATATGTTTTTTCATCCAGTATTTAAGATATGCCCACTGTTCATACAGGCAATCAACTCATTATACCTAAGGATGAAAATAGTAGGTTAGGTTTTACTTTTTGAGGGAAAGAGTGGTTCACATGTTGAGTTACTAATAGAGGTTTCACTGTATATCGATCGTTTAATAAAGAAGTCTGGATGTGCTATAACAGCTATGACGTTGTTTACGTGGAACACAAACACTGTGCATTGCTTATTGTTAAAGTACGGTAGCAAAATAATGGATAATCTGGAAAAATTTGGAACATTTGGTGCTTAGTTTCTCGTAATCTTTGAGTCTACCGCAATGCAAATTTTAAATTGATGGTTATCAGACATGCACAGAATGAAGCGACAACAGTCCGGCTGCTAAGCATTATGGGATTTCTGATGCCAACATCAAATGAAAACTAAAAAAAAGCTAATTCAACCTGCTAGGCTTTTAGCGGGTAAAAAAGGGCTAATGAACTGGAATTAACAGTTTTTCAATACATGCCAGAGAAGCGGAAAGAACTTCCCGTCATTGTACAGTGGCATCAGTGATATTCCACAATGTTGTTTAAGAAATGTTTTATTCCTTTCATTCTATTGAATGTTAGTGATAATGACAGTGAGTGAAATGTGATTTTTTTTTATTTTGTACCAGAAAACTGGTTCAAGGGACATAATTTTCTGAGTTTATTCTACATTAGTAAGAGTGGTAGAGACTTTTTTTTTTTAATTTAGTTCAAAATTAGATTAAATAATTAATAACATTTTTGAGCCTCATATTTTTATTGGTTGATATTGCCTACCAAAAAGTTTTTTCCTGTGAACAGAGTATGAAAATCAGAGATAGTCTTGCATTTGGGTAAATACGGTAGTTGTGGTTTTACAGTTGTAATAAAATGTTCTACCATTGTTATTGAGCTTTGCAAGTCATGAGGAGTAGCAAGTAACCAAACATCTGGGATAAAAAAATCTCCCAGTTAGAAGAAAAAGATTATCTAAACAAATAATCTGTGCGAGAAATTTTTCAATTTAAAAATTCTTGAGGACAATTGAAACCTGTTTCAGCTGTATATTTTCTCTCTAAAAGTTAGGTGGCTGTTGACAGTGTTCAGTATGTGCTTAATGTTTTTGGCAGTGTGAATTATTTGGAGTGGAACGTTGGGTCTTGGAAGCAAGGCTATCGGCTAGGTTGTGTTGAGCTCTGTGACAATGGTAAAATTTTCAATTCTGTTCATCCACATAATCTAGAACGTGGCTTTTTACTATCACGCAAGTTACTTTTTTATTTATGTTTATTACTTTTACTTGTCTTGCCGGTTTTCTAATATTTGTAACACCTACCTCTATAGGCTTATCCTCTTTTTCCCGTTTTTGTTATTGTGATTTTCAACATAACTGTCCTTGTGATAAGTTTTTTTCCTCACAATTTTATAACAGTTTCTGGACTTGGTTCTTGTGTGAAGCGACCTGTATATCTGTTTTATTTTTATTTCTCCACCTCCAGATCGTTCTTCCATTCATTATCTCGGTTATGCAGTCCACTGTTTCTCTGGTATTGATGTGCATATAGTTGGCATTGGAAATCATTTTTTGCCACTTGTTTTTTCTGTTCTTTTTTGATACAGTACACACTCAATTATCCGTGTTAATTAATGGGAGTTGATGCTCGGAAAACACAAATAATCAACAAATGGCCCAACAGCCTAGCTGTCAATGTGTCCTTGACCTTGAAAATGGACTGTATGCTACTAAGGGGGAGGAAAGAGCGAGGGGATGGTGCGCACACGTAGGTTTACACCGTGAGGGGGGATGGCGTGCATCTGTGAGCTGAGGGATGAAGAGAAGTGTTTTGGAACGGGATGCTGGCTGGAGGCATGGCAGTTGCCATATGAGTAGCCCCACAAGGTTCCCAATACTTTACGCCAGCTACTGGATTTGGCCGCAGCTGTCGACTGGCCGACATCATTACACAATATTCTATTATTAAAGCAAGTGAATACCCATAGCTACTTGTATTAAATGAGAACATTGACCTTTTATTTCACAGCAACATAATGTGGCACTAGAAAAAAATGTTTTTTCCTGCTTCATTGCACACGGTAGGTCTTGTGCGGGTACAATAACAAGTTTTCACAGCGGTCAAATCACCATATTTTATCGCATATAAGTAGCACATTTTATTAAAAAAATTGTATTGAAAACCAGGGGTCTGACCTATAAGTAAGAAAAATGACTTAAGGTGCTAGAAAAAAAAATTGTATGAAATTTTAACCATGGTTAACTTTACTTACAAACTAACCAGTACACATTTTAAAAATAGTACTGAATAATTAGTTCTTTAAGTATTTACAGAAAAAATTGTGTTTGCTGCTGTTATAATATAGCTGGGTACAACCCTTCTAGACCTGCAAGAAAAAAAAGTTGCTTGTATGAATATAGATTACATAAGAAAACTGTTTAAACTTCATTTAAAAACAATATTGCTATGAAGGATAATCAAACTTACCATATTTACACGTCGGAAGAAGCAGAATGGCCACTTCCACCATGGCTGCTACTTGTTGAAATATCGCCATCACTCTGCCACATGTCGTCGTCTTCTATTCCATCAAGCAAATTTGATATTCCTGTCTTCGTAACAATTTTAGCAATGAGTTCATCAGAGATGAGGGACCAACTCATTGCAATCCACTCGCATATTTGTTCCGGCGGCTGCCATTTCACTCTTCCTGTTGGCGTATGCTCCCTGTCTGCACTGGCAATCCATTCACCATACAAACTGCGCAGATTGTCTCTAAAAGGCTTGTTGATGCACACGTTCCAGTGGCTGCGGAATCGACGCAAGGCCACCTGGAATAACAACCATCTTAGTTTTTCCTTAATTTAACAGTTTCTCCACCAGGTGCCCTCGGAAACTGTCCAAGACCAACAAAGCTGGTTGTTGAAGTAATGCTCCAGGCCGATTATTCCACACGCACTCCACCCAGACCTTCATTAAAGTTTAGTCCATCCAGCCTTTATCTTGCACACGCACATGTACGCCACGCGGGAACTTTCCTGTTGGCAGAGTTATTCGTTTGAAAATTACATATGGCAGCAATTTCCTCCTGTCTGCTGATATTGCTAACATCACTGTACACCGTAATTGTTCGTTGTCGGTTGTTTCCACCATTATATTAGAGGATCCTTTTTCAGCTATTGTGGAATTCCTTGTCATATTGAAAAAAAACCGGCATTTGGTCAGCGTTGCCGATTTGTGACAACAAATATGCTGTGGTTTCCTCTTATCAAACACAAACTTGTGGAAGTTGAATACCTTGTCAGTATAATCAGCAAGCAGCTTCTGACAAACTGATTTTCTCCTTTGCATTGACAAATTATTGTGTCTCGTAAAATGCACGGCCCAGCCAATCAAAGCTGTTATCAATTTTATCCTCTCGCTCTCATGCGATTTGCCAAGCCTTTATTTGCAGCATGTCGTAGGAAATGGAACATCCATTATTCCGTCTCTCGCGTACATATTCAAGCACGCCTGCATCAATTTCCGGCAACTTGCCTTGATCAGCTCCCCGAAATGCTTTTCTCTTCACGTTTGTATTGCTAAGTTCAGTTTTCTGCTTCCTCCAGCCCTGCACTAACTTTTCATTTACTCCGAATTCATGGCCTGCGGCTTTATTTCCATACTCTTCAGTGAACAAAATCACTTTCAGTTTGAAACCTCTGGTGTAGGTACTTTGCTTTTCCATCACGAAACTCTGTTGCACTCCTTCACTCCCACAACGTCAAAACAACACTAGGTGTGGCGCAAAGACGATATAAGAGAAAGTCATGTAAGTCAAGGCTAACATTTGGTACCCGAGAACCAATGCTAACTTGCTGCTATCTCTGTACATTCCACAGGAAGCTTTTGAGAATAATCAATTGTTATGTCAGTTATCGTATTGCAAGAATCAATTCCTTTTATTTTATTTGATTGTTTTAAAATTTCTTTTTCGGTTTGAATTACACAACAGAATTTATTCAAATGCCTTTTTGTATTTTGCACGTTTATTTAAAACTTTCATAGATAAACTGCAGAGATAATGATTAGGTTTTTGCTTTTAACATACAGTTATAAATACTTGAAATATATAAAAAAAAAGCTCGATAAAATTTTTCTCATAAAAATATTACTTCAAATTAAATTACATGTTTATAAGTTATTTCTTTTTTCCAATAAATATATAAAATCCGCCAGTCAAGGCTGTGTGTGGAGTGCTATCTCTGTACATTCCAAAGAGCTACGTCCAACGAACTTGCTGCGCATTGTGACTGCGGTGTAGGCATGTAGCTACGCTTGGCAGCACAGTTTGCTTGCAAGGACACAGTTTCCAAGGTCGTGTGCATCAGCCATCTGTGGCACAGGCCATGTTGTATGGGATGTACAACCACAAAGATGAGCGCAACCTAAAAACTATAAATATAATTTTTTTTTGAACATCCCTTGAAACTAGGGTGCGACCTACAAGTGCAGGCGACTTATATGTGATAAAATACGGTAATACAGTACACTTTAAAGTATGTTTACCTGTAAGCATTTAAGAATCTTGTGCTTTAGTTATAGTGTACACAAATAAATGTTCCATCATAATTACATTGATAGTCTGTTATTTTTGATTGCTTTTGTGACATGTTACGAATCTTTCTGGTTGCTACGATGTCACTATTCATATTCATATTGTTCCATGTAATCGCGCAACGTTCAACACATTGCACTATGACTTACACTTTAACTGGTGTCTTCGTTATCTGATGACACTTTCACCATCTTGCTTTGTTGGCAAGTACAATTTCTTAGTCAGTCATTTGTTTGAAGCCACTTTCACCCTCATCTGTTTGGAGCTACTCATTTATGTTTTCCTCGTCTTATGTTTTCAAATCCACTTAGACTTGAAAACTAAAGTAAGCATTTCAGTCTTTATTATGTCATGATATAAGGAAACCACGGAAATCCTGTTCTTCTACATCTGGAAGATTTTTTCGCCATGAACGATTGTTTCAGGTTTCAAAGAATAACCATGCTTTTGAAATTCCGTAGAATGCGTCCAGTATCGTAACTTTCTTCCATAATGCGGCCAGGTCGTCGTCTTCATTTGCAAGAGCTTTCAGAAGACCAGATCGGTAACAACGGCATTTCATTGATTCAATTACACTTTGATCCATAGGCTGTATTAAAGAAATGACGTTAGGCAGCAAAATTTTACTGTTACGAGACCATCGTCTGATGTAAGAACAGTCTCATTGGGATGTGTTGGGGCGTAAGCTAACAGTAAAACAACTTTCTGTTGTAGTCCTTTTTCTTTAAGGAAAGACTGAACACTGGGAACAAATTTATCTTTAAACCAATTTGCAAAGATATCTTGAGTGATCTACGGTCCTTTTTGATTGTGATCATTTACGGGAAGGTTCGCGATATCCATGCTCTTGAAGTATCTGGGCGTTTTTGCTTTATCAATCACTAGAATTTTGTTTGTGGCTACCAGATGCATTACCACAGCACATCACAGTGAGCTGTACTTAAGATGATTTGCGTCCACAAGCATGCTTCTCTTTTTCAAACGCCAGGGTATTTCATGTTAATCAGTTCCAATATAATCCTGTCTCGTCTGCGCTATAAATTTTATCCAGTGTTGAACTTTCTTCAACAAATTTCTGAAATTCGACATGGAATGTATCAGTTGCAACTGCATCAGCACTAAGCCATTCTTCCTGTATAGTAATCTCACGAATGCTGTATCATTGCTTGAATCTCGTTAGCCACCGAGGTGATGCCTTAAAATTTCCTTCCAATCCTAGAGTTTCGTGGAAGAACTTGCCTTTCTCAGCACACATGGGTCCCGACACAGGAATTCTTTCGGCCCGTTTTTGGTTAAACCAACGCACCATTGCAACATCTAATTCTTCATGAGAAGATTTTTTTAAGCTCTTGCATTTAGAAGGTCCGGCACAATCCTCACAGATTTTGGTAGATTCCATTAACTATTTTTTGCTTTTTCTAATGTCTGCGACGGTCTGTACACCAATGCCATACTCCACTGCTACCTTACTCGTTAATTCACATTTATCTAACTTTTCGAATAATTCTAACTTTTGTTTCACTGTCAAAACCACTTTTTTACGCTTTGACGACATTTTCTTTTTTCAGAACATGACTATACAACAGGTTCGCAGGAGTCAAACTCAAACAATATTGCACTTGAATGCTGCGTGGACTGCGCACGTGCGTATCAATTAACTGGGCTGGCAGTCTTGCGTTACTGTTGTCGAACAATGCATCCAACATGGCGCTTATCAAAGTTACGTAACCGCAGTTCTAACAATCTCTTGGTGGTGGCATGGTGCTACTGTTTGCAATTGTGAAGTAGAGTACCATTTGCAGTTTCATGTATGGTGAACATGGTGTGTATCGCACACTACCTAACTTCACCGGCAAAGTAACCATCAACCATCAAACATCAAATTGCCTCAATAAATAAAATTATTCCAATGTATTATTTTTTACAAACCGGGAGTTTACTGTATATCTTTATACTTTTTCTACACAATTTGTAGGTTGTACATCTTACATGAACATACATTTGATTTTGTTACATATTTCACACCCTGAGCACGTAATGTAACGTAAGTGGGGAATATGCTTTATAAGTGCTGTGTTCTGATGTTTATATTACGGCCTCACTGTGTACAGATACAAAAATATTCAGTAATTGAACTATTTAATGCTTAATGTACACATAATGGGGAAAATTTCATGAGTCCTATTGGTGTATGCAGTTCGAAGTCAGTGTAGTAAACAGTTAAATAAAGTATTTTCACAAGCCTTTGTTCTAAACTGAGTTACTAACCTGCATAATACATTTACAGCAAAATTACAAACGCTTGTTAGGTATACAAGAATGCTCACTACACCCTAAAATCTTATTTTGGTATTATTTGTCGACATTAGACATTTGGAGACAACTGGTTCTTCTGTAATAAATAGTCGGTGCGTAGCGAGTTTTTGGAAAAAGAGAAATGCCTTCCTCGAAAGTAGCATGGAAAGTGTGGGTTTACTAGATAGAACACAAAACACAAGTGCCTTTTATTAAATTGAGGTGCAATGAATCGACCAGTGGAGTTGTTCCGATTCCGATACTAAGTATTGTTATCGGCTGATGATTAACCTTTTTTAAATGTATCTGTATTGGGTATGGTATTGGGCCGATACATTAGTATTGGTAATAGACAATGAAATCAGCTTACTGCTTTCTTCTGCCACAAAAATTATATGGTGTGGTACGTTTTATAATATTAATTAGCCCTGCCATTTTTTACAGAATTTTAAACTAACAAAAAGACCTGCATAAAGGAAAACATAACAGATTTTCTATCACGCTACTCATGACTCGCTTACATCTGTTTACAAATACATGGCTGGAGTTCATAGATGTATATATCGTGGACGCTAGTGGAGAATTTTCATTTCGCTGTACTCTGGGTGGCGATATTGCGAACTACAATTGATACCATTTCGAATATTTACGTTGACCTCTTGCAGCTGCACTGAGAACTATTCTGTAACCACCGATGTGTTCTCTAATCTTGCGCGTATACGTTTGGAACTTTTTTTGGTTGCCTGTTATTATTATTACTGTCTGGCATGAAAAACGTAACTATGCCAAACTGAAATGTATGCTTTATACTTAAACAAACATATTGTGAGTTGTTAAAAAATATTTTAAAAATAACTTTTACTGCTGGAAATAAATATTGCAGCCTGTAACTGTTGTAAAATATTTATCTTCCAGACGGCGAGCTGCAATAAGATGCGCATAAAAACGTAAATAAATCAGAGGAACAATACATTACTAAAAACGAGCAAGTGAAAATACACAGAATTGATGTTGAAAGCCGGCGAATGCAATTACCGTCTTTATTGACTATTGGTAAAACTTATTAAGTCTGCATGTGTGGTCATTAAATACTTGACGCTAGCGGACACGACTCTGCAAAAATTACTGAGCATCTGACTATCTGAGCATAATCCTGATTGTTTTTAGTTTATCGTGTTTTTTACGTGTGTGATGCATTTTTTGGCACCCATGAATTGTTACATACTGCGTTCAGGAGATAGTAATTCTTCCCCTATTCACCAAAAATAATCTAGAATGTAGTTGGGCTTGTATGTTAGGTGGTCTTTTCACTGTCAACAGAGGAGCTAGTATACAAGAAAATTACTGTATAAAACTAAAATGTTTCGTAGGCGTTTAATTTTATCATTTTTAACTTTATAGATTATATAGTAGTCAAATTTGACGCGTGACGTCTGTTTGACTGATGACGACGTCACTGTCAGACAAGGGTTCTATTGTGCCAGTCAGAGGCACAGGCTAACTAACTGTGGTGAAGTTTTACTTATTGGCTGCTGATTGGTCCCCGGCTGCTGCATAGGCTGGGGCGCGTTGCCCTGTGGCACGGTACAAAGTCACGTGTAAGCTGAGCGGCTCTCCGCACTGCTGGTGTAGACACACACTCGTTTACCTGCAGGGGCTGGGCCAGGGGTAGCTCCTGGCTTGGCCGCTGCTTCTACTGGCTGGAACTAGTGCTCTATTCTTGGGTGGTGGTGCTGCGACTGGCAGGGCTGGTTTGTTCCGTCGTGGGCTGCTGGTCCGCTGAGGTCGGAAGCACGGGTTGGCGATGCTCAGTGGTACTGGAAACCCCAGTCGTATGTGCACTACAATCGGGTGTGACTTGCCGGCAGTCTTGTGGAGTGGCTGGAAGAGGGAGGGAGCTAGGGGGAAGTGATAGGTGAGGCCTCTCCAGTTTTCTGGCAGCTTGAGCTTGTTCCCGTGGGGATAGACTGCTGTGGGCAGATGGCACTGGGTTGTAGAACAATTTACTAGGTTCAGAGGCAGTAGCTGCCCTCTTAGCTTGCCACCTTGCACCACTCCTATGGGTGAAGAGCATATAGGTAGGTACAATGGTCTACCACCTAAGGAGGTGACAAATTCCCTAGCTATGTGTGCAGCCTAGGCCACACAGACTCAGTCCTATTGCTCCAACCGGCGAAGATAACGCGGTGGATGGAGCTGTGGGCTGATAGGGATGTCCAGCCGCATCATGGTGGTGGTCCAGAATTGGTTAGGCTGCCAGAACCTAACATATCATTCCAGCCGGTGAAGATAGCAATGTGGTGGATGGAGTGGGTCAGCTGATCTGGATGTGTAGCCTCTTCGTGGATTGTGTTACTAGTAGTTGGGGTTCTGCCGTACCTGGTCCACAGTATGGGTGGCCGTCACATGGGTATGTATTGTGACGTATGCACGCCAGGTTAAGGGAGCTCGCAGTCCTACACTATTTCGGCAAAGAGGTTTCAAGTTGCCGTTTCCTGCTTTTCCTTAGTAGGTTTGACATCTATGAGGATAGAAGTTAGTCACCCTAGAAATAAGTACTCTGAAGTTAGGTAACATCACGTGTTTATTCCCTAGAGGAATAGGCACGGTGGCCATATTAACTCCTATCAATGAACTGTCATGTGAAGATGAGGCGAAGTCTTATTTAGTATTTAATGTCTTATTTAGTAAGTAATGCATCAAAGTAGTCATTATTTTGTAATGGGGAAAAGTAATAAGTAACATAAATGTGTGGAATGTATTATTGTCTGTAAAATTAAACCGTGTTGGTGTCAAGGTTTTTGTGACATTGTTAATAGCGATATACTTAATTGTAAAATCTGCCAAACCTGGCAAAAATTTAGATAATGCACAGACATATTGCAATGTTGCCCCCTCGTCTGGCCGCCATGTTTGTAACGTGGCAGCCTTTAGAAGTGGCGGCTGGAAATTACAGCTTGGTTCGCTCAATCGGTAGAGACATGAAACTTAAAAAAAAGGTGCCAAATAAATATAAAATAGTTAAATCTCAGATTTGTTACTCTTTACTTTTATTTAACATACACATGGACCAGTTCACATACAATCTTCAAGTATGCAGAGTCACTAACAGTTAGTTTCACCAGACAAACAAAGTGTAGCACCGCAGTAGTTAATTAATTATGTATTATTAATCACGTGTTTAAAGCTTGCTTCGCAAGAGGTAAATTCAAAGGCAGCGACCTCCCACACCGGCGGTAATAATTCAGCAGGATAAAGTTTGCCATTGGGGGCAATATTTGCCACGCTCGAGCGTCCATTCCGAGCACTGGTTGACTACTGATTCTGTATACCATTCTGCTAGCGGGCAGTAGGGGCACATGGTATTTGTCGCCTCGTGTCTACCCCCACTCCTCGCCCTAGGGTGCCAAAAACGTGACCAAATAAGGGCATGGCATGGGCTGGAATCCCCACGCCATGTCGAACTGCATAGTAGTAAAATATAATCATTGTTCTAGAACCAAAACTGTCTACTGCAGTTGGAAAATTTCTATCTACAAATGCTGGCGTGAACAAAAACTAAGATTTCTGAAAAGGCAAATGTATGCCTGATAAACAAACCACCATGGCTTTAACTTTGAATCCTGATGAAATATTACGAAGCCTCGCAAAATGAAAGAAAATTATTCAAGTAACCCAATAATTATTATGACCCCATCATTACAATATTTTTCAATCTAAGGGCAAATAATTCCAGAAATTGGAATCACATTTAAATGTTTATTTAATGTTTTCTATAAATATAACATGAAAGTGTTTAAAACATACATGATGTTACTTAAATTCATATTATCATTCAAAGAACTTTTGTTGTAAATTTTCAGGCTAATGAAATGTTTGTTCATTTTGAGCAAAGGGTATTATAAAGTCTAAAATTGTTTGTTGAAAATGAGTCAGTTCAGTCTGAGAGTTGCAATTTTCTACATTTTATGCTTTGAGCCATAAGTAGGAAAGGGTTTCTACAAATACTAAGTGGTTGTAACTCCTGTAATCCAAACATTTCTTCAGCGAATATTAATTTTTATTTATGGGTGATGGTAGGGTTAAGGGAGAATAGGTATATATTCTGTTGGGCTGTTTGTTACTGTGCCATCTTGACTAGAAGTTTGATGCTTTTATTTTTGTGCGCGTTGGTGTGCGTGTAATTCATCATAATTACAGATTATATTTATGTTATAATTTTTGTTAAAAATTTTGTTTCATAGCCCACTGCTACTGACTTTGCATTGTGCTTTTTAAAATTTTGATACATTAAATGTGTAAATTCTAAAAAGGTAAATTGAGGCTAGTTTCATTATTGCATGTGTTTCAGTTATTAATTTCCCTATACAGTATCATAGTATGAAGTAAAATTTTTTTTTAGGTATTTCTGTTAACATAAATTTTTTCCCATTTTTTTTCCTAGTGGTTTGGTAAAATGTTTTCCCTTGCAAATTGTGGTGTTTATTTGATTGATTGCAAGGTTTTCTTGAAAGGTTGTGAAGACTTGAATTTTGCTACAAGCCAGCATTATACCTGCTGTGGATGGCTACAAAGAAATGTGGAAAATTTTAATCTTTGCATATTTTCCAGTTTACTACCATTGCAAGTAACACACAAATTGTAGGAAATTATTGATAGCTGTGGATGTGATATGTGAATGGTGCTTTAATTAACTGAGATGTATTTGTAGTGATGTAGAAAACGTTTCAATATGGATGTACGCATGCTTGTTTTCTCTAGTGTTATGTGTATTCATTTTATGGAAACCTTTGTTTTGTATGGAAATCCTTCCTGAAAATAATTTGATGTCTTTTTTCTCCGTTTCTGATCTTCATTTTAATTTACCTCAGTATGTTTTGGTTATATCTGGCATTTATGAATTTTTTTGCTTGAAATTCAGTAACAGAACTTGAACTGTGGCTTTAATAAAAGCAATCAGTTCTAAAAAAAAGACGTGAAAGTACTATCAGGCGATTTGATATAGGCTATTCCCAGTAAAGTGACCACTTTTGAAAGCTCTCTCATTTGGAATAATAGTCAATAAATATACAGCAGAACCCTGTTATAACATTTTTCAAGGAGTCCTTCAATTTTATATGCAGGAAAATGTTATAAACAGCACCTGCTGACACACATCAAGCAAAACAAAATTATAATGTAATAATTTTTGTATATAAATAGCTGGTCTAAATCTTTAACATCTTTATCTGAATCAATGCAAAAATATCAGTGATCAGTGATCCATGGACCATAGCATCATCAATGAATGTACTATTAAATGCATTCTGAAGCCATGCTCTTTCATCTACTCTTGGTATCTTAGTCGTTTTCAGGATCATCACCTCAAAAGTCTTAATTTAAGTATAAACTGTTTTCTTATGTTTGTAGGCTACTGCATTGTTAATAAGTCTGAAATTTTAATTAAGAGAAAACCTGTATTTGCGATGCTGCAAGGAATTGAACAAATACTGATGTTATAAGCAGGAAACAAAAAATATGAACACTGTTATATGCAGGAAATGAAACCATGAAGTTTTATGGAGAAATGGTGGGATTATAAAATGATGGTGTTATATGCTTGAATGTTATAACAGTTCTACTGTACTTTATTTTAGTTTTAGACGTTAACTTCCAAATGCAGTGGAATACGTACACTGTGTTTATTACTTAACATGGTAATATTTATTTAAAAAAGAGGTTAAAGGATAAAATATGGCAGAAAGAAAGAAGTGACTAAGGCTTCAAAAGCGTTCACTTAACCATAAACAGCCTACAGTGTCTAACCAGAGACAAGAGCTAAATATGAAAATGGTGTAGTATCTCATTGCTTAAGGATGCAACAAGTGTTTTGAACAATGTAAAGCGTGCATCATAGTTTGGTTAATATTTGACTGCTGATATGATTATTTCTGTAGGAACAACTGAGTAAGAATTTTAAGATTGGCTTGTACTTTGTTGAACTGAGTAAATTTATTTTTACACAAAATTGAGTACCTTACAGTAAAATTGAATCTAATCTACACCATATAAACACATAATACAGTATTTGGCTGGTGAATGTGCCTTAATACTTGATATCAAAACCTTCAAGGATGTGAAACTAATTTTTAAAAAAGTTTGATTTCAGTGGAACTTATATGGTTGTACTGTATACTTAAAAAAATTGGTATTGTGAGGAAAAACTGAAGAAATGAAATGCTATCCAGTGAAATGGTTTGTTTACTGTGTGTTTTTTTGGTTTGTCGTACAACGTGTAAAGTTTAACTGTGAATTTAATATATTTAATCAATTTTTTTTAGCTGGGAGCATTGCGGCGCAGGCTGGCAAACAGTTTGCTATTATCATAAATGTTCATAGCCACAAATGTATCTGTATAGAGAACTTTTGCAATTAAAGAGAAAGTTTATAATCAGACGATAATAAATAAACTGAATTCTTGGTTGCATAGAAAGAGTAGTAACTCACATGGACACATTTCTAAGCACCACACGAGTACTCACTTACTCTCACACGAGTACTCACTCACTCTTCTCAGTTATTTGTGGTTATTCATTTATTTCGTGTGCACTCAGGATTCTTATGGTCCTTGAAAGTTCTTGAATTTTAAATGTTTGGTTTCAAGGCCTTGGAAGGGTCGTAAGTTGTGCTGTGTTCAAATTGGCAGATATTTTTAGTAAAATTGTTGCACAACCTGATTGTGTATACATAACTGACGTATTTTGTAATTTTATAATTTTGTATTATGAAAATACAAAATTACCAAATTTCTGCCATGTTTCCTATAAAATATACGCAGAAATGTGTAATTTACTTCATTTGGAATAAAGAACTGTGCTTTTTCATCATAATTAGCGCATCAGATCATTAAGACACTTGTATACTTAACAGATAAAGTAATGTATTAAATATATTAATATTAGGCTTATAATTTTCAAACAAAATAACGTTCAGTTCGTTCCAGAATTATATAAAATACACGCATTTGTTTTTAAGTATTAAGTTTCCTTAAAACATGTTTTTTGAACAAATTTTGGTGTGTTACAATAGCTAAACAACTGTCTACACCATCAGAATTGAAACGTACCAAAATGCAGGTTTTTAAGTAACGAAAATGTTCAGTTTGAACATGGCCTAAGATTTGTACGAGTGTAATATGTAGAGTTATAACTACTGCAGTCAAGGTTTTTTTTAGTGATGGGAGAGTTCTATTTTTACAGCTTCGAGAGTCTTTGTCAAGTTGTATGCAACTTGAGTCGAGTCAACTTCATTATATCATTTTGTAGTTAAAATCGAGTTTGTAAACGTGTACCGATGTACGTGGGTATAACGCCCAGCCCTTATAACTTCCTTCCCCTTATAGTCACAGTGCGTGATGCTGATAGAAAAAGAAAGATAACTGTTAGAGGGGTGGGGCAGGAGAATAGCTTTCAGCTGGTGGTCTGTCGGCAAAAAAAAAAAGTCTGCATATTTCTGCTGAATGTGTGACGAGCCATGAGACAAAGGCTTTTCATGTTTAAATGCAGTGCATCCAATGGTTGTACGTATGTGTCGTACTGAGACGGTACCTGTGAACCTTAACAAGGGTCCCATTATCTGATGTCTGCCCACTGGATTTTATCACAGCCGAACAACACAAACTTCAATTAAGTGTCGGTGTGTCAAGGCATGTAGCCAAGTTATTGGTTTCATTCCGGCACAACTGTAGCGGTTTAGTAAGAAAAAATGATTGATTTGCGAGACATGAAAGGTAATTGTTAGGTGCGAATATTTGTTAACCTAAAAGCACAGCGATTTGACTTGCACATTCAGTAGTTCAATGTCTGTTGTAAAAAAAACTCCACTCGATTTTTTGAGACTTACCCATCACTGGTTTTTTTTAATTTTACATATAGAAGAGCTTAAATATGCAAATTATTAACACTTGTACTGTCTTAAGATTTCCACGGTGTCTACTTGGATGGTGCATGAATAAAGTGAGACGGTCTATGGCAATCTTGCGTATAGCAGAAGGATACAAAACTAGGCAAAAAGTAGATGGTAAGCAGGGCTTTCAGAAATGCTCAGTTGACCGTGAACATCCTATAAAGAGAGAGAAGTGTTTACAAACTGTTCTGTTGCAAGCATACGTAGTAGCTACTGCCAGAGGGTGCAGAGCATAATTGAACATACAATATTTGATGAATGAAAAGGTGTTCTTGTGATCTTCACAACATGCAAAGTTCGAGGTAAACCATTGCTGGCTAGACGTTCTGAATGGCCATTTCACAGAGTTTAAGCTAAACCCGTGTACAGGAATTAAACTGCCAATCTGAAGCAAAACCAAAGAAATGTTAGTATTACGTATTGAATTGGTGACAGTAAAATATTTTGTGCTGGAAACATTTTAATATACAGATTTTGAATGTGTGGCTTCGAAATGAAAAGTCAGAGCACTGTTCCTTAAAAGTTATCTCTTCAATGCATGTGAAATGTCTGTAAGAACCGTGTAACACTGATCGATGATGGTGTAATATGCACTAGCTTGACTTATTGTCTGTCTGATATAAGTTGGCGAGATTTTGACNGTAATATACAGATTTTGAATGTGTGGCTTCGAAATGAAAAGTCAGAGCACTGTTCCTTAAAAGTTATCTCTTCATTTTAAGATAATTTAGTCCTTGAAATTGTGAACATTAGTACTTGGAAAATCCTTTACAAGTCAAATCTTCAATGCATGTGAAATGTCTGTAAGAACCGTGTAACACTGATCGATGATGGTGTAATATGCACTAGCTTGACTTATTGTCTGTCTGATATAAGTTGGCGAGATTTTGACAGTCGGCGAGTGGCAATTTGACGTATTTGTGTAAAACAACGTGCTATTTACAAAATCCTGTATCACCTGATGCATGAACGAATGAAAATTAATGTTACGTTGGCTATTCTGACTGCACTGCCAATGCACATCAAACAAGCAGAAAATATGCGGATAAGAAATAGTTCCTGGATGAATTAATGCGTTTTATTTTACGTGTTCGCAAACCAGCTGTTATTAGTGTTTCAAACAAAACGTCGTGCTAAAGTAGTAATTTGCGTATGTTCAAAATGAAACCGACATTAAAACGGTCCGTGTTCAAATGAAATGCAACTTCAAACATTGGGAGTTCTTTTTAAGTACCCCCACTCTCCACACATTCCATACATTCTTGATATTAATTCCAAAAGCCTACAAAAATAGTTAAATAATTTTTTCAAATAATTTGACTAAATATATTTCAAACTCTTGTCGTTTTGAGCCAGTAAAAGGAGAAAAGTGAACTTTTACAAAGACTGAATCAATAGGTAACTGTTCACAACAAGCCCTGCCATGCCATCTGTTGGCCAGATCCCGAACTACAACCAGCCAGAAACCAAATATAATTTTTTTTGTTTAAAATAACAAATTAATGTACATATACCAATAGTTTCATTTGTCCACGAGCTCTGTATAATTTTTTAAGCATCATTTGTATTTCAGTGTACAGTGATTTTGATTTCTAGTAATTTCTATTGGGGCGGTAATTGTTTTCGTTCCGCTATCGTCCATTACACGCAAAGTTCTCCCGCAAACCCATATTTTTGTCGTTTTCATGTTACTATTCTGTATTAATAAAACTAAGAAAATGGGACGCACGTAGTAGTTTTGTAGGCACATATTTCTAACTCAAGCTGTTTAGTATCAGTAACAGCAGAACAACTGCTTTGCGAAAGTCGTTGGTAAGTTTGTTGGCGAATGAAAAGTGCGTTGTCAAACAAGTTTCCCGAATTACTTTTATTTACATTCATAACATATTAGCTGTAACATCCAAAGTGTGATAAGAACTACAATTACCGTCTCGCAAATGTTAACTCAAATTCGTTGTGTGTAACAAATATTATATTTTTTGCAAGGTTTTCTTTTTCTGTTTTTATTTTTAAAACCTACAAATTTTTTATGCAGTTGTGAGACTATAAATACCTTAAAATTTGTTTAGCATTACAGTGGAAAGTGGATTAGCTGACAGCATGTTAATAAAATAAATATACAGCCACCACTTAATGCACCAGCTGATGGCGAAATGATACATAAACGAAAAGTAAACATTTGCGCTACTTTCATCGAACTGTCAAAATCTTGCCAAGTTACATGAGACAGAGTAACTCAGTTTATGTGGACTGATCTGTGTGCACTGACTTGAAACAATTGCATATGGTAGGACAGTTTACTCTGCACTCGTAAGGCCAAATTAATATTTTGCTGTAGGTTTGTTTTGCAGGCTAGTAAAACTTTTATTTTTATTTTCAAATTAAAATAACTACAGTTCCTCCCAGCTTAGTTGGTGGGAGGCAAATGAGCTAAGAACCTTATTATTTCTGTGTAATAATCATATGAATATTTCCAGTTATAATGATTGATGTACTTTGAACAGATGTTTTAATTTATCAGTAGAATAATTGAGGTGTTACTGGTTTTTTTGAATTCTCGGAATCTTACTTTCTCTGAGACGGATGCCACCGCCATAGAAGTTGGTGGGTAGTTGGTAGGCCAACTATTCAACCTAAAATGTAAATTTTTGTTCATTACGTTGTAAATTAAAAGGTTGAATGTGATTGTGTAGGTGAATATTTTGCATAGCACTATTAAATTTTAAAGTACTATTTTCCAGGTTAAATGTTGGCTGATTTTTGTTGGCATGTGTAAATCTAACAAGAAGTGAATAGACAGATTGTTTTAGTACAGCAAAATACACAGTACTTAGTTTGAAAGGAAACTAGTTACTGTACATCATTCTGTAGTGTTTCCTATTGATGCTTACTGAGTTGCATATGTCATGATATATTTATTGCTTGTTTACTAAAAATTAGAAGTAGACTTGTATATAAATACATTGAGATGATAGACATTCTATTACCAGAGCTCTGGTTTTAGCTAGAAAAAAAATTGACTTCAATAGTATAAGTTTTATTTTACATATTCTTCTAAATTTTCATTAGTCTTGATATATTTTCAATAAAGATGCTACATTTTTCACTCAGACGTATTTATTGTAAATTAACTTTGTAAATTTCTTTGTTTGGTTTTTGTGTAGTAAGCTGTTATTCGATGTTGGTTGTGGGCAAATGTTAAACCAACTGAATGAAACAAGGGAACTGAAGTTATTACAAACAATTAATTGTCGTAGTAATTATAAGCAAAGTTATGGTTAAAACTTTAAAAGCATTAAATTAATAGAATTGTGAGAAATTCATGGTGGTGTGAGTTACTTATTATTGGTGTGATTACAGATAATTTTAGAAATTTGCATTTGAAGCTTTAAGATACTGATTTTTTAAATTTTACTAGAGCAGTCATTAAGTTTAATTAGGGTTTTACAAGAGTATGTATTTTTTTTGTTACATGAAATAAAAATTTTGTTGACGTGCGACGCGTATTGACACATTTACTATATACAACTTCGCCTCATCTTCACTTGTCATCACGTCATCCCGGGCAGGGTTTGAACCCAGGACGACTTTCTACCAAAGCCAACCAGCATGCCTCTAGGCAAGGGGCACCCGAGAACACTGCATTCAAGGCAGTCTACACCAGTGTCGGACATCACGCCACCCTTGCGTGCGATAGAAGCCAGCCAAGCAGACCAGCGCTGCCCCATGGCTCGTGGGAGTAATGCAAGCCGCATATGAAAAAAAACCACACTTCCAGTCAACCCCGAGAGATAGCGACCTTCACTGCTAAGGCAGGAGCCCCAGCCCGAAGATACCCAACAGGCCGAAGGACCCGCTGCCGGCCGTCCATATAGGCAAGCGCACAGCCCCCAAAAGTCAGTTAATATTCAGCAGCTCGCTCTACCACCTCGTGTGCTGGAGCGGTCTGCTTATACCGCCCTCCTCACAAAGGACCACCGTTACCTTCACAACATCTTCCAGACCTACGCCTAGTAACCCCTGAATAAGTGTTCAGCCCCATTAAATTAACTACTCCTGGGGGGTAGCGACATGGACGACCCCACAAATCACCTACAAGTTAACCCCACTGAGCAGAGAAATCAAGAGCTTAAGTAAAGTCTGTGTGTCAGTGTGGGAGACAACCACCGCCATTGGGACAAGCACCTCCCTAATATTTTGTTCGCCTTTAGGAGGAGGAATAATGAGGCAGTGAACACCATCCCCAGCCAGTTCATCCTGGGATGAACTCTGCCTCCCAGGTAGAATGGCAGTGGGAACAAGCCCCAACACAGATGCCGCAACCAGAAGACCTCAGACTGGCTGCCTTAGCCCAGACAGAAGGGCACACGACGCCCAAGACCAGTACATTGCCTGGAAATACCCGCAGCCAAGTACAGGGGTAAGAAGATTCCAGATCGGTGAAACCGTGCTACACCGCAGCCATCCGCTCAGCAAAGTTAAAGGACAATTCAGCGCAGGAACAGCTGGCAAATGGGAAGGAACCTGCACGGTTGTGGGATGGCAGGAGAATGTATACTAGGCATAGGACGCCAGAGGACGGATATGTAAAGCAACACGNAACGCCCACAAGTCGAGTCACCAGCCACCTGGGCGCAGGCAGCCCGCCGGGACCCCAAACCATGCCCGGAAGTCTACCAGAGGAGTATCCTGCTCACGCAAGTGAGGGGAATGACCAGCACCTCAAACCCTTCATCCGAAAAGTGGCTGCTAGGCACTAGCGCGAGACTGTGACCAGGTCCGAACTGTTTTGGGGGAGCCCCTTGGACAGGGAGCGCAGCTGACGACCCCAGCCACGCAGTACAATTTAGAATAAGGATAGCCCAGTCACGTCAACGAGGTAGGGGTGTCCGAAGTGCCCCTACTTCAGACGGTGACACCGGCCACGTCCACTCAGGAGGACGTGGTGAACCACCAGGCCTCGACGNAGTGAAGGCAGAGGAGTCCTAGCCTATCATGGCTACCCAAACACCGTCCCTCCAGGAGGATGGGACCACTAGTCATGCCTCAGTGCCTGGTGGCCCTGAGCTGGTCACTGCGGAGGACAACCCTGATGAGCGCAGCAGCCGACCCACACCATTCGAACGAGAGGTTTGCCTCCCTGTACGTGCCACACCACCTCCCTAGGTCAGCCGGGGCGGTACAGAAAATCACAGTGGCGCCCCATGACAAAATTTATGTGGCCATACACACAGCATGAGGCCTTAATGAGGAAGCGAGGCCGCTTGTGCAAACCAAAGACTTCCCACATCAAGTGAAATCCAAGCTGTAAGACAGCCAGAAAAAGTTAAAATGGGTTCCACCACTGCAAAGTGTACAATGGTAAACCAGATTTTCTGTAAATATTTGTATTCTTTTGAATGCAATATGTTTTTTTCATTATTTGTAAGTGGCGCGTACGACAATTGTTAGTGTAAGTACATTTCAAAGGTACTCGTTTTGTATATTATCTGGGTAGAAGCCGGTCTAAGTATATTCTGTACCATATAAGAAGGCCACTTTTTGACAGCTCGACGAAAGTAGCACCACTGTTTGTATTTGACTACGTAACCTTCCACCATCAGCTGGTACGTCAAGTCGGGGCTGTATTTTTTATCAACACGCTATCAGCTAATCCACTTCTCATTGTACTGTAATGCTAAACAAATTAAAAAATATTTTAAGACTGACATCTGTCAAAAAAAAAAGTAGGTTATAAAAGTAAAAATATAAAATGTTGCAAATAATTAAATATTTGCTAACCCTTTTTTAATTTGTCCGAGATAGTGAATTTGGGTTAATATTTGCGAGATGGTCTGTTGCATCTATTATCACACTTTGGACGTTATAGCTAATATATTCGAGTTGGAAATATGTGACGTGGAATAACGTTAGAATTGCTTAAAAACTATTCATGCGTGTCTCACTTTCTACGGAGACAAGGAGATGGGTTTCGAGAAAACAATATGGCGTATAATTTACGTAGACGAGCGATTACCGGCCGAATATAAATTACTTTTACTCCAAATCGTTGTACATGAAATATATGTTACTTTAAAAATTATACAGAGCTCGCGGGAAAATGAAACCATTTGTATATGCGCGTAAATACGTTATTCTAAACAACAAAACTATAATATGTTTCTGGGTGTAGTTCGGAATATGGATAACAGATAGCGTGGAAGGGCATGTTGTAACAGATGGCGCGTATCCCTCACAAGATGGCAGCACATGACGGAGAGTCTGGAAACTTGAAAAACGTTTTGATATTTTCCTTACATTTGTATACGGATCGTTTTATTGTGCATCTCATTTTGAACACCTATACATTACTATTTTATCACAAAGTTTCGTTTCTAAAACTAAAAACTGCTGTTTTATGACCACGTAAAATAAAATGTATTAATTAATCTACGAACTCTTTCTTATCCGCATATTTCCTGCTTGTCTGATGTGAGTCGGCACAGCTCTCAGAACAGATAATGTAATAATAATTTATGTTCGTTCGTGCATCAGCTGATACAGGATTTTGTAAATTGCACGTTGTTTGTTTTGAATACATTACGTTGCCACTCACCGACTGTCTGAATGTGGCCTTATATGAAGTGAACCATAACGGAAGGCTTAGAGCCGGCACAGCTAGAATCTTGTCACGCACAAATTACCTGCTTTGCGATCATTTATGCTACAGAGCAGGGCCAGTTATTATGCTTTCAGCGCCACAGCAAGTAAACATTAAGTTAAAACCACTCTCATGAGTGGGTTTTGGATATATGCCAGTGTTCCAGTGTTAGATAGTTTCTTTCTTTCATCGTGTCAGCCTGTAAATTGGTTTATTCTAGGGGAATTGATGTAAATAAACACAGCCTCCAGGTGACTGCTGTGAGCGACATCCTTATTGTAACTAAAGATGGGATGGGAGCATTCACCAGACACAGGTACATTACGCCCACCTCTCCTCCCCAAGGGGTAGAACCTATTAGCGAGCTGCTCGTCCGACCAGCCTGCTTGCTAGAGAGAGAGACAGCGACTTCTATAAGAGGGAAAGTGACACGCTACGTACCGAAGCCCAGAGCAGCACACAGAAGAGGAGCACTACAGAAACCAACCCAGACTTTTTAGAGTGACAGTTCTACATAACTCACACATACAGAATACTACCATATGAGTCGGTGTCGAAACTGAGGGGGCAGAGACGGGGTGGGGGATGATTGACGCGTGAAGCGTACTGACATATTTACTATAATATACAACTTCGCCTCATCTTCACGTGTAATCACGTCACCCCGGGCAGGGTTTGAACCCAGGACGACTTCATACCACAGCCAAACAGCATGCCACTAGGCAAGGGGCACCCGAGGACACTGCAATCAAGACCATCTACACTAGTATGTCGGATGTCACGCCACCCCAGTGTGTGACAGAAGCTAGCCAAGCAGCCCAGCGCTGCCCTTATATTCGCGGGAGCGATGCAACCTGCATACAAGGAAAACCGCTCTTCCAGGTCTTCCCAGAGAGATAGCGCCGCCTTCACCGCTAAGGGAAGGGCCCCAGCCAGAAGATACCAGACCAGCCGAAGGATCCACAACCGGCCGTCCATATAGGCGAGCGCACTGCCCCGAAACATTGGTTGATATTCAGCAGCTCGCTCCACCACCTCGTTTGCTGGTGCTCTCTGCCTATACCGCCTCCCTCATGAAGGACCGCTGGTACCTTCAAGACATCTTCCAGACCGTCACCTAGTAACCCCGAAGAAATCTTCATCCTCGTTACACTCACTAACACTTACGTAGTGACACCCGAGTTCCTTCTGGACAACAGCACATAGTTAGTTAGGGTCAGTTGTTATTTTAGCTACCTAGCCGTATCTGCTCTTGTCTAGTTAAGACCCAGATTCCCTTCATCTGGATTACCGAACATTACTTTGTTACAGTTGATTGAAAGTTAGGAGTTAGTATGGGCCACCATGCCTATTCCTCTTGGGAATAAGCACGTGATCTTATCTAATCTCAGAGTACTTATTTGTAGGGTGACTGTGACTTGCATCCCAGTATACGTCAACCGACTAGAGTAAAGCAGGCGATTGCGTCTTGGGAACATCTTTGCCAACATAAGTGTAGGACTGCGGGCTTCCTTAACCAGGTGCAGTTACGTCGCAATACATACCCATTAGACGGCCACCCGTACTGTGGACCAGGTACGCAAAGGTACCTGGTGCCCACGTATGGCAGAGCCCCGACCACTAGAAACTCAATCCGCTAGGTGGCTAGAAACCCAGGCCAGTCAACTCACTCCATCCACCGTGTTATTTTTGCTGGTTGGTGTAATAGGACTGATACTGGTGGTCTGACCCCTTCTGGACCACACACCACGATGAGGCTAAACATCCCGATCAGCCCACTGCTCCATCCACAGTGTTCTTTTCACCGGTTGGAGCTATAGGACTTATTCTGGGTGGCTAGCCCTGATGGGTGATACACATAGCTAGGGAATTTGTTGTCTACTCTTCTTTAGGTGGTGGATCGTTTTAGCTTCCCATATGCCCTTCATCCATAGTAGTGGTGCAAAGTGTAGAGCTAAGAGGGCAGTTACTGCCTCCCTTGTCAATCAAACTGCAACACAGTGCCAACTGCCCTCTGCAGTCTACCCCCTGGGAATGAGGTCAAGCCGCCCTTCAACTGGAGAGGCCTCACGTCCCAGTCCTCCCACTCTCCCTTTATCACCCACCACACAAGACCGTCAGCGAGCTGCACCCAATCGTCGTAAACATTCGCGTGGGACTTCCTGTTCCTCTGGGCATTGCTAATCCTTGCTTCAGTACCACGAGGGCCAGCAGCCCACTGTGGGCACCAACCAGCTTCACCAGTTGCAGTACCACCACTGTCCAAGGACCCAGCCTTAGTTCTAGCCGGCAGCGGCGGCAGCAGCAGCAGCGACCGAGCCAGGAACTTCCCTGGGTTACGGCCCCTGCAGGTAAACCAGTGTGTGTGTCTATACCAGCAGTGCGGAGAACCGCGACACCCACACCTGACTTTGTACCGTGCTGCATGGCCACATGCCCCAGCGTGTACAACAGTCGGCGTTCAATCAGCAGCCAAAAAGTAAAAACCTCACCACATTTAGTTAGTCCGTGCCTCTGACCGGCACAATTGAACCTTGTCTAACAGTGATGTCGTCGTTAGTCAAACTGACATCACGTGTCAATGTTTACTACTTTAGTGAAACTGAAGCAAAAATTAAAATAATTTGTATATAAAAGGACGTGAATTCAAGTACTTACAGTCTAGTACTTGTCGACAGGCGCACACACATAGGGGATGGCACATTTTTCATGCGGCTGCATGATCGTGATGTTTTGCTGTGTGTGAAATTTCTTGCCTTTCACTTCAGACATTGAAAGCATCTCTGAAAAGTACATAATCTTCTAATAGGCACTGTAATGTCTTGTCTTCTACTCTGCACCGGTTTTTTTCCCCTTTTTTGTGCAAAGTAACCTATGAAGCACATGCCAGTCTAATGTCTAAAGTTTGCAGAAATGTTTTTGATAAATAACACAAACTGCTTCTCAAGCCCACTGAAACTGAAGACTCTGGCGTAGGCTCTATCCCCTTCTCAAAACTCAACGGTCTGGCCTTCTACTTGTAACTTCTACCCAGGTTCAGTGTTATTCTGCATGTAGAGCGTGCAGTCTCTTGGGTTTTGTATTATTACGAACACAGTGCTGTGCTAAACTGGCGCACACTTGTGGGAAGAAACACTCTGAAGCTTTGATAACAATTCTTGTTCAAATAAAATGTGCTACTGGAAGGTGCACTAACAGTCATAATTCTGGAAACAGTGGTATAGTTAGCAGCAGTGTTACGCATGTACAAGTTATCAAAAGCCCAAAACAGAAGTCAAGCAAATACTCATAAGTAGGTCATCAATAAACGATACAGTCTTGACTTACATGTCCGAAACCTGAAACAAAATGAAAGTTATAACAGCACGCTCATAAAATATGTCCAAAAGCCAAACACTGCAAAAATGTAACGATAATGAAAGGAGATTGCCAATGTTGCAACACTAAGTTGGTGAGAAAGGAGTGATGTGTAACATGTGCTGTTATTGGCCACTTCTGTTGCTATAGGCGTGGGATTGGAGCAGAGAAATGCTGATGCGTGGTTGCCACTCATCTGGAAAATGGGCAACTGTCAGGGAATTTGAAAACTGTCAGGGAAATCTGGGAAATGTAATGGAATTATGAACACGTTAGCTAAATGTCAGGGAATTCTGTGATATTCATGCTGTATTTGGTAGTTCTATCATCAATTGTGCACAGCTACAAGAATCATATAAAACTTTTCTCATGATTGTGGACAAAATACTGAGGCATTTTTCTTTGCAATTTATGTAGGGAGCGATTTTGTGAGATCAGAGATGTATTTTGTGTAAAAGTTTTTTATTATGCAAAGGTGTCAATCCTAACAGATAAAAAATGCTAGCAAAAGGTTAGGGTAAAAAGGTTATTTTTGTCTAGAAATCAGTGAAATGTCAGGAAATTTTCTTTTTGAAATCCTGTATTTGAAGTGATATAAGGGGAGGAATGGGTTGATACCAATGCAGGCCATTGCCACATCAAAGCCTACTGTACAAGAGGCAAGAGTGAGTGGCACCTTTGCTTTACGCTAGCCATAATTTAACAAATTTATGCATTTGTTTTGTATATCTGCATACCAGTTAAAGGTATTGACATTATAACTTTTATAGTTTATTGCTGTGGGTTGCTAAATGTGTTTGTAAATTATTTTCTAAGTAATGTTTTTAATTTTTTTGGTAATTTTTCTTTTCTTTTTGTGTATATATATTTTTTGACAATTCTCAAGAATCACTTTGGAAATTGCTATATTCGTAAAGTCAGAGTTTGTAAAATTGGGGTTCTGGTTTATTTTGAGAAAGTGCCACCTCATTTCATTTTTTTTTAAACGTTCAAGATGTCCATTTTTTTTTATGAAAACAGTACTTGCATCACTCACTTTCTTTGAACATTAAAAATAAAAAGTTATAGAAAATCATTTTGTTGTAAATCTTTGTATGAATTGTTAAATTATGTATTTCATCATCTTTTTTTTTGCTAAAATTATTTTTATAGAGTGTGAAGATGTGTGTTTTGTCTCAGTTTAAGTGAACTGCCTCACAATTTCCTCCTTAAAAATTTACTTTACATTGTTTATCATTGATTGTTTTTGTTATTTTATTGTTATTCTTACTACAGTTCTACTTTTCTTAATATTTTGTCAGAAAACTATCACAGGAATTCATACACTTATACTGTATTGTTAACAGAAAATTAAGTAAATACAGGTAAATGCTAGCAAGTTACATATGATGCATAATATACAGCAGTCAAGGGTGGAGTTGTGTTTAGCTGTATTTTTTTTAGCCTGTTAATTTTTTTTTATTTCGTTTTTATATTTTACATAAAAATTTATGTAGAATAATAGCTAAATATGAATTTTCATTGCTAAATATGAAATAACTTGTTATATGCAACTACATACTTCATTTTGTTGTTAATTATTACGTATAATGTTAGTAATAAAGGAAGACTGTCAATTTTATGAATGTTTTCACACTATTTCAAACTATTTATTTCTGTACTCATCACCACTTTGAAAAATGAAATTGGTTCTGTGAGATTGTCGGCAAACTAAAATGCACACAGTTTCATTTATAAATCACTTGGTGAATTGGTAGTATGCTATGTTAAGTTATGGTAGATGTAATATGCGAGGAATATTAGGAGACAGGCAGTCCTCTGCTTTCATACATAATGTGTTCCTGAAAATGTGTGTTAAAGTTTAATGTATGAAAGTTGAATTATATATATATACATATAATAGAGGAGTTTTGTTCCAAAGTTACAAAAAATTATAAAAAATTAATTTTGGTAGACATATAATATATTTAATTGATAAACATGTTATTTTTAACAAGTATTTCATTGAAAATCACGAATAAATATAAATTTGCAATACTTTCTTACCTGAAATGTTGATTTTCAACACCTGTATACGTATTTGATTGCAAGTACTATGTGAATAAATAAGGTAATTAAATATGCTTCCTACTTTCTGTAAAATTGTTTTACAAATGTAACATTTTATCTCGTAGGTTGTAAAAACTTTGTAAAAGTTTTACAGAGATTCATATATTATTTTAACATACGCATTCAGGTGTACTGTGCCAATATGACAGCCATATCTAAACATTCATAACATATGATCTACAAAGACTGGAAAACATGGCAGGCAGTGTTAGATGGCAACTAGCCATGCTAAATCAATATGTTGGTAGGTTGCAAGATGTATGAAAGACCAAATAGGTCATATGAAAGTCTATTTAGAGGTGAAAATAAGTAATGTATGAAAGAGTGAGTTGTACGAATCTCGAATGTATGAAAGTCGAGGACTGTCTGTACATAAATTGCTTTTCATTGTATGTAAACATTTCGGAATGAATGCTGAAAATGAAACTAATAGCGCTATTCAAGATAGACAGTAAGAGGATGGTTTTGGACTAACATCAGATTGCAGCAGTTTTCTCCTCGTTATGTACGAGGTGGTTGTATTGTGAAATGCTTTGAGGGAAGGTTTGCTCGTATGCTTGGATGCTGGGGATTACATTACCCCATAAAACACGGTTTTGTTTTTACTGATTAGTTTTGTCTTGGCCTGATTTTACACCATGCACAGCTGTTGCTACAGCAAAGAGAAATAGGTTTTATCCCGTAGCAATGTGAATACATATAGTCGGTTCACGACTGGAAGAGACTTTCTTGAAGCCCTGCTAAAGATCTACTTTCAAGCCCATTTCGTATCCTTCCACCAAAGGTAAACAAATGCTTTGAGGGAAGGTTTGCTCGTATGCTTGGATGCTGGGGATTACATTACCCCATAAAACACGGTTTTGTTTTTACTGATTAGTTTTGTCTTGGCCTGATTTTACACCATGCACAGCTGTTGCTACAGCAAAGAGAAATAGGTTTTATCCCGTAGCAATGTGAATACATATAGTCGGTTCACGACTGGAAGAGACTTTCTTGAAGCCCTGCTAAAGATCTACTTTCAAGCCCATTTCGTATCCTTCCACCAAAGGTAAACAAATGCTTTGAGGGAAGGTTTGCTCGTATGCTTGGATGCTGGGGATTACATTACCCCATAAAACACGGTTTTGTTTTTACTGATTAGTTTTGTCTTGGCCTGATTTTACACCATGCACAGCTGTTGCTACAGCAAAGAGAAATAGGTTTTATCCCGTAGCAATGTGAATACATATAGTCGGTTCACGACTGGAAGAGACTTTCTTGAAGCCCTGCTAAAGATCTACTTTCAAGCCCATTTCGTATCCTTCCACCAAAGGTAAACAAACATTGCCATGTGGCAGTCACATGGCAATGTTTACATGCAATGTTTACATTCCACTGTGTGTGTGTACATGTGTTCGTACATGCACATACCCATTATAAAAGTCATGTATATATTATTAATGGATATTCCACAAGCGTAAAGTTTTTAATCTTGAGAATTTCACACAAAAGAATATGCGATGCCAGCGAAAAACATTTCATTCTATAAACCCAAAATGCGAGTATTTTGATGAATCGATAGTTGTTGTCTATTTACAATCGATTGTCAGCGACGTTCGATAAATTCCTGTACATCGAAGGCAAGATCTTCAGTATTGATAGAATTGCTACAGACGTTAAAATGGCGTGGTGGTTGAGTCGGATGTTTCACGCAATTGTAAAACGTTATTTAAAAATGGTTGTGACGGTTTTCGACAAAACGGCAGAGTTTGCGAGTGAAGGATTCTAAGTCTTCTACAATGTGAAAACAATTCTTATGTGCAAATACTGCAACGTTAGAATAGAGTGGCAAAGGAAAGACACGTGCACGAAACATAAAAACAAAATTAATTAGAACTGAAAGTGAGCACAAATTAAAATCATACATTATTAAAAACCAAATAATAAAGAGCGGATATTAGTAAAACAAGACAAATAAATGAATTATTATAGGTTAAACGAGGTAATCGCACTAATTCTCTGGCACGTGTGTCAACAACACAAGGACCACGAAGGTTTGTAAACAAATGGCCGCGTTACTTTCACCTTGAGCGTGATCATTTGATTATGCAAGAAACGTTGAAATCTAAATACGTTAGCATCACGTCATTAATAATTGGCACAATAAGATCCAATTCTTTTCTACACCTATTTGTAAGCGATAAATTAACAATTACGTTAAAACTTTGGAACTATTTCCTCTCTTTGTTCTGGCAACCTAACGACATAACTGTATCCACGCTCGCCGCTGTTTGTAATGTTATATGCATGTCGCTAACGGCTAGGGTGTTTTTTCAAAGCTTGATTTTGAAAAGTTTCTTCCAGTTGTGAACCGACTATAGAAGGAATGGTTGCAATTTGTGGTCGAGGTTGGTATGCACATGCATATAGTTTGAATTTTTGAGAAAAAAATATTTTATTTAAGTTATCTAAAGCTTGAGAATTGTGATAGTTGCTTATTAAATACTGGGAAAAATAATTGACATTATGATAAAAGTATATTTTGTTTTCTTTTATTAAAATATTTCTTAGTTTTGAAACTGTTAAGCTATTTTAAATGGTTATTTATAAATTTGAATAAATGTTGATTTTTAAATTACTTAATTAGTTATGTTGAACATGAAAATGGAAAATTATTAGAGCCTATCTTATTTTCTTTATGGTTTTTACAGTGTATTGTTGCTTGGTTTTGTGATGGTGTACATAATTTTTTTGAAGTAGTGTAGAGATTTTAGTGTTTGTTTCATTTACTACTCAGGAGATTGATGTAACCATCTCCAAGTAATACTTAAAAACCGTTAGTTGACTAATGGTATTTAATTTGTTTGTTTTTGAAAGCTGGATGTACTCCATCAGCTGATTGCTGATTGGGGAAAGGATACTTTTATTTTGTAATCCAAAGAAAAGTTTTGTGCGTTGTTTTTCTTGAAGGTGGTGGTAATTTTTCAATAGTGTTTACTTGGATGGTATTTGAAAGCTTCATTTAATTTGGAAGCTGATAGTACTAATTATATTAAAAGGAGAATGGTCGTGGCTCATGCTCTCTCAATTGTTATACCTTTATGTATAAAACTATGTGTGTGTCCAGGTGTGACAGTTTGTAGTATAAATATCAAAATTTTGGCTTTGTTACTGCAGAACGTAAAAACATAATATTTAAATGCCAAAATATGTATGCTTCTAGCACAATGAACTTGTATACTTGTCCCTAGTATTTATAGTTTTCTTTAAGAATGTTTGTTCTACTTGCCTTTTGCATCTTTCCTTGTTTTGAGATGATGGCAAATAGATTTTTCTATAAAAAAAAATAATTTATCTGGAAATTTTAACAAGAAACACATATCTTTAAGTAAGGCTTTTTGCAGTTTTTAAGAGGCCACTACTTGTTTCCCGGTATTTTACTTGATAAATAATAGTAATATGCTCACTTCAGAACTTGTTTCTTCATCTTGCTTTGTGTTTAAAATGTTTGTTTTGTTTTGTTGTAGATTGTTCCAAACCTGGTTCGTATTTTAAAGAATTTAATATTAGCAGGCTACTCACCTGAGCACGATGTTTCAGGGGTCAGTGACCCCTTCCTGCAGGTAGGCTCCTGACTTTTCTGTAATAACATGTGGATGTTGACATGAATTTGTAGCTGTGAATTGTGTTGGCTTAGTGGCTGAATTATCTTGTTTTAGTATGTGAATTGGTGTGGGTACACTGGGTGATAGTGCATGTGTGTATGGTATAGTAAACTTTAATTTTAACATATGGCAGGAATAGGCTACTAGGCTATACAGAATGCACAAGTACTTGTAGTAGGGTATTCGTTGATACACATAACAGTTGGATAAACAAATCTTCCACACGGATGCACGGTCCACCCTTCATTTTGCAATAACAAAACATTCACAAGTAATAGTGCAGAACTGCGATGCTGGGAACTGGTCCACCAATACATCAATAGTGCAGAACTATGACACTGGGAACTTGCCCAAAAATACATCAATAGTGCAGAAATGCGACGCTGGGAACTGGCCCACCTATAAATCACCAAATCCATACTCACTTGGCTTAAAACATAAGATAACCTTTTCGCAAGATTAAAATTTCCCACCTCACCCTACTTAGTCTCCTGGCTGCCAAGTTCACAGTTTGTCAACCACTGCTGAACAGACGGCATTGTGCCACCACTCGCCACGTGATGAAGCTGGACTATCCGGTGAAACGTCATGACCGCGAATCCATATGGAAAATTTCAGACTGTTGTGTGTGCGTCTTTGTGTATCAGTTTTTTTTGTGTGCGCCTCTGTGGGTCTTTGTGTGTGTTTGTCTCTGTCTCTTTCTCTCTCTCTCTCTAGTTCGTTCTCTCTAGCTCTCTCTCTCTCTCTCTCTCTCTCTCTCTCTCTCTCTCTTTCTCTCTCTCTCTCTCTCTCTCTCTCTCTCTCTNTCTTACTTTTTCTCTCTCTCTCTCTCTCTTACTTTCTCGCTTGCTCTCTCTCTTACTTTCTCTCATGCTTTTGCTCTCTCTCATTCTCTCTCTCTCTTTCGCTCTATTTTGCTTTCTCTTGCTATCTCACTCTCTCTCTTTCGCTCTATTTTGCTCTCTCTCGCTCTCTTTCGCTCTATTTTGCTCTCTCACTCTCTCTCTCTCTTGCACACTCTCTCTCTTGCTCTCTCACTCTCTCTCTCTCTTGCTCTCTTACTCTCTTGCTCTCTTACTTGCTTGCTCTCTCTCTCTCTCCCTCTCTCTCTCTCCCTCTCTTGCTCTTGATCTCTCACTCTCTCCCTCTCTTGCTCTTGATCTCTCACTCTCTCACGCTCTTGCTCTCTTGCTCTCTCACACTCTTGCTCTCTCTCTCTCTCTCTCTCTCTCTCTCTCTCTCTCTCTCTCTCGCACTCTCTCTCTTGCTCTCTCGCTCTTAGTACTGTTGTGCAAGTACTAGTGCATTCTGTTTCTTTTTCATAATGTAAACCTTTAATTTAGTGTACGATTTCATCATCTTCCAGAAAAACTCTTAAATTTTCTTACAGTAACATAATTTATACTAGACAAATTATGCATTGCCCATTAATATAATGAGGTCATTGGAAGGTTTGAAAATCCACTTGTGCTCAAGTTTTTGAAATACATTTCAAATATTCATATACACACAAATAAATTGATGCATGTTTTTGGTTCAGTTAGTCATCTACAGAATATATCATGGTGGGGAGCATCAAGGAAAAATGAGAAACCTGGAAATGTTAGGGAATCTTAAATTTCTGGAAAAGTCAGGAAAATGTAAGGGAAATCATGGGAAGTAAGTGAATTAAGAAAAATAGTTGAAAATGTGTTTCAGTAAGAGATCATGTATGTATTGGAGTCTAGTATTTTGTGCCATCTCATGAATTGTATTGTGTGTTACTTGGGACTGTTCCACCTTTGTAGGAAGATTCAAAGTTTCGGGGGGCAGTTGTATGCATCTGTGTGTAATCATAGAAATTATTATGTGTTAGGGGTGTGCAAAGATCTTTTTTTCATACCGAACCGAGAACGAAGACAAAGATCTAAGTTTGTCGAAGTCCAAGACCAAGTTGAAGATCATTACAATTGTATCACTCCAAAAATTTTACACACATGGTATGGAATGCATAAAAAATTTAAACTCCGCCTCTGAGTATCCACTCAACATGGATACATTCGTAATTTAAATGAATTACAGCTATTTTCAGTAGCTAAAACTGTTTTCAGTAGATTGTGAGCATTTGTTACATTCACATCACTTTTATCACAAATTTTTTTAAATTTTGAAGTCATGTTATTTTTTTAATATCCCACACACATTGCACACATTAGCAACAATGAATGACTATTTCCATCTGAAGACAATTTGTGGGATATACGTAACAATATGCTGTAAATTCTTGCTACTGTTCACAGCAATTCACATTAGTTATTCAGGAAAACTAATAGTGTGCTGAGTTCTGTCATGAAAATCTGCATTTTATTTCTATTAACTACAAAGTTCTTGTATGGTTTGCTCTGTGGACTAAGAAATGCAGCAAACAAAAACATGACTTTCATAGTATTTGAATTAAGTTAATGACAAATTTATTTTACACGTTTGTAGATTTAGTGAGAGATCTGGCAGTGACACATTAAAAGAAATTTTTTAAATAACTGGTTATCTCAAAAACAAAAAGAATTTATTTATTTTGAAATTTAAAGTTAATAATTGCAGGAATTGGTATTGCTATGAAGAAAATTCGGTTTTTGAGGTTAAGTAATATCAAAGTTCAGAACCGTTTGTGAGTAGGAGAGGCGAAAAATGATGAAATTTGTATTTCTTTGAAATTTTTGTTATTGCCTGAAGACGAAGACAAAGAAAAAAGGTCTTTGATTCCACTTTGATTTTCAGAATCTTTGCACACCCCTTTTATACGTTCACATTCTCGTAACTGAATTTTTGTTTTTGTTTATACAGTGCAATTGACATATTGGAAAATACGATTTCAGGTGCTTTGAACATTTGTAGCAGTTTGCACTGGATTGCTACTCTGTGTAATGTCTTGTCTTTTTTATTGTGATTTTGGTTTTTGACCCTGAGGGAGCTAGTATTCCACATGTTGCACCTGTTTTTTTTTTTCATGTGACAATCTTGGATATACTTTTAGTGGTTTTTTTGAAAGTATTTTGTTAATCATAATTATTAAAAAAAAAAAAAAGTATAAAGGAAGGCTGTGTTGGTGTTGTAATTTTTTAGGAAGTAATACAAGTATTTGTAATTTTTGACACACATGCATGTTGGTGAGGGAGAAGTTACAGTGCATGATAAAACCTCTACATAACAAAACTGAAGGGACAATTTTTGTGTGTTAGTTATAGAGGGGTTGTCTTTCTTTCCTCTCATGCAGATACGACATGTTTTTTAAACAGCTGTTTTTAATAACTTTGCAAAAGTTTAATTTGTCACTATTGATCATCACTCTTACTATGAAAAACTTACTCCACAGAGAGAAAATTATAATACATTATTTGGGACACTTACAACGTGAATAGATCTTGTACATTTGCTTTTTTTGTTTTATTAAATGCATAAAATAAAAGTTTTTTGAATTTTAAATACAATTCTGCAAAATAAGATAAACCTTAATGAAAATTTAATATAATGAAACTTCTCAATACTTTTGTTATAAAGGGGTTTTGTGTCAGGCAAAAATAAGTTTGTTATAAATAGTGGAAATTGCCTTGACTTTATGTACAGTTTTGACATGACTGGACACAAATGTTACTAGATATGTTTTTGTTTTAAAATAGTAAAAAGTTTACTACCTAACAGGTTTTACTGCTGGAAAAGTTTGGAAAATCCCAGGGAATTTGTCTTACATGTGCACTTGTGTATACACACACACGTTAGCACTTGCGTACACACACACACATACAAGCACATGCACACTGACACACACGGAGACACACCGATATAAAAATTGTGTCCATGCCCAATGGTGTTTTTTATTGTAGCACTCATGTTGTGTGGCATATTACAGTAGAACCTGCTTAACGGTGACTCCATCTACGATTTTCGGATAAACTTCGATTTTCTAATCTTGTCCGTTTATTTAAGACAGCGGTTAAAAATGTCTTTCGTTGTCTGGAAACACATCAGCACAGGTGTAAAGTAGTCAAAAGTACGCCAACTGACTTTTCTGTTCTTCTCTTAGAAAGGAGAGGATGTTTCTCACCCCTCTTTTCCCCTTCTTTTCGGTACTGCCTATTCACTTCCCCTCGTGCTCATGGTTGGTTGTTCTCCAGTTGCGAAGTGGAGAAGTAAAGATTGCACATTACCAGCTGGAAGAGGGGAGGTAACGAGCAATGAGGAGGGAGAACAAGCAAAAGCGAGATGGAGACGGCCACGGTACAGAAAGCACAACATTAAGAAGTCTGTTGATACAGTGTGGTTGTTGATCATAACCTACCTTCGACGTAGTTAATGTTTCAAACTACAGGCAATCAAGACTACCGCTCTGTGAGATAAGGATGCCTCCAACTACACAGTTCATATCACATTTGAAGCCATATCACTTAAATGGTGCCACAGCTTTAATGTACAATGTTTATAGTTTTAGGCAAATTCGAGGCCTGCTTCTATTATATTAATTTTGACTGTTATGTTAGTGTTCATATCTGCACTTACAAGAAATTTTAACTGAAACACAGCTGTCTTTTAAAAAATTGTTTTGTTTGGACAAAATAACATCTTATTTTTTATAAGAAGCATTAAACATACTGTCTTGTCGGGCAGCGAATATTAGGCCAATTTGTGGCTCTTTTTACAATAATTTTCACCTTTATTCTGGTGAATAATTTTAACTGGAACTCTCATACTTTTTAAAATATTGTTACACGAGTATAAAAAGTCTTATTGGTAAATAAACTGTTTTGTCGGGCAACACCTTTTAGGCATATTCGCAGACAGGTTATTATATTAATTTGGCTGTTAGCATTCATATATATGCATTTCTTAAGAATTCTTTTATTGGAACATGCATTCCTTTTAAATATTTACATTTCATTAAAAAAGAGTTAATTTTCTTATGCAAACAGGAAAACACCATATCAGCCTCCTGCCAGCTAACGACCATGAGAGGTTAAGCACAACTCACCTAACCGGGATTTTCATTATCTGACTTGCTCGTCTCCTGCATTATCGCGGATAATAGAGGTTCTACTGTATTTTAGTAACAAGCTCTAGTGAATACCATTGGGAAACAAACTAGTTTGGCCGTTAATTTTTCACCTTTGAAAATACACATTTTAAATTTTATGATTTTTAATAGGTGCAATTTTCAGCAAAACATAATTTATCTGTACAGGTGAAAATTCTTCGTCTGCTCAGAATATTGGGGAAGAATGATCCAGACGCTTCGGAAACGATGAACGACATCTTGGCGCAGGTAGCGACCAACACTGAAACGAGTAAGAATGTTGGGAATACGATTCTGTATGAAACTGTACTCTCAATCATGGACATAAAGTCTGAAAGTGGTCTTAGGGTGAGTGCTTCTCTGCATTTGTGTATTTATTTCTTTGGAAAGTACATATGTTCGAAAATGCAGATGGCTTAAGGCTAATGAGGAAATATAGAAGTTTCTTTACTATACCTTTTTTTCTTAACATTATTCTACTCTACAGAAAATAGTAAAAATTTTTTGTGCAATGTGTAAAATCTCACATGTTGTGTCAAGTACGGCAGTTTCATCTATGGCTGTGAGTGGTTTTTCTAGTACTGTAGTTACCTGCATATCTTATGCTCTTTATATTCCCATTTTTTGGGTTCTAAAGATGTGGTGCATTAGATATGTGGGGTATCATTATTGTGGGTATTTTTACAAGCTGGTTATATCTATAACTATGCCAAAAACAATTGAGTTAATGTTACAAGTAGACTACTAGGCTACAAAAAATTCATTAAAGACAGGAATTCAAGTACTCGCAGTCCAGTACTTCTCGATAGGCAAGACAACATATTTTTCACATGGTTGCGTGATCACTACTTTTTGCTGGCTAGGCCAGCTTCATCAGGCAGTGAGTTTGACACAGCCTACAACTCGCCGCGTGATGAAGCTGGCCTAACGTCGCCATCGTGCAACCGAAAAATGTCTTAGTCCTTCTTTGTGTTGTGTGTGTCTGTCAACAAGTACTAGACTATAAGTACTTGAATTCCCATCCTTTTATATGTTTATGTTAAAACAACTATTTTCAACAAGAACTTTGTTGGCATGTGAGCTGCGATAAGATAAGTGAGTTATGTTTGTTTTGTAACAAAATACTATTGCTGTTGCCAGCTGAAGGGGGATGGTGACTAGCGAGAAGTAGCGAGAGGGCGACCTAGACAATGGAACCAGGCCGTCCCCGCAGGTTGTTTATTTTTACATCTTCCCTCTCTGCCTCTTGCCGAGTGGTGTGCCGGAGAGGGGGGCAGCCAGCAGCCAAGGACAGTTGCCTCACCCTTGTGGCCATCCTACCTTGTTGCCCCCTCCCATGTCTCCCACTGACCTACCACTTCCNATTTTACATCTTCCCTCTCTGCCTCTTGCGGAGTGGTGTGCCGGAGAGGGGGGCGGCCAGCAGCCAAGGACAGTTGCCTCACCCTTGTGGCCATCCTACCTTGTTGCCCCCTCCCATGTCTCCCACTGACCTACCACTTCCTTCCCTCTCTGCCTCTTGCCGAGTGGTGTGCCGGAGAGGGGGGCAGCCAGCAGCCAAGGACAGTTGCCTCACCCTTGTGGCCATCCTACCTTGTTGCCGCCTCCCATGTCTCCCACTGACCTACCACTTCCTTCCCTCTCTGCCTCTTGCCGAGTGGTGTGCCGGAGAGGGGGGCAGCCAGCAGCCAAGGACAGTTGCCTCACCCTTGTGGCCATCCTACCTTGTTGCCCCCTCCCATGTCTCCCACTGACCTACCACTTCCTTTCATCCTGCAGCCTTTTCTCACAAAGCTTGAAAGTGATCTTTGTTAACAAAATGGTCATGTAACCCATTTTGTCTACGAAATCTTGATGTATTTTTGCCATTTGCATTTTGCGTTTTGTCAACTTCGAAGCCGGCAAATTACCAATTCACTGCCATATTAGTTTTGCCTGTTTGAAACGTGTAAAATACACATACGTTTAGGCGAGATTACTGGAATAAACAAATTTGTATTGCACTCACAACAATTATTTCACAAAGGAAGTTGTTGAAGTATTCTTGAAATAGGTGTTTTCTCATCACACAATTTTTGTTAAGTAACAATCTTACATCATGTTTGTTTTATTTAGTTAATTTTAAATTGGAAACCGCCTTCTAACTTACTGTTTATTTTAAGATGATGTGGAATATTAATTGGAGTCATGACAACAACATAGTAGTACGGCTTGTTAGAAAGTGAGTGTCGTGTTGTTCTGGCAGAGCCTTACAAATTACGAAACTCAAAACTAATTACAATACTGCCAGACAATTTTTCCTTCTCTCTCTCTTTCTCTTTTCCTCTTTTTATCTCTTTCTTTCCACCTGTCTCTTTCTTTCTCTCTTTCTTTTTCTTTCTTTCTTTTTTTCTCTTTCTTTCTCTTTTTTTCTTTCTTTCTCTTTTCTCTCTTTTTTTCTCTCTTTTTCTCTTTTTCTTTCTCTCTTATTTCTCTCTCTATATTTTCTCCCTCTCCCTCTCTTTCTCTCTGCACGTGGGAGGAATGTTGTTGGTCAGAGATCGTTAGCTCCAGGGTGGAGAAAGAGCAATCTCAGTAATGCGAGGGGCAACACCAGCTTCCTTGTCTTCCGTACTATTAACTGCTTGACAACGGTGCACTTAAAAAAGAAAATTAATACATGAACACTTTTCAATTAATGACAATAGCTACTTGTAAATATGGGTTACTACTACATCATTTCACAGCCATATGTTGAAACTACTGTATGCGTAATATACATGGTGAAATATTTTTATCCTGTTATTTGAAAGTGGAAATGCAGAATGTGTAAGATACACAATGGTGTAAGATATGCAGTAAATACAGTATTGCGACACTGGAATGCTTTCAATTTAATACATAATGTTTTACAATTGTCAGTTTTGAGGCGAGTTAATTTTGAGTTTGGTTTTATGTTTGGTATAAATAGATTACAGGTCCTTGTGTACACTAAAATGTTGTGAATTGTTTTATGTACAGTGAAAGTGTGATAATACAGCTGACAATGGCAGGGTAAATTATTACAGTTGCAACATTTTTCCACTTCAATTTTCTTTGCTACTTTCCATACCTGTATTGATTTTAATAAGAGGTGTTTGTTGTAAAGATTAGTTGCTTTCTGTGATGAAGTGATAATTTGCCAAGATGTGGCAATGAAAATGACTCAAGGTTTTGTTCAAAGTGCAGTGTAGCGAGATGTCGTCAAAAACAATGTGTGTATTTATTTACTTTATTTTTGTCATCTGTTAATACTAATTCTGCGTGTTCGCAAGATGCAGCCATTGTATGCCATGGTAAGTATAGTTTCTTTGAGAATAATGTGAGTGGGGAGCAACAAAAACTTAGCCAGGTTTAGTTGTTAGTAAACAGTCAAAAATATAGCCTTTGTTTAACAGGTTTTGCCACAAATACAACACAGTAGATATATATAGTGTTGGTTCACATTTGAAGGTACTATATATATTTATACATGTTTCTTAATGCTTTATCAAATTATTGGAACATGCAAGCTTTAGTGATGGGACTTAAAATTTTTGTCTTTTGTCTACCTCTGCCTTACCTGGCTCAGTATATTATTGAGCTTTCGTGAGTAAAGTTGTGCTATTATTTTTTGTTGATTTGTGCCGTTCTTTAGTATTAAAACACTGAACTAAAACCATGGCATCCACAAGCAGACATAGCTGTGTAAATCATCCAAACGTGTTTTGTTATGTATGGGGCGAACATATTTTTAAAGAAAGTAGAAAACGTATTTCTCACTTTGTGGAAAAGGTTTATATGGCATACTTTGGCGTCCATTTGGGAGACCAGGATAAATCTTGGGCTCCACATTTTATATGTAAAACATGTGTTTAACATTTGCGACAGTGGACCATGGGAAAGAGACAGTGCTTAAAGTTTGCCGTACCAATGATTTGGAGGGAACCACGAAATCATCACAATGACTTGCTACTTTTGTCTCGTAAATATCAAAGGTATTACTCGGAACAATAGACACATGGACATATCCCAACCAAGGTGATTGTAGTGAAGGACAGGGAGAAAGATTCCTTCAGGACATAAAAACTATGGAAGATCAATATCAAGGGCGATGGAATAGCCACATGATGGCCGACTACTGTTGGAGTCTTCAGCGAGACTGTCCAAGTAAACTCCATGATAGAAAGTCGTATAAAAGGAAATTTTTAAGTGATAAGTAATGAATGTGTGTATAGCTACTTCAAAAATGGAAAACATAGTCTATCTCAAAAACTAGATCTGATAGCCGAAATATAATGGCTATTTTGGATTCTGCACCCAAAATTTACCCAGGAACAGTTGAAAAATCATTGGCACCAAAATGGCTGTTGGTCAGTGAAATTGTTGGTCGTACAGACTTCCAGTCCATGAGCCTATCCATTTCTGCATTTGCAGGATTCCTACAAATTTAGAGAAAGTGGAAACTTTGTTCTATAATCTTCATTTGCAACACACAGTTTGATTGTTTACTAGAAAAAGGCCAAAATTGCTGGTTTTCTTTAATATTTGATACTGAAATATTACTGTGCCACAGAGACGGTCTTGAATACGTTTGACAATGATTACACAGCAGTAGGTGGAAAAACTTTCATACTTCAGAAGATAAAAAAACAGCAGGACGGTTTTAAATTTGTTGTTACATCTAAAAGTATCAGTTACAAAACATGTTGTTTAAACACATTTCTTTATGTGTAATTTTATTTGTATTTTTATGAAATAGGGCCCAGTTAGTTCATTAAAAGTGCATGTTAAATTTAATACTGCAGAAGTGTTGGATTTTTGACGTAGAGAACGTTTCTTTTTGCAGGTTTTAGCGGTAAATATCTTGGGCAGGTTTCTGCTCAACAATGACAAGAACATTCGTTATGTTGCTCTGAACACACTTCTCAAGACTGTGTATATCGACACAAGTGCGGTGCAGCGACATCGTAGCACTATACTGGAGTGCTTAAAGGTGAGTGGTGCGCATGCGCATGCACATGCAGTTGTAACCTATTGTGTGTAGTCCTCCCCTGTTATCTCACGTTTTAGTGCCTGATATGCTGTTCCTGACCTCTAATAATTTGCCTTACCTTGCTGGGCTCTGTATGAGTGGGTATCATGGTCCATTCCTCCTTAGATTTAGATTGTCACGATCTTGATTGTCTTGTTGGCAATGTTGAATATCTGCTGGAATGTCTTTGGAGGAGCCTGCCTCAGAATATGCCTAGTGCTGACTAGGGCAGGTGCAAACAGAACTGCATTGTAGATGGTGGGGCAGAACTGCAGCTGGTGGATTGCGTGGGCCGGTAATACCGGGCAAGGTGCAGGAAGCTGCTAGTTGGGTGGAGTTGGAGGCAGAGAGGAGATAGCTTGAGGAATGTTAAGAGCTCCCTGGCAGATAACCCTTGGTGATGTCTGCCCAAATGTACTGCCCTCGGTCAGGTGTGGTGTCTTGCTTCTTCCCGAAACTTTATATAAACTTTGGCTGACCCAGAGACTTTACCAGCACCATGTCTGACCTGGGCCTTGGCAGTTTTGGTTGCTTCCTGTTGCAGAATCCAATTACTTGGCATAAGGGTGATCAGGATGTCCATCCACAGGGAAAACAGGGAAAAGTCAGAGAATTCCTTGTGACAAGGAAAAGTCAGGGAAATGTCAGGGAGGGAATTTTCACCTGGGTCAGGGTAAATGTAAATAATTGCTACTCTGCAAAAGTTTGATTTTTTGACGTTGGGTTAAAATGGTGGCTACATCAGTGTCAGATATAGGTTCCTTTTGTGCTGGACAGACACTGGCTAAACTCATTGAGTGGGAGTTTGAATTAACTGTAGCCTATTGGTAACCCTTTGGCCTTATTGGTGGGGGGGGGGGTGTATCCTTTCGAAGTCATGTGGTGATGGCGGCTCTACACACCGACAGTTTGGACAAAGGCACATTTTTACCTGCAGTGGGTCTCACCCGGGGTAGATCCTGGCTCGGTGACTGCTGGCTGGAACTGGGACCCATTCTTGGGGTGGCGGTAGTGCTGCTGGTCTTAGACCTGAAGTAGGGTCTACCACGTGGAGGAGCAGGCGATGAGTTCACTGGCTAAAAGGTTAACCAGAAGGTGTTAGACCAACCAGATGCAGTCCTGTCACTCCAACCGGTGAAGTTCAATGCAGTGAATGGAGTGGGTTAGCTGATCTGAATGTCTAGCCGCTTCGTCGCTTGTTTTCCTAGTGGTCTGGACTCTACCGTACGTGTGCACCAGGTACCTTTGCATACCTGGTCCACAGTATGGGTGGCCGTCTACTGGGTGATGTTTTGTTAAAGGTAGCCCGCAGTCCTACAATAGTTTCAGCAACGTGGTTTCAAGACACTGTCTTCTGCTTATCCTTGGAGGGTTTTGACATCTTCGAGGATGGAAGTCAGAATCACCCTGGAATAAGCACATGGGGTTAGGTAAGAATACGTGTTTATTCCTCGGAGGAATAGACACTGTGTCCCCGTACTATCTCCTAGCTACCAGTTGACCTGTAAACGTGGAAGTAAGCTACGGTAAACCAGGTGAAGCGGACCTACGGCAAAACTAAACAAGAGCAGAAAAGGATAGGTAGCTATAATAACAACTGACCCTAACTGATCTAAGCTGTTGTCCAGAAGGGAATCGAGGTTCACTACCAAAGTGGTAGTGAGTGTAAGGGATGTTGAAGACTTCTTCGGGGGTCGCTGGATGAAGGTCTGGAAGACTTCTGGAAGGTTGCTAGTCTCTCGTGAGGAAAGCGGTAGGCAGAGAGTTCCAGCACAGGAGATGGTGGACCGAGCTGCAGAGTATACAACTGATGTTTTGGGGCTGCGCACAGCTGTATATAGTCGGCCGGCTCCGGGTTCGTTGGCTCCCTTCGACTGTGGGGTATCTTTGGGATAGAGCTCCTCCCTTAGCAGCGCAGGTCGCATTCTCTCGGGTGAGGCTGGAAGTGGCAGTTTCTTTGTATGCTGGTTGCGTCGCTCCCGCGAGCTTAAGGGCAGCGCTGGGCTTCTGTGGCATGCGGGAGTGATTACCGGATATCTGACGTCTTACATAATAGCATAAACGCCCGCAGCTGATATGTTCTTGGGTGCTCCTTGCCTAGGGGTGTGTTGGTTGGCTCTAGAAGCAAGTCGTCCTGAGTTCAAACCTCACGCGGGGTGACGTGGGTTCAAAATCCGCTTAAGGTGAAGTAATGTCACCTGAAGATGGGGTGGAGTAGTAAATGATTATTATGCCAGTACGCGTCACGTATGAATTTAACAGTGTATCACGAAAAATATTGATTGTCTGAAGAAAATGTTGGCCCTGCTTGATTGGTCTGTTGCAGTGTAATTTAATTCACCTTCACCGATAGCATATTTGTTCTGTCGGCAGTAGAAAAATATGGTATTGGAAGGTTTCGGTCCTGAAAATAGGTTAGGGAAAATGGTAAGATTCTGCCTGAAAAGCAGAGGAAAGTCGGGAAATGCAGAAATGTAATTTCAGTGGTCACTCTGGTGATACTTTTGAGTGGGATCTAGTGGTTGTCAAATAGAAGCAGGCTTATACTACAGAATGCAACGATGAGGGACTGATGAAGGGCGACATGGATGGGTGTTACTGAGAGCTGGAGCCTCTCTGGCATTGTCAGTGCTCGGGCATATTAGTTTCTCCAGCGGCAGTATCGCTGGCATTCAGAGGTTCCTGGGGAGGACTCATGAGTCTTCATCCCTAATATGGCCACCTCCACTCTCCTTAGGAATTCCCAAGATGATGCCCATGAATAATTTAGATATAAGTTTAAACAGTAAGAAAATGTTGCAACTGGGACATTACTGATTTTAGCACTATTGTCGCAGGCCAAGATTACAATTTTGTACATGAATTTCACATTTACGGACATGCCAATTACAAATTAAGTTTAATGGTTATGAATTTTTTTCCTTTATTTATGCTCTTACTCAAATTGTATGTTGGAAATTATAGTTTGTTTGATATAACAAAGTACTTTCAGGTTTTCAAGTGCAAAGAAAATTGTGTGCTAGATCCATTGGTGAATCCAAGATTCAGCAGTGTTTGAAAATATGCAGTGCTGTTAATTTAACCTTTGTTTCATACGTGTCATGTAATGGCAGTGCTACAAAAAGTATGAGAATGCTTTCACATGCACATAAGTGGAACTGCGTTGTTGCGAGTATGGCCTATAGCGTCACATCCGCCATTGCAATGGTTTTTAAATGCACACTCATTTGCCCTATCATTTGAAAGGTACTTAATTTCGTTTATAACGCAAGTCTGTTAAGGAAACCGTTCACTATAGCTATACAAACATCTGTAAACTCGTATTTTTAAAATGTTTAAACATGTCGCATTGTAAGTGACATCCACCCATTTGCCATGCCCGAGCCAGCCTTTGTTAGTCTGTGTCGCGTGGCTTCACTTGCATCAAATGGAGGAGTGTGGGAAGAGGTGCGTGCAGGTGTTGTAGTGAGTGATATGAGGAGAGGTTCAAAGAGGTGGTGTACGAAGGGGAGAGGTTTGATCGGAAGTGGAACTAGTAAAGGACAAAAGAGATAAGGTACATTGGATATAGGCTAGGAGGGTGCGGAGGGGAATGGTACGCACTGTGGAATGTAGGAGGGGCGGCGAGATGCTATCTGCGTACCGCTCCTTCTATGTTGTGGGGGTAGGAAGACTGCCGCTTGCAGCTTCTCTACGTGCCAGGCGTGTAAGAGGAAAAGCATGATTACGTCTACACATTTATCGCATTTAGTTCTTTCGATGAAGTTAAAATTTAATTTAATTTCCATATAAACAAAATTTTTCACTGCATCATTAAAACACACTCTCATAAGAAGAACCGCAAAACAATCACGTAAACTAGAGTTTCCTACACCACCAATAAAATAAACAGAACCATAACTAGTTTATTGTGTGGTAATAACAAAAATAAAACAAATTCGGAATGACAATCAGCTTTAGTAGCCTACATACTGTGGTGTGAATTATACTGTTGAGTTGAGCAGAAATATCAATAGGGCATGTATGCAATTGTGAAGTAAAATCTACGAGATGTTATTACAAGTGTACAAGACAGTGAATTCTGCACGATAAAATTAGTAGAAAAATGAATGTTATGTAAATTTTGTGTCTAAGTAAGGAAACAAATTGTAAACATATACCAGTAATTCACACTTTTCTGTAGTAAAACAAGTTAAAATCATGTTTTTCATTTGTTGTAAATGTCAGTTTTCATTGTTAACATTTTTCATTTCCTTCAAAATATTATTCCTGATTGTCCAAATATTTTTCGAACCTACCAGAAAGCTACATTTGTTTACATTTGAACAGATACGTATGTTGTCCACGGGTTGGAACAGAACGGGAAAGAAACATCTGTTCATGGTGCCAGCCCTTCCAGTTATGAAAATTTACCGTGTCTACACATGGGACTGGAGAAAGTGTATTATTGATCTGCTGTTTGCTTTGTGAGCATGAGAGAGAAAGAGAGAGAGAAGAGTGGTGTGGTGTGGCGCGGCGCGACGCGCTAAGAGAGGAGTGAGAGAGACAGGATGAGAAAGGAAGTGGTCAGAGAGGTGTGTGTGACAGGAGTAGAAAGAAAAGGAGGTAGACGAAAGTAGAGTGATCTCCAGGCTTTGTGAGTGTGTGTGATATCTAGAAAGATAGAATGAGTGAAGTAGCACGCTGCTTGGTAGGCAACTAACTCCTTCCCGCCTCTTCCACAAACTTGGAGGAGAGGAAGAAGAATGGAGGAGAAACCAAGGTCGTGCGTGCCGGTTGTTACATAATGCCGCTGTCAGACGTCTATATTTTTTGTTTTAACTTGTCGCTGCATACGCTTAGTTTACGGCATTCGTTAAACACAAAATGTACAAGGGCAAATACAATAACAAAAAAATTATGGAGCACGGTCAATTTGGTTATAATGATAACTTGCTGTAGCGATTATTTATTTTGCTATTATAGACTATTGTTATAACACGGTTCCACTGGTATATGTTTTTATATGATGTATGATAGAAATCAGGAACTTGTGCACTTCTGTAAGAGAATTTTTGGAGTAGACTATTTCAATAGGAAATAAAATCAGTCGGTGAACAGAGCTTGTTATTTGTAATTGTTGTTTACTCCTCACCTACTAGATTCAGTGAAAATATCGCCTCTCCATTCTTCCACTCATTGTTGGAAACACGAAAGTTCTCTAATTCTAAATATTTCTTATCAAAGAAAGTGATGTGGTTTGTACCTTGGTACTGTCGTGTTATTAAATATAGCTATCTCAATAATACTAGCAATGTTTTAAAATTCTTTTACTTAAATTTTTTTATTTATAGAAGGTAATTTAGTAGGCCACTTTTGAGAATAACAATTTTATTAAATGAGATATATATGATAAAATTTAGGGTTCTTTTGTGTCTGATACAAAAGTTTGACGCGTGATGCGTACTGTAAATTATTTAAACACGACTTCACCTTTTCTTCACGTGTCATCACGTCACCCCAGGTGGGGTTTGAACCATGAACGACTTGCTACCAGAGCCTACCAGCACGTACCTAGACGCGGGGGCACCCACGGACACGTTAACCAAGTTCGTCTCGCCTTTATGTCAGACATCACGCCAACCCCCCCAAGTGTGATAGAAGCCAGCAGAGCGGCCCAGCTAAGCGCCTAAGCTCATGCCGTTGATGCAACGCTGCACGATAGAGACGCCTGATTTCGCCACGAACTGAGAGATGGCACCGGAGAGCGCATCTCTACTCATGGGAAGAGCAGCTCACCCCTGCCACCCCCGCAACAGAGGTAGAATATATGTTTATGCACATCCGCAGAATGGCAGTTCATTCTTCGCAGTTCGCTCTACCACCTTGTGTGCTGGTGCTCTCTGCAGACATCTACGTCCTCCAGCAGGACCACCGCTACCTACCAGACATCTTCAAGACCTTCACCAGCAACTCCAGCCACTTGAACAGCCACTACCCTTCTGGACAACAGCATCGAGTTAGTTAGTGTCTGTTAGTATGAGTGGCTGTGTGCAAACCCGTGGTACGAAGGACAGTTAAGTCCACAGCAGACTTAGTGTCGTGACGTCAAGCCAGCTGCCCTAGTTTATATACCGGCCAGGGTCTGGCGAGCAGCCAGTAGTCAGCCCAGTCATATCACCAGCGTTCCTGACAGACACACAAAACCTTGTCCGACCGTGACGTAGTCTGTCACCCGACGTTTCGCGACAAGTTTATTACTGGTACAAGAATTATTTTAGTTTTGGTTCTGTGTATGATGTTCAGTAATCTATCTGTTGTCATGCCAGGAGTTTTGTAATTCTTTGTATTTCTTCTAATTATGTATGTGATAAACTTCGATTTTTCAGCTCGTGTTCAAAAACAGTGTTTGACATGATTTTGATGTGAGAGAAGTGGATGTATGCTTATTATTAATGCATAATTCTTGAATTGGACACTATTAAGTTAGTTTGAGAGAAATCAACTGTGTTTATAAATTGTAAAACCACAGTAGTGTCCCGTTATAGCAACGTGTCATGCTTCCTGGTTCTATCCTTGCTGTGTGTCCTCGCTATTTCCGAATTGGACCAAATTTGACACCCAAAACTAAAAAATCGGCCTAAAATTGCATTAAAATTGTGTTTAAACCTATTTAACGGGAAAATAACCAGTTATATTAATGATTTGTTAGTTTATTTAAGCAGGTAGACATGTGCTCTTTACAATGATACCCAACAATTACAGATACAATCACAAATTGCATCAAAACTAGTGGAAAACATGACGGCACCACGTACGTAAAGCTGCTCAGCCCACAATCTATTACTCGGCCGCCACAGCATCGCGCGACCGCTTCATACCAATTAACAGCCAGTCGGTGGAAAATTATACATTTTTAATGAATGAAACCTGGAAACATTATTCCAAGATATCTTTGATATTAAAATACCACCTCTTCCCTCTTCCACAGGCAGATACTATTGCTCATTGCGTTAAAATGTTCAAATGTAAGGAAAGGAAAATACCCATAACTTAGCCTACAGCTCTTGCCTGAAAACAGCTCGTAGCTGGAAAAATATACATTGCCAATTAACGAAACCTGTAAACTTTATTAGAAGATATCTTGGGGATTAAAATGATACCCACCACAGGTATATAAAATTACTGACTGCATCAAAAGTTACCAAAAAAACCAACCGGACCAGAATCTAAGATAAGACAATTTTGACATGGTTTGTCTCTGTCCGATAGAAAAATTAAGTGAAGTGTTCGTAAGTTGCCTAGATGTGTTGCGATTAAAATAATTCACCACAAGTTTATAAAAGTGTGTAATTTACTAATCAGATCAATTACTAGTATAAAGATGGTGATGACATTTTTGTCCTAACATATGACTAGGACCCCACTTTTATGGTAAATAAAATGAGCTGATTTCGTCAATAAAATTTCACCATTTTGTCCAAAAAAAATACTGTCATTTCGTCAAATTTTATGGCAAAAAATCCATTATGATATGAATCTGTTGTTTTTGTAACCATTTCGCTCAAACTAAATGAAATTTGTTATTCTTTCTTTTAATGAAAACATATTTAAGTGGAAAACATTCAAAAATATTTAACGACATGGATGAAAGAACAACTTTAAGAGAGCACACTTGTCATCTAATACACATTGTCACATCACAGTTAATTTTGTGCGATAAATCTTATTCTTTATAGACACATTTAAAACTACCCATTAACATTCACTAGCATTTGAGTATTACAAGATTTTTACATCACTCACATACAGGTTTTGTTCATTTGTAGATATTGATATTTTAATTAATTCCTGTCAATTTCAATATCACTCCAACACAAAAGTAACTACAAAATACTAGAAAATATTTTATTATCAATAAAATAAAATACTCCTTACGTAGTAAAAGTGTTTTACGAACAAGTGGCAGAAACCTGTTTGTTTTCGTGGCAGTATGAAAACTACACATTTGCTTTCAATGCAGTTGTCTTTTTATTTTTTCTATCCTTCACTATCACTAAATCACTGTGCATACGACTTGGCAGTGTTTAAAGCCCGTGTCTTTTCCCGCCCACTCTGCGTTTTCATTACAGTTTTGCAAACCTTCACTTTCAAACTCCTGGGCACAATCTAAAACAGTAACTATTTTTGACATTCTTACTTAACTGGTTATGCGACGTAAGCAGCAGACTGCTATCACCACCCTTGCTCAATAGTTCCAAATGCCGTATTTGTTAGTTATCAAGAACCTAATCACAAAGCACATAAGATGAGTAAAGTCGGCAGTGTTTACAAATACCACGTGAATGTAGTGTTGGATTGTTATATTCTACAAAAACAATTATCTGTGTTTCATATATATATATATATATATATATATATATATAT
>NQII01001428.1:159435-200919 GCA_002778355.1 Clitarchus hookeri
ATAGACAAGACTTACTTGTATAATAAAACATATTTAATGGGCCCAAAAGATGTATAAATAAAAATATGTGACTTGTGGTTGTGCGTTACTATGTAAATCTTTTCTTTGAATTTATTATTTTTAAATAAAATAAATTATATTTACTGAATGAGAAGTTCGTTAACAAACAATTGAAAAAATATATACGAGGAAAGTTTTCCTTTTTACAAAAGAAATCATTGTAAAACATATCAATATAACATAATTAACTGCACTTTAAACTCAAATTATGATATTGAATCCAATTACTTTATATAAGAAAGAATCCTTTAGAATTCAAATAAACTAGATAAGCAACAAATAATGTGCTGAAATAATAACTTCACATTAACTTCAAAATATTATAAAATAAATAGCCCCTGGAATGCACCCCTAACAATTAATGCTAAAAAATCATATTAAATTGAAAGAGGTTTCACTTAATGCATCTAGTGATTTGTTTCAGTAAAAGTAGTAGTTCACAAATTTAAATTAATATCTAAAATAGACAATGAAACTGTTAAAAATTATTGTTATGTCATTACATGCGTGTGATAATAATTAACAATATAGAGTAGTTTGGCACACATTTCTCTGGAGACTGGAGACTGGGGAGTTGGAGGTGGATGCACACAGTTCCACCTGCAAGGGGAACTCTCAGAAGGCTGCGTGTACCCACACATCAGGAAATGAACCAGGACCCACAAACAGAGGTATTCAAGGCTGGGTCCAGTAATCCGGGAACGTGAATCCAAAAACAGGAATGTGAACGGGAATTCAAGGACTTTAATCCCCTGGTGTGTGACGGAGAACAAAGTAACTGTAGCCTTACTCACCAAGGAGGAAAAACAGAAATATCAGCCAAACAACACCAGCAAGCACACACCACAAACAAAAAAAAAACTAGAAACAAAAATCGACTACATTGCTACAGCAGCAATATAATGACTACAATAAAAAAAACTGAATCTCAAGATTTTAAAAACACGGCTATCAGAGCCGTGCAACACTCCATCTTCACTTTGTGGCTGGACAGAAAGTGCGGAGGAAAAACTCTTGGAGCGCACAGAAGGTAGAAACAAAAGCTGAACGAAAAGCTTAGATTTATGACGATAGATGTCGCATGCTGTCCAGAAGAGGCGAATTGTGCTGAAGTGCACAGAGATGGGAGAACATAGCACGTGAACAAAGGAGCATTTTTTATGTGAAATCACACGTTAACTGCGTGAGAAAAATATGTAAATGTTGAAATCTTGACAAACAATACATAAATAACACATTACATATGCTTTGATAAATAAATAAATTAAAAAATATTTACCATAATGATTTATATCATAACACCGAACAAATACACTATTAAATAAATCATAGATGTTCAAATGGTGATTACTGCATTAATTAAATACAAACATGTAATAAGACAATGTTACTCATAATCATTTTTACTGAATTAAGTACGGAAAATTATGTTTCAAAACTGTTTAATAAAAATAGTACGCTAGCAGTGATGCAACAATAAAATATTTGTACATATTTAAAAACTGCACAAAACATGCTATGCCAAAATTAATAAAACACCAGAATGTAAAACCATTAAACAGGCCAACCTCTGATACATACACACATAACTCACCGTACTTTGATACCTCAAAGGAAGTGCTCTACATCACAATTATAATGTACACCTTAAGACTTGCAGACGGGAAGTAGCCAGTCGGCAATCATCGCAGACGCTAACTTAATCAACGATAACAAATTGTGCATGCTTGGGGAGGGGGAAGGAGAACCAATGAGCAAGGGGCACAGAGAGGAAACGGAAGAAGGAAGCCAAGCGCGCACACAAGCTTGCTGCCAAACTTCAGTGCAGAAGGCGCCATATAGTAGAAACAGCAAGTTAGCGGCACAACCCTCACCTCTAAATTAGTGCCCTGGTCGGTAAACGTCTGTCGACAAGGTATATAACTCGTCACAGTTCATACAATTAACAGAAACACAGAAGAAAGATATAGGACTCAAATACAAAGTAAAGATAGTCTTTAAGCATAAATCTTGAATAGTAGTAAGACAGTTCAAAGATACAAATACAGAATACGCCACAGTCTTGAAGTCGGTGACAAATGGGAAACACACAAATCTTTCAATGGTCAAAAATCTCTGCCGCGAGCTTTAGCTCTTCTGGCTATGTAGGTCTCCGGAGACAGTTGGTGGGCAGCCAGGTTGCACCAGTAATCAGAGAGCCTGAGAGATAGATCTCTTCTGGGGCACACATGCATGGGTGGTTGCAGCCAGGCAGCAAGACAGGTGCACAGCATCAGTTCGCGATGAACCAGTAGATCTTCCTAGAAGAAAGTGGCGCTGAATGACTGGAGCAAAGAAATGCTCGTAGCTGCTCTGGTGGAACAAAGGAAGAAACAAACCGGGTCATGAGGAATGAGTACAACAAAATGAAAAGTAAACAGGAAGGGGAACACACATGCGCTTACAGACAGCAAACAATTAAAGTGTGTCTTCCACCAATCACATAACTTTAGTTACGCTGCACGTAAGGCTTTAACTGACTCACATGTGCTTTACGAAAAATATTAGCTGACTGTTTATTCCCAAAAGTTAATTAATTTTAAAAGGGCCAATGTACTTAGGAATAAACTTCCCACCTATGTCTCTGCTGAGATCAGCCGATACATGATTTTTACATAAGACCAGTTCACCTGTCTTAACGGGACCGGAACCCTAACCTAATCCATTTTGACAGAAACATCACTCTTAGCTGCGTCGAGCCTACGGAAGACCTTGTCCAGCAGCTGCTTAAGGGTTGAGCAAAGGAGGGAATTTTCCAAATGTTGAGGAGTAGATGACCAAGGAAGCGACTAGATGGACGGAACCCAGTAGTCTTACAACGCACTATTAAATCCTAAATTAATAAAATTTAAATCTTCATCTCAGTTCGTCTGCTCTTGATTAGAAAAGATAGTTAAACAAGCCTTTAAATTTTTGTTAAATCTCTCAAGCTGGTTTCCCTTTTGATAGGAAGAAAAATATTTAATGGCCCAGGGGAAACGCACATCTTTAAACACATGTGACCGAAAATGAGCATTATCACCTTCGCAGGTGCACCAAATACCTTCCAAACCTGAACAGACGAAGCCTTAACAATACTAGGTGCTTTCATGTTACGAAGAGGCAAAAGAATTAACTTAATAAAGGTATCTAACAATATCAAAATACAAATATTACCCTTCTTTGACCATACTAATGGCCCAAAAATATATGAATGTAAAACATGCCAAGGGCTCTTGGTAATTTGAACCACTGAATAACCCACGTGCGTTTGTTGGGTCTGTTTACACTTTTGGCAATCCTTGCAAGTAGAAACATCTCCCTTAAATTAAGGCCAAGCAAAATATAAGGCAATTTTCTGAAATATCTTGCTAACTCCTAAGTGGCCACCAAATACAGAGTCGTGGAAATTCCGAAGTATCATAGGCCCTAAAGACTCTGGAACAACAATTTTCTTAGCACTATCATTCTTTCCCATGAAATATAGTACGCCATTACTTTTTACATAAGGAAATGCAACACCCGCCACTAAATCTGCCTTTACTTGCCTACACCAAACATCACTAGCGTGGGCCTCTTGGAGATGTACAAAACATTCGGGGAATTTCTGTATTGTATTTAAATTTGCGACCTCATTACCTGTCTCGTTGACCTCAAAATCATCTGGATCGTACATACGCGAGAGAGCACAGGCCACCTGGTTTCCAGCACCGCGAACATGAAAAACCTTCAACCTAAACTGAGAAAGTCGTAGAACCCAATGCTCTAACTTTCCTAATTGATGCGGAAGATTTAGCACCTAACTCAAAGTCTGGTTATCTGTATACAGGTTACATTCATCGTGCTTAACATACGAGGCAAATTTACCCAATCCAAAGAGACAAGCTAATGTTTCCTTCTCATAAATGCCCAGTTTACATTCCGTTTTAGTAGACGAATCTCCATGAAGAATAGAGATGATGCAAAACAGGAGGGAAAGAAAGTTTCTCCTTTAAAAACAAAAATGCATTTTCGTGCTCGGGACCCCAGGAAAATTCTACTCCTTCCTTAGCTACCTCAGAAAAGTGTTCAATAAAACAAGAATAATATTCTAGCAGTCCCAAAAATGTCTGTACTCCCTTTAAATTATGCGGGCAAGGAAACTGAAGCACGGGCGCAACATGATCAGGATCAATTAATAATCGGCCCTTGCACAAAATGACCTTATCATGGTTAACTGTCAGTCCTACTTCCTGCATTTTCAAAAAAAATTTGACTTAAATGGTACAGTTGCGAATCCAAGTCTTTGCTGTAAATGACTGTCGTCAATATAATTAAAACACAAATTTAAATTTAAATTTGGAGAGAACATGATTCAACGCTCTCAAAGAGCCTAACTACAGACATTTGACCCATCGTGATATAGGTAAATTCATATTGACTCCATGGAGTACTAAAGGCTGTATATTTCCTGCAAAAAGGATGTAACAAACATTGATGAAAACTTATTCAAATCAAGCACTTAACAAACATGGGCCTTTCCTAAATGTTGAATGGTGCAGTCAATGGTGGGCAAAGTGAATGGATCATTGTGTATTTTTTAATTAACTAAAGAATGGATGGTTTACCACCACTATACTTTTTCCGTACCAAAAACCCGGCGAGCAGTAATCAGAAGTGAGCAGAACTATCATGCCTGCTTCCAGCAATTTATCTACAATTTCCCTAAAAGCATGTAGCTTGGGAGGAGGACACTTAAAATAACTGTCACACACAGGGAGATTATCAATTAAGGAAAATTTTTACTTTAGAACATTGCACTTGCCGATTTTATGGCTAATTATGTCCTGAAATTCTTTGCGCAAGTTAGCTAAGCACTTCTGAAAATATTTAAGAAAGGTATTGAATCCTCATCTTCCTGCACCTGAAAAAATATATTACGGGAATATTCTACCTGAAGGGCAATCTTTATTTTCGGCGTAAAACCAAAAGACAAGGTATCGTCTAAATTCACCAAAGTGAATGACCCAAAAAGTCTAATCCCAAACCAGTCATAATTGACACGAGGCAAAACCCAAAATGTAAACGTCCATAAAAAGGTCTCATCTTAAAATGGAAACTGACAACATAATTTCTATTAACCACGTCTCCATTCGCAATACAAACATTTTTTCTCAAGGTAACTCATCCGGCCCTTACTAATAATTTTTTCCTGCAATAATTTCTTCAAACAGACAGCATTTGCTAAACGATGTGTTGCTCCCATATCAACCAAGGTGGAAAATGACAGACTGCCACAGGAAATCTTAATCATACATTTGATTTTGCGTGGAGATTTTTGCTTGACAAGACCAGAAATACCACGACTCTTCCCGGTCAATTCCCGTTTCCCAGCTTAGCACAGTCCTTGCGGACGTACCATACTTCTCTGCACCCAAAACATTTTCGTTGAGCCCCTGAACGAAATGGCTAAGGTGTCCACGCATGGAACAGTTACCACACCGCCATCGCTGGTCCGTCGCCAGAATAACCGTTATTTGACCATGATAATCTGTGCCTATACTACCACCTGTTGGCAGACTGTGAAAAAACTGAGCGATACTCACTCGCTGCTGCTAAGCAACCTTGAACTACCATGGCAAGTTGACGTAACTCTAGCCAAATTAGCCTGTCTTGATACTGGCGTTCAGTGTGTGCATACGTGCGGGGCAAGGTTACCTTAACACTACATTCATTTATTCACTTTCATCGAGCGTGAGACACAAGGCGTCGTGATACATACATACATACATACATACATACATACATACATACATACATACATACATACATACATACATACATACAGACTCAAAAAATTCAAACATAGGTTGCTTGCAACTATGCTTGACGCGTGGTGGAAGAAGAGACTCCAAAACCTTACGTTTAAACCCGTTAAAAGTACCTCCTTCAACGGATTTAATTTCTTCACTAAGTAGCTGCAAGATGAAACCCTGACATTTTGCCTCTATTGCTTTAAGTAAGGCCTCCTCAGAACACGAACATAAACTGATGATCCTACCCACTGCCACGAAAAAATGAAAAATACTAGCAGGGTCCAGTCTGTGAAGAAGACTCGGCGACAATCACCGCGGACGCAGGCTGGAACAGCGGCCCCATTGAACCACTGTGTTGATGTCACGAGGTCACCGCGGAACGGCGCAGCTTGGACGTCGTGGTAGAGTAGTCAACCGTAATCCCAAGGTCTTGAAGAAATCCTATCAGCTCTTCCGCTTTAAGGAGTAAATAAATCCCACTTTTGCCATGGATGACGTGAACATGAAACAATGTAAAGCTGAAAATCGCAGAGCAAGAGTCGCGCAGGTAATTATTTGTGCTCTGCTTAAATAATTTTGACGTGATATACAGTTAACATCTTTAATTTCTATAATATTGTCAACATTTATGTTTAATACAAAGCTGTGTTAACAATTAATGTCCACACAATTTAACATTATTCTCAAACAGCAAAAGTTTCTTCACTTTCGAACAAAATTTAACATTTTACTTAAAAATGCAAAGGGTATACAAAGTATTGAGGGGCAGTCATAAAGATCTTAACCAAAGCCCTCGCAACATAAAACCACAAAAATTTTTAAAATATTAAAAAAAGAGCAAGTTGACTTCTCATATTGAACCAAACTCAATTTGTTGCACAATGGGGCATGAGTGCAACTCTCATGAAATACACCAATCCGCAAACAACCGGGGTGCTAACAAACACATTCAAACTCGCATATAATAAAACAAAGTGGAAAGTGCTGCTGTGAAGTAGCTTAAGTTACTGCTAAATCAAATTTTGAACGGTGATAAACAAAATTTAGAAAAACCAAACTCCTTGACAGCACGTCCCAGAGTAAAATATGCTACGCCACAATTAAATAAAACACCAGAATCTAAAATTATTAAACAGGTCAACCTTGGACAGATACACTTTATGACTCACTGTAATTTGATGCCCCAAAGGAAGGGTTGTACAGCACAATAATAATGTACACCTTAAGACGTGCAGAAGGGAAGAAGCCAGTCTGTAATCGTTGCTGACGCTAACACTAACGTTATCAATGGTAACAAATTGCGAATGCGTGGGTATGGGGAAGGAGGGTAACTAAAAAGCAAGAGCAACGGGCACAGAGAGAAAACAGGAGAAGGAAGCCAAGCGCAGTGCAGATGACGTCACAGAGTAGAAAGCATAAGCTAGCGGTGCTGTTTACTGGTATATTATTTTTTTCTTTGAATTTCTGGTCAAGTACCCCAGCCAAGGTTTTTGTATTACAAATATTGTATGAAAATTATTGATGTGAGTAAATTTGTTCATATGCTTTTTATACCAAAATTAAAAGTAAAAAAAAATTACATTGTATTTGTTGGAAAGTTGAGCTGAGAATGTAGTTAAAGCTATTGGACACACTGTGTGTACTAGCAGAAATAATTGAGTTGGCGATGGTGGGCTTATGTGCAGGCGGGGAACTACGTTCGCGACGATGTGGTATCGTGCACGATCCAACTGATATCGGAATCGACGAGCCAGCAGCAGTACATAGTGGAACAGCTGTGGCGTGCCCTGGAGCAGGACACGGAGGACAGGCTGCCACTCACGCAGGTGGCCACCTGGTGCATCGGCGAGTACGGAGATCTGCTGCTGTATGGGACGCCCGCCACGGAGGAGAGCCCTGTCAAGGTGAGAACACTGCGTGGCAGGTGGTGTTCCTGTGAAGCTCGTTTGTGGCAAACAGCACATTAGAGAGCCCTGCTTCATTTTCTTCTAGTCTGTTGTGTATCCTCGCTCCACATTCAAACATCAACATTGGCATGATTGGCATCTATGTGTTGATCATGTACACTATGAAATACAATTTCTTGTGGAAGAACTTTCATAGACTAGTTCATGGCCATACATTAATGTTGCCCATGCCAGTTTGTATTTACATTAAAGTATTTGCATATATGGTCTGCATTTTTTCATTGCTTGCTTCCAGTGTTTAGTTCAGCACAAACTGGCTACTGTCAATTTTTATATTACAGTGATTGTGCGCATGTGCCTGATTTACTCTTTAGTTATCCTTAATGCCGACTGAGATAAACTTGTAGGGACATCAAGCAGTTTCCCTTTTAGCATGGCCTACAGAAACCTCTTCTATATGCTACATTCTGGATTGATAATTATTCGGTACCTCTGTTTGTATTTTGCCGTTGTAATATTTTTCCAAAAATTTGCAGAACAACATTTTCTAGATTTTATCTAATTTCATATATTTTCATATTTTTGTGTAAGGAACTGTGTTAGTATTTTGGAAAAGTTTAAATCTATGGTTATTTATTCCAAGTTTAGGTCATTTGTGTTATTTCAGAAATTTTATTTCAGTCAAGTATTCATTCATTCATTCATTCATTCATTCATTCATTCATTCATTCATTCATTCATTGGAGTTAGTAAAGAGTGAACTTTGCTGCCAAGCCTGGTGGGAAGCCGGTTGCTTGCTGCAGAAAGCTCAGCTTGCAAACAGGATGTCAGTTGACACGCTCGCATTCCTTGATACGTGGGGATGCTTCACGCTGTACCTTGTCCGCGCTATTTGCCAGAGGTGCAATGCACGTAATTCTTGCTGCAGAACAGTTGCCTGTAGTTGTGGATCGTTTTCCTCCAGCGCTCTCTAGGAATGGCCTCCTAACATAATATTTTCACCTTTGTGCCCATGCACAATTTTGTTTCATTCCGTCGTTGGTAACAGTTTTCTGCCGGACACTGCACGGACGCGGTCACGACATGACGTGCTCGCTGTGTGCTCCCGTGTTTGGGGAGGTTGCTGCAGGCGGAGGATTCCCCTGTAGCATTTTATTTAGTTGTAGAAGTGTCATGTAGAATAGTGTAGAGATTGTAGTTAGAAATGCAGGAGACTTAATTTTGTTTTTTATCTTATATCATCCTATGCAGTTTTACCTCTTTCCTCCGAGATGGGTAAGTACATCAGTCTTTCTCCAGTAGTGCGTGCCATGTTTTATTGACTCTGGAACAGTTAATTGATTTTCTGGATTTTTTTTGTTTCTGTATTCCAGAGGTTCAAGGTTTAGACAAAATATTATACAAAGTTTAGACAAAGTTTTGGATAATGTTTTGGATAATTCAAGTTTCCAACTATTTGTTTACAACTATTAATTTTGTTAGAGAACTACTTGCCCGCCTTCTCTTTATTTGCCATCCGGAGCAAGGTCTTATCTCCAGCTTCACGGCTTCGCCTGGGGAAGTTACAGTCAAGTCCTAGCTTCATGGAACATTTTTTATTAATCTTGTTATCTTCTGGACCACATCGATACGGTTAACACGTCACTGATTGATGGACTTTTATTTCTTACAACGTTTGTGACGTAAAAAAAAGATTGAAATATTTGTGTCATTTATGAATTTTTTAAATTTATTTCATTGGCCAAGTAAAGTAAAATATATATTTGTATTGCAAATGAAAGTTAGATAGATTTACGGGGTGCACTCCAGGGTTATTCAAGGTCTCCAGGGCATTTAATTTCTTTTGTGCTGCAATTATTCCTTGAATCTTTAACTCTTGTATAAATGCAAATACTAATTAAAAATATAATTAGTAAAATACTACTAGAATCAGTTTCTGGGTAATATGTACGTGGTGTCCTATTTACCTAAACATTTTTCCAAACAATTAAATACTAACAGTGTGACGCGTGATTCTTTGTGATAAGTAAATATAAACACGATTTCACCTCATCTGCACATGGAATGACGTAACCCAGGCGGGGTGTGAACCTCAAACAACTTGCATCCAGAGTCTACCAGCATGCCCCTAGACGTGGGGGCACTCAATGACAAAGGCAGCCAAGTTAATTCACCTTATTATCAGACTTCACGCCAACCCTTCTCGTGTGATAGAAGCCAGTCTAACGCGCCAGCTAAGTGCCGTAGCTCACGCTGCAGATTCAACCCCTGCTTTCGCCACAGTACAAGAGAGCGCATTTCCTCCCGCGGGAGGAGGAGCTCACCCCGCCACCCTTCACCTCAGGGTGCCAGCGGGCAGGTGGAATATACGTCCACAACCTCCCCGGGAATGAGCTCAAGCAGCCAGACAGTTGGAGAGGCCCCACCCAGCTCCCTCCCCCTCCTTATTTCAGCACCCATTCAAGATCATCGAAGAACCACATCCCGTTGTCATCACTCTCCGCCAAGGACTCGACGTACCACTTGATGTCGCAAACCCATGGTGCCACCTCAGCCGAGCCAACAGCCCTCCTCGGACCTGTACCTGCATCACCCGTTGCAACTACCTTCGCCCCGAGCCTGGTCACAAACTCCAGCAGGAGCTATCCTGGGCGACCCCCTTCGAAGGTAAACCAGTTGCTGTGTGCAGGCCGGTAATACGTACGGTCATTCGGCACACTCCAGACTTTGTACCAAGCCGCCAAACAACATGCCCCAGATTGTTTACTGGCCGGGCTCCAGTGAACAAACCATACGTCAATCTTGACAGCCATGTCTCTGACCGACACACCTAAAACTAACGCTACCGTGACATCTCCGCCAATCACAGACGTCGTGCATCAAGTGCTTAATAGTGTCTGGCAGTAATTAAAAATGATATTGCATATTTCTGAATGTAAATGTGTAATTAACAACTATGCCACACACCACGATACAGTATCGAGAAATTTTGAGTCTCTGTGGAACAGTCCTCTGGGAATGGCTGGCTGTACAGGTCTCGTGTTCCACTATTCCATCCTGGCATGGTCTCTTACATTTTTATATACAAATTGCCAACCCTGGGATTGCGTTTGGTCAGAAGTGGCCTACAGGCTGCACACACTTGAGGTTTTGATGGGTGGTTGGAAGAGTCATAGAGGGGGTTGGTAGACTAGTTGCTGCTGTGCGAGCTGGCCAAGCTCCCTAGATGGAAGAAAAGGGCATTCACTTAGAAATGGAAAATGTACTGACGAACAAAGATCTCAACAAACTGTGGAATAAGTTCGCCACAAGAGTTGGAAAAAGACTAGAGGAGTATGATATTTGGCAAAGAGAACAAATTTCTGATGACCCATAAAGGGGTACTCAGGTAAAGGCTTCATAAAAAGTAAGTCGGAGTACTTCTGATTGGCGAGGAGGACAGGTTTTAAGAGAAAACCGGTAGAAAAACCGAGTTACGGCAACAAGAAATGTGAATGGCCCGAAGAAAACAAGAGGAGAAAGTGCCGTGCACTGTCTTACTCATCCGAGTACAGTTGCAGTGCGGGAGGATGGAGGGTGTGTTGGCCTTCGGGCCTTAAAACCTGGCCAAGCTCCCTTTGCATACTGAGCTGGAGGTCCCTGTTGTGTTGTCTCCTCCTCATTTGGAGAAGGCATCGATAAGGAGTATTTCATGTATCTCTTTGCTGTAATGCAGAAGCACGAGTGGAAGTGTCTGGTTTACTGCAAAGAGGCGGTTGGTGTTGAGAGCGCGGCCTCAAAGCACCTCTGAAGGTCTGCTAGATTGCCGTAACTGTTCATTCTAACGGATGGTTTGCTAGTAGATTGCATGTGGTGGAGTATCACTGTGCTGTAAAAAAGAGAAGTGTAGGTGATGGCTGATGAACAACTGGCATTTATTGGGGCTGAAAGTCAATATATAGCCAGGCGACTGATGCCCTGAGGACTAAGGGTACGTGGGAATGACAGACAGCCTCTTGTTACCCTCACTCTGCAGCATCAGCACAGACTCGCTGCGGTTGAGAGGAGCGGTGGCCAAGTTAGGCCGTTGTGAAATTGTAAATGGTGGTTGTGTAGGTGGTATCAATGCTTGCTTAGGCACAGACCAACCCTTGTTCTGGACATCTCATGTTCGTAGATGCATTGGGAGGAGGCCAGATGAGGTGTCAGAGCAGCGATTTAGGTCCCGGGTCACATGTAGGGCCGCATTTTTACGATAAATAAAATGAGCTGATTTAGTCATTCAAATTTCACCATAGAAATAAAAGCATGCATTCTTATTATAACATGAATGTGTTGTTTTTGTAACTATTTCAGTTAAACTAAATGGGATCTGTTATTCATTCTTTTAATCATTACATATTGAAGTGGAAAACATTCAGTATGAAAAAAGCTAACTTTATCGAGACATTTAAAACTGCCCAAGAACATTAAGTAGCATTTGATTTTTACAAAATTTTGACATCACCCACATACAGCTTTTGTTCATTTGTAGATATTAATTAAATCCCATTCAGTTCAGTACCATGCCAACATTAATCCACGTACTTACTACAGAATACTAGTAAATATTTTATTATTGATAAAGCAAAAATACTCCTTACATATTAGAAATGTTTTTACAATAAATTGACGGAAACAAATTTTTTTTTCTCGGCAATACGAAAACTACACATTTGCTTCCAACGCAGTTGTCTTTATTTTTTATGTTCTCCACTATCATCAAATCACTGTGCATACAACACTGCAGTGTTTAAGCATTTCTCTTTTCCTGCCCACTCAATGTTTACTTCGCTGTTTTGCACTTTGAAAGTGGTTTTTTTTTTATTAATTTTATTAACTGTCCAAACTTCCGGGCACTATCTAAAACAGTAACTATTTTTGGCATTCTTAACTGGTTATGCGACTAAAGCAGCAGACTACAATCACCACTCTCTCGCTCAATAGTTACAAATGCAGTATTTGCTAATTTTCAAGAACTTAACAACAAAGCACAGAAAATTTGTAAAGTAGGCGGTGTTTACAAATACCATGCGAATGTTCATTGCGTAATTATTACATACCACAAATAAAAATAGTAATCTGTGTTATATACATACTATTCACTTTTGTCAAATTACCAACATCTTTGGTTAGAGATATTCATTTATAAACAAATTACACATATGTATGAATCTGCCCAGGAACGAATGCCATAGCGATTTGGCTTGATATATATATATATATAGAATTGTATGTGCAACTATAATCTTTCGACCTTGCTACCAATTGATTTACGAATCATTGTCGTGTACAATTTTGTTCTATTTTTATCAACAACGTGATCACCACACAAAAATTTTTTTCATCTTCTTGTATGTGAAGTAAATGAGAGAGAAAGCTGTATAATTAATGGAAATTTGTAAAAATTATGTTTGTAAGAGTTTTCACGGTAAAAGAAGCTCGAATGATGGTTTTGGATACTTTTAAACTGAGGCGTCTCGTGTCCCGAAAGATATGTTTTCATCAGAAGGCACACTCTGTCGAAACTCGCAGGCTGGCTACCGCAATAAATATTAAGGGTTTGGCGAGCGTGCTAAAAGAATGACGCCAGGATTCCGAGGCGGAATGAACACGTGGCGTAGGGGCCACATGCGGAGGAAGACAGGCGCAGCTGCGTCTCGTGGCTACAAGGGGACGCTAAGCTCACACCAGCAGCTGCGTCTCTCCCGAGCCAGCTACCGCAATAAATTATGAGAGCTTTTGGCGAGCGTGCGAGAATAATAGCGACGCGATATCCGGAGACAGAAGAAACACGTGTGCCGACCAAGGGGCCACCAAGTGTTCCAGCACGTGCAGGGCGGACCAATAAACTTCGATGCCAGAATCGAGGGAAGACGTTGTGCCCACGTGCGGGTAGCCGGAGCGCCGAACACGTTTTTACAACCCAGAGGACGCGGCGGTCAGCCCGGCCACGTGCAGAGATGATGCGAGTTTAATATGGCAAATGAGCTTACAAAACACGAGGAAGAGAAAGGAACAGGGCAGTCGGCCGATTTCAAGCGAGGAGTGCGGATTGGAGCCGGGAGGAACGAGTTTGAGAGAAGGCATCGAGACGTCAACTCCGGTCGGCAAGGAACTGTCGCAGCCCAGGCGTCGCAGCCCGTCCACCGAGTGACGGAGCGGTCCCGAGGTCGCCGGCTGGGAGATGGACCATCGCCTTGAGACAGCTAAGTAGAGACATACAGGAAGTGTGGCGAACCTTGCTCTCCACGGCACAAATCGCCGCGTCAAGCCTTACATAGCCTACGTAGCTAGGGGGGTGGGGGGAGAGTTGTCTCGTGTGTTCATGTAGAAGTTAACCTGTTAAGGAAAAATAAAACTGACATATGTTAACTCGCGAAGAAGGTGAATTTATTTGGTAAATTGGACCTATGGATAGTAGCGTCAACATATTCCTACGCCCTAACACTGAGGGTTAGCATCAATTGCTGGCGCCTTACGCAGAGAGCAGAATCAATACCTACTTACACGCCATAGCGCTGGGGAGATATCAAAACAAATAATTTTGTTGATATTTTGCGAATACAGGAATTATTACAGAATTTCACAAATGAAATAATTTCTCAGTATTTCATGTTATTTCACGGGTCACAAAGATTTCTTGGCCCTAGAACACGTCGTGCATCATTGTAATGAAACCCATCCTCTTGTAAAAATAGTTGACTAACACTTATTACTACTCAATCAAAAACATTCACCACAGAATTCGTAGTATGTATTGGGAATATAAGACAATCCTCAATTTTTTGGAGATAACTATTGGAATAAAACATTTATATATATTGTGTAACATTTACAGCAGGGTTGCTATTACGAATTTTGTCAGTTTTTGCGAACTTATTATCAAACTAAGAAACGGATTTAAAGGCAACAACTAGTATTTTTTTCATCCCTTTGTATTTACTTTTGTTTACAAACAATGGTTGGAGTCTTATATCGTATGTAACATGGGCGCTGACGTCAGAATTTTCAGCGTACAATAAACATGTTCCATGGTGGTGGTTGTGTATATTCTGTGTTTATTTTGTGTGTGTTGGAGAAACCTCTTTTATTGTTCTTATTTTGTGTGAGGACAACGTTGTGATTGTTGTACAATCTGCTGCTGAGTGCAAAAAGAGTTTGTGCAAATGAAAACATCTACCACCAGGCAGTGCTCTCATTAGTGTGCAACAAGATGGCGGCATGGTAAGTCGTTTTTATGTGCGTGTCTCTGGATAAAATCCTGGTCCTCCGATAACAAACTCATTTCATGTCTCTACCAAACATTTTTGGTTCTCTGGGCTGGATTAACGTCTTTACATGGCAGAAGATTTAGTGTGACTGGAACAGTGCTTTACACATGTGATTGTGTTTACAATTTTGAACACGGATGCCATGATAGCCGTCGCCCGTGTACTTCTGATCTCGTTTAGTGAAGTTCATCTCATCATGTCTGAATGGGTCTTATTTCTCTTTTATTTTTGTGTGTTGTGGAAGTCGCAGTATTTCTTTGCAGTTTTTTTCTCGTATTGAGGTTGTCTCTCGTCATTTTGGCGCTATTATTGCGTGACCATTATCTCTTACTCGCAATAGGATACTCATTTTGCTTGCCCTTACTTATTTCGTTTTGTGTGTTTCTCGTTGTTTGTGTTGTTCTCTCACTGCATTAATTTTAGTAGTCTGTCAGCAGATTGTTAAAATTTAGCTTTTGTTTCGTTGCATTTTACATAATCACGATCTTGAAGGAATTTTTATTTAAGCTAAAAATTTCAGAGAACATGTTAAAACAAATAAAAAAACGTGCTCACAAGCTTCTAAATTATGAGGAAGCCATCGCAGCAAATTATCACAAGGCGAGGGCTTATCTGGACAAGTAAATATGATTCAGAAAACAATAAAGTCGTCAAGTGACTTGTTCCTACAGGCAGATCCAGTACCCCAAGATTTCAGTGAAGATATCTTTTCTCTGTGTACCCTTGTTTAAGATTCGAGACCTAATATGTATTCTTTCTGTGCCACTGAAGTCAAGCAAGCACAGACTACCACCATTGTTACCATTAAATGTGTGACTGCTTAAAATCAGTCTGCCAATCTTTTCTGGACAGTGGGACAAATGTCCTAACGTTTGCCAACTCTTTCAGGCAACGATAAATGACAATCCAACTCTCTGATATCAAAAAATTTCAATACTTAGTGAGTTGCTTGAAGGGTGATGCATTTCAAGTAACAAAAATTATTCCACTCGCTCCAGAAAATTATTCAGTTGCATGGGAGTCTTCGACTTCTTGGTTTCATGATTCCAGAAAACTGACCACCTTATACATCAGTAGAATTCTAGATTCACCTGCAGTTAACTCCTCTCATCACGAGTCTGTCTTGCATTTCATAAATACGTTTTTAGAAAATGCCCACGCCTAGGAGGGACTAGGACATTCTATCATGAAAAGCAAACCTATTCTGGTCACCATCTTACTGTAAAAGTTGTATTTGCCACTACGCACAAAATTTGAAAATTCTCGCCCAGAAGAAACCCTCAGCTTATTTACAGAGGTGGACGAGCTAGTCAAATTCTTGTGATTAGAAGCAGCTAGAATGGATAGTGCCCATGATGTTGGGGTCAAAAATAGTTCTGCCCCGGCCCGAAATCTCAGTCAGGTCAACCCACAACAAAGCTGTTCTACTATCTAACTCTCTGTCAGCTCTGGCCAAATGTGTGTGTTGTCACCAGATATCCCATTCTATTTATCAATGTCCAGACTTTCTGGGTAAATCTCCAAATGAAAGGCAGCAGTTGGTGCGTAGAAGATGACTGTTTTTAAATTGTCTCGGGGCTGCTCACATGGTAGCTAATTGTTCTTCTAAGCGTACGTGCAGTCAGTGTCGGCAGAAACAACACTCGTTGCTACATGTGGATCAGATGTGTAATGAAGAGTCTTCACAATCAGTTCCAGGGTCAACCTTCTATTCACCAACAAATATTGCACCTGATACTTAGTCTCAGAACTCAACATTTGTTGGTCTTTCAGCACGTAGAATTGCTGATACCACTGTGTTGTTGTCTACAGCGCTAGTTAAGATTCATTATGCACAGGGTCAGTACCACAACTGTCTGGCAATATTGGATAGTGATGCACAAGGAAAGTTTGGCTCGAAGATTGTGTCTGCCTCGTTCGTAGAGCTTTGACCAAGTATCAGTCTTGTCTCAGTCCAAAGTTAAAGTCCACGGTATTGTCACTACTTCGATTGCACTGATTGCCACTCACTTATCTTTAGCCCCTCAGTCATTGCTAGTTGTTTCAAAAATTACCCATTTGATGTCTCCTACTCAAGTAGATATTGTTATTTGGCAAAGGTTTGCTCTCTTCCACTTGCTGATCCAGCGTTCGACATCCCTGGAATGGTAGATCTCATTTTGGGCACAGAGGTTTTTTCTGATTTCCTCATAGGAGGCAAATTCAGTCTGGGAGAAGGTTTGCCAGTTGCACTTGAAACTGAGTTTGGCTGGATTTTGATGGGCAAATGTCGAGAAGTAGCGTCTCAGAAGATGGGACAAAGGAACCCACCCACTTCCTTGTGCGTGACCTCGTTGGAAGCGATACTAAGGAAATTCTGGGAGTTGGAAGAGCCACCTGTTCCTAAGCAATCCAAAGCTGGCATGTGAAGCATATTACGTACACACACACTTTCGGCTCTCTTGTGGACGTTATGGAGCAAGTCTTCCTCCAGGGAACTCATTGATGGTTGCTGAGAAACGATTAAAGTCATTGGAACGCCACCTCCTCACTCAACCTGATACGTTGTATGTATGGGAATATCATGGAAGATTATAAAAGCCTGCAGCACATGGTCATCGGACACAAGAACAAGGAGTGTACTACATTCCTCATCATGAAGTGCTGAAATCCACTTGTTCAACAACCAAACTCAGAGTAGTTTTCGATGCTAGTGCTAAACCGCCCAATGGAAACTCATTGAATGACTGTTTTCTGGTCGTAAGCTTCAGGCTGACATCACTGACATTATTTGTAAATTTAGGACCCATTCAGTAGTCTTCTGTTGTGATGTGATGCAGATGTATCACTAGATCCTTGTACATCCAGATGACCGAAAATATCAGTTGATCCTGTGGCACCCTGACTACTTACACGAATTACAAGTCTTTCAATTGAACACTGTGACTTAGGGTGCATAATGCTCCCCTTTTATGGCCATACGAACACTGTACCAGTTGGCTGAGGATGAAGGTATTGCCTCAAAAGTATTGCTAAATGAAACTTTCGTTGATTACATTGTCACTGGAGCTGCCTCCCTTGAAGAAGCTCTGCTCTTGCAGAAGGAACTGATTGAGTTATTGAAAAAGGGTGGTTTTGAGCTCTGCAAATGACTAACTAACAGGTCTGAGTTGTTGGATGGGCTAGCCAAAGCAGATTGTGAAACACTAACGTTTCAGGTTTCTACTCAATAATGTGGTGATCTTGGAATTCTGTGGCATGTTACCAATGACACTTTCTCTTACCGTGTAGATAATTGAACTCCAAGCGAGCTGTTCTGTCATGCATTGCCAGAATATTCAATCCATTGGGATGTTCTCTCCTATTGTGATGTGGGCAAAGGTGTTCATGCAGTTATTGTGGCTGCTAGTACTGGCTTGGGATGATCCACTACTATCATCTGTCTGTCAAGAATGGCAACAGTTTTCCTACATACACTCAGCTTTTCATACCTCGTCCCTTCGTCCGTCCTTAGGCTATAAACTTGCAACTGCATGGCTTCTCAGATGCATCCGAAAATAGCTAATCAGCTGTCTCTCTACCCGGCCTTGAGTTGTGCGGTGCCCAACTCGTGTCAAAGGTTTTGTCTCATTGTTGGCAGCGTCTTGGGCAGGCCTATGAAAAATTATTGGTGAATGCATGGTGAGACTCAAGTGTAACACTTGCTTGGATCTAAAGTCCACCCCACATCCTCAAGACCTATGTTGCAAAGTCATTCAGATGCCGAACTACCATCTCTATCCTTGCAGGACTTACCAGATGTGAAGCCACTCGATACAGCATCATTAATTGTTACTGGTCCTGCTACTTTATTTTCACTGTTTGAAACCTTTCCCTTATGGTTGAAGCTACAACACACAGTTGCATGGATCATGAAATTCTTCTACCGAGTTAAAGAAGTGCATCGCTGTAAAGGTCCTCCGACTCCTGCTGAAATTACTCAGTCCACTCACCAAATTAGTTGGGTGATCCAACAATCCACCCTTCAGAAGAATTGAGTTACACAAAAGGAAACCTCTCTCACGTCGCATCCAGTGTTTGTTGCCCTTTCTTAACTCTAGGGGGTTAATCAGGACGGGCAGGCTTCTAGAAAACTCGTCCCTTCCTGATCCCACTAGACACCCCATCATACTTCCCCATGATAACCAAGTAGTGAAGCTGTTGGTCAACTATTATCACTGGGCATTTTTACATGCTGGCCCACAACTACTGCAGGCAATGTTACCCCAAAAATTTTGTATTTTATCTGCTAGAAACCTGGTTCAGTCTTGTGTCCATAAATGCATAAATTGTTTTTGATGCGAACCCAAAATTACTCCTCAGCTCATGGATGATCTTCCCACAGCTCGGGGTTTCACCCAGCCCTCCTTTTTCTTGCACTGGAGTAGATTTCACAATCCGACTTGACTGCCGAGGCCTTCGTAGCAGCTCTCAACCGTTTTGTTGCACGTAGAGGTATCTGCTCAGATTAGTACACTGACTATGGCACTAATTTTGCAGGTAGTGCTTCTCAGTTGCGAAAAACATGGTAGAATTTCCTTGGACCAGATGACTTGCATGATGCTATTCAATGTTCTTCCCTGGCACATCACATCAACTTTCATTTCCACTCGCCTGCAGCTCCACATCAAGGTGGTATTTGAGAGGTTGCAGTGAAATCAGCAAAGACTGTTTTAAGGAAAGTAATGGGAAACCAAATATTGACCTTCTAAGAGCTCACTACAGTCGCTACCCGGGTGGAAGCAGCATTATATCCTACTGAGCTTATGGTCCTCACTCCTGGACACTTCCTGATTGGGAGACCTCTCCTGACGTTCCCAGAGGACTATACACACGACAATATGAAGCACCTCCAGCGATGGAGATTAGTGCAAGCCATCAGCCAACACTTCTGGAAGAGGTGGCATCATGAGTACTTCAACACACTGCAGAGTCACGCGAAATGGACCATCCCGCAGAAGAACCTGGCTCCTGGTGGTCTTGTCCTTGTACAAAATGGTAATGTTCCCCCGTTATGTTGGTGCATGGCTCGAGTGGTGGAAGTCTTCCCGGTTAAAGACAACTTGGTTAGGGTGGCCAGAATCAAGATATCTAATGGAGGAATGGGAAATTGGTGCATCCGGTGAACAAGCTGTGTTTGCTCTCCCTGGAAACTGTGAACTAACATGTTGCTATTAAAGTGTGGTTAATTTTTTTGTAAAATAGTTATTTTATTTGGGTGGAAATTGTTGTGTACATTCTGTGTGTATTTTGTGTGTGTTGGAGAATCCTCTTTTATTATTGTTATTTTGTGTGGGGACAAGCTTGTGATTGTTCTACAATATGCTGCTAAGTGCAAAAACAGTTAATTTGCAAATGCCCACCACCGGGCAGCACTCTCCTCAGGGTGCAACAAGATGGCAGCGTGGTAAGTCGTTTTTATGTGCGTGTCTCGGGATAAAACCCTGGTCCTCCGATAACGAACTCATTTCATGTCTCTACCAAGCAGTGGTAATTTGAACTAAAATAGAGATTAGTTGCAACTTCGAGACATTTGTAGGAACATTAAGAAAAAGTATTTTGGGGTGCATTGAAAATGTCAGTTCGTTACATAAACATTACAATTCGGCGAATAAAACAAAAATCTACCAGAATAAATTCTTGTGTTCCAAAATATTGTAATAATGTTTTGTTTTATATCTCTGTCAACAGAAGTAAAAATTTGACGACCACATAGCAAGGAAAAAAGGAGTAATTAAGAAAGTGTAAAGTACAGTATATGTATTCGCACTTGTGGCATTGTGCATGTAAAGTATTTATTCTAGTCTACGAGAGTTTTGATGTACATTGTACGTAATCTAAATATAATATGCTTAAAAATTACATGGCGCAGGAATGCAGCTACTAATATTTTAATTGAGTTGGAATGTCTGGCCATTTAAGTGTTGTATCTAATTCTGATTATTTTAACATATTATTTTGCTAGAAACGCTTCTTAATACCATAAAAGTGTTTTATTTACTGTCCCAAAAATGTGTTCATTCTCTAGAGTTGTTTTGTTGTCATGACATTTTAAAATTTCGAAAGTTTACAAAAAACAGTCATATGCTTTGCTACTTTTCGATGCGTAAAATATTAATAAATACTCTTAATGAGTAGAGAATTGCAGTGTGTTATGTTCATGATCTGTCCCTCGCGAAGCCAACATTTTTGCAATTTGTGGAAGTTAGATGCTAATAATAATTACACGGAAAAAAACCCTGACTGTAAACAAACAGTAGTGCAAACATTTGGAACTTGAGTGACTTCACAAGTAATTTTTATGATTTGTATTTTAATATCCTAATGTTGCGCAATCTAATAAAAAACAGGTTTTTGTGAATTAAATTATGGGGTGATTTGGAGCACTTTTATAAAATCGGCAAATTTAGTCTGAAACAATGTTTAATTTACCAAGGTTTTTGGTCATGAAAATTAAGACGACTTTACCAGTGTTTGATGATTGGTGATAAACAGCATCCCCAGTAACAACAAAGAAAAGGCATTCCACTTGAAAGTTACTCCTAAATAAAACCTTGCAGATATATTTACTCTTCTTGCCTAGTTTGTAAATCATTGAAAATTCTTTTACATTTCTACTGGCGGTGATGTTTGTTTGCCACTTTTATTATAACAATGTAATCTATAGTAAGCATGCTTGGAGTGTTAAATCTTATATGTGCATAATGACTTAGTTTATATTGAGAGTTATTTTAATGGACATATACATTTTAGTTTTAAGAATTGTTAAGGATTTTTGGGAGTTGGTTCAAGGATTTTGGTTATTAAGATCAGTGGCAACTCTGATTTATAGTAAACTGGTGTTTCAGTTTTACTTTAGTATACTGCGTTGTTGCCAAGAGTTCCGTAAATTCTCTCGTACAGAAATTTTTGTGTCAAAGCTGCATTTGCAGTTTGTTGGTGTTACTTAGTTGCATTCTGTTATCACGCTTTTATGTGGAGTTTAAGTTTTTGGGTCATTGCCCCTTCCAGTTTCAGTTTGGTAATCTAAACTGTTATGAAAGTTAATTTAAAATAAATTTATAACAAAAAAAAAACATTTAAAAAAAAATGTATTTGTGGATATTTAGTAAGCGGTGTGTTGCTGTATCAATGTGTGAAGTTTATTTAAATTTTATGTAAAATATAACTTTATTTATGTATTTGACATGTTGTAATGTCCTTAATTCTATGAAACCCAAAATAAATTATGAATGGTGCTATTATCGTAGGTTATATATGTTGTATTTTTGTTTAGGATTGAAAAACATGGACGAGAGAAAAGGTTTTTGTATACTTAATATTTTCTTGCCTAACGATTTGAGATATTACATTCTGTTTTAAGCCTACTTATTTGTATTTGTTGCAGCCAACAGAAGATGACATAATCACTGTGTACCATAGGTTGCTGTGGTCAACACATAACTCTGTCATCACAAAACAGTATGCGCTGATGTCGCTCACGAAGCTGAGCACACGTTTCCAGTCAAATGTTGAGTGAGTAAGCTGGTATAGCATTAAGATTGATACACATATGTATATACGTTAGTTCCTAACATTAACTTGCACTAGTGGCATGGAGCAGACCTGGAGATAGGAATTCTCTAACTATGCTTATTTTTTGCTTATTTTTGCAGTTAAACTACAAAAGTTTTCTTTACAGAGTTTACTTTGCACACAGGAAATCTAATGCCGTTTTATATAATAATTCTTTTTGTCATTTTGTATGAAATCTTTAGCTTTAGCTTTAGCTTTAGTTTGCATAGTATTTGCAGGTATTCATTTTTACTTTTAAAGAGTACAGGGGACTGACTTAAAAATTCTATAGATGTTGACATTCTATAGATGTGGACTAGACTTATAGTCAACCAAAAAAAATCCAAACTCATTAAACTTTCTGTTGAACACATTGATAGGCCTATGTTAGGCATTTGTCAAGTTTAACTCAAAGAAAACTATTCAACTGGGAATATTAAAGAAAACATTCATAATACAGTAGAACCCTGTTATGAAGTTCTCAAGGGAGACAAGAAGTGTTGGCAAGAAAAACACTAACAATCCATTCTAATTTCTTAAACACGACGTTTATACCACCAGCCGAATCCTCAGTTTCGGAAACACAACTTTCCAAACTTAGGTTTTAGTATAGTCCTACGATACTCCATTTTGGTAACCTGAGTTTCGTGTGTTTTATGCTGGAAATCACTATTATCAAATCAATTTAAAAAAAGTTATAATTTTTGTAATGGTGATACAAAAAGGAAATACATTTGACAGAAAATCATAAATATGACAAAAAATTATAAAGTGGCATACATTGCTTGATAAAACATAATTAAAAAGGTATTTTGTAACGTTTTCTTAAGATGCAACATATTTGTGTATTCGTTATTTTCGTACCTACAGCAAAATTATATAATCACTGGCATTTACATACATTATTTTTAACAAACTAAACATCTTGTTTTACACTTCAACATATACTTGTTGTAAATTTCATACCATATTTACAAACATAACCAAAGTTTCGTTTATACAGCACACGAAACCTAAGATTCAATGTGAAACTTGAATTACAAACCTCTGTTTCGAGATACGGCAAAACCTCACTTTGTCGGCGTTTATACCGTACACACACTGCTTTCCAAAACCCATGTATGTTACCGAAACTCTGGTTTCAGGTGTTGGTATAAACATAGTGACTGCCAAACTTAATAAAGAACCGTATTTTAACACCTCTTTTAAAACCACATGCTCAGAAAAAATAGCCACAGACTGAGCAGAAGTATTACCCATAGAGCAACTAACAACAGTCGCTGTTACTAGCTAAGAAATAAGAATGTCTTGAATCTTGTGACTGATAAAGTGCAGTGAATAGCGTTTCCCTAATTTTGCGTTGCCTTTTTTGGTAACTTTCTGGGGATGTTTGAGTAGTTACATTTATACATACATGCATGCGTAATTTTCGTGAAAAAATGTTCCAGTTGTAATGACGCAGTATGCTTAAATTTTCGGGACACGGGTGTAAAATTCTTTCGTGTGTATTTAGCTTTGGAAAGCTTTGTAATATTTTGTCAGGTTTCAAGTTAAAGCCGCGGTGGTTCGTTTCCCGTGTTTGTCGAGCAGACGTGTGGACATCTGCTGTTTACGTCCGTTTACCGTCTAGTTTCGAAAGTTGTTGTTTTGGTTATGCGGTCGTTGCGGGTACAATAACATGTTGTGAGCGCGGGACACAGCGTAGTTTTGGATGACGCTACTGGCAGATGCCTGAGGCCATGCGCTTATCTTAGGAGAAGGGGGAGATAGGCCTGCCTAATATATACTGTTGGTGCCTATCGCCTAGAGAAAGTCACCAACCGTCGAAGAAGACGTGTCGGGTGTGAGCAGACGCACCAGCCCGAANGATCCCAGCGAGAGACCAAAGGGCAGCAACCCAAAATGAAGAATCGATGGCACAGGTGGAAATACACCCTCAACCTCACAAATTGTAACAACCAGTAAATAATTGAAACCAGAAAGGTGTAATTTTCTTGCAGCATCCTCGTCAATATCTTGTTACTCTTACAAGGGAGGTAAATAATTGTATCATGAGTTTAGTAAAGTAAATAATTTTTATTTGTCATAAGTAAAGTAAGTGAATATTTTTGTTATTAGTAATTACCATGTTATATGTAAAGTGTTTACAAGGAACAGAGGCACAGTGGTTTACAGAACAGCATCATTCAAGATAGGTTTCGCTTTGGGAAAGATTTCTTCAAAATCCATCCCAAACCGAGGGGGGTAATGTAATGACGCAGTATGCTTAAATTTTCGGGACACTGGTGTAAAATTCTTTCGTGTGTATTTAGCTTTGGAAAGCTTTGTAATATTTTGTCAGGTTTCAAGTTAAAGCAGCGGTGGCTAGTTTCCCGTGTTTGTTTGTCGAGCAGACGTGTGGACATCTGCTGTTTACGTNTTTCAAGTTAAAGCAGCGGTGGCTAGTTTCCCGTGTTTGTTTGTCGAGCAGACGTGTGGACATCTGCTGTTTACGTCCGTTTACCGTCTAGTTTCGAAAGTTGTTGTTTTGGTTATGCTGCCGTTGCGGGCACAATAACATGTTGTGAGCGCGGGACACAGCGTAGTTTTGGATGACGCTACTGGCAGATGCCGGAGCCCATGCGTTTATCTTAGGAGAAGGGGGAGATAGGCCTGCCTAATATATACTGGTGGTGCCTATCGCCTAGAGAAAGTCACCAACCGTCGAAGAAGACGTGTCGGGTGTGAGCAGACGCACCAGCCCGAAAGGGCGTGCCAGCAATCCCACGGTCCTCCCTTGCTTGTAGGGAGGACGGTCAGTAACTTAGTCGTGCGATGCAAATTTGAGACATTAATGAACCGTAAACTACTGTGGCGCTGTTTTCGGCACTGGTATAACTGATTTTGAAAGTTCGTACTCTGTACTTNTTAATGAACCGTAAACTACTGTGGCGCTGTTTTCGGCACTGGTATAACTGATTTTGAAAGTTCGTACTCTGTACTTTGGAAAGTCGTCTGTGCACTGTGAAACTTCAATGATAAATAAAGTATAAAGCAAACTAATCTGGAACTTCTTCTTTTTAATTAATCGGCGTCACCTGGTACTGAGTCTCGTATTCTACCGATGAGCAAGCCGTGGCAACATAAACATTCGGCCGGGTAATACTTCCGCAACATTACAAGATGGCACCCAACTGTGCGGCTGCATTATTACAAATACGGTAAATAAGACGGAACATTACAATATGGCGCCCAACGTGGGGCTCGAGTGCGCGGCCCGGAATATTGCAACATGGCGTCCCGGCCGCGGGACTTGATTGACCACATTCCAAGATGACGACCACGGGACACGTGAAGAAGAACAACAAGAAACACAGCAGCACGACGCCGACGTTTTCAGGGACGAGGCATCATCAATCAACAACAGCAAACAGTAAGAAATCTTCAAATCATCAATGAAGTTATTGTTTCAAGGAAGTGGGCCATGAGTATTACAGGTTAGGTTATGATAAAGTACATTTCGCCAAGTTATTTTTGTTTGTTTTTTTTCGTGTGAAAGGGTGTTAATTTCGCGACTGGTTTTTTTTTGTTTTTTTATTGTATACCACGTCGTCGTAACTGCATTAAGAATGGCGCAATTAGAAACTACATGGTCAGAAAAAATTATGAATCTCTTGTTGTCCTTACAGGAGTATAGCCAGAAACAACAGGAATTTAACCAGGCGTTTAAACAGGAACAACAGGAGTTTATACAGGAGCTTAAACAAGACATTAGGCAACAAGCAGAAAAAAGTGNGGCGTTTAAACAGGAACAACAGGAGTTTATACAGGAGCTTAAACAAGACATTAGGCAACAAGCAGAAAAAAGTGACAAAAAATTTGATGAATTATTAACAAATGTAGACAAGTGGGGGGTTGAATGCCTAAATAGGTTAGGAAAGGGTTCAACAGTAATTGCCCCAAGTAAAATTAGTATAAACGGCGAGGAAGTAAAAAATAAAGGGAATACTAAATGTGAAAAAGAAAGTCAAGAATTTAAAGTTGAAGGTAAAACGGTAGATGTTAAAATTAAAGATGATAGAGATGCAGATAATTTAGTGGAAAGTGAACCTAATTGTTGTGAGGTTAGAAAGTCGATGAGAAAGGTAATAAAGGAAGGGAGACTTTAGGTTAGGGGGGTTAGACTAAAGGGTTATTGTAAAGTAAAGCTGCGAAATGGATCAGCTGGTGAAGTGCAACAGGCNTTAGGGGGGTTAGACTAAAGGGTTATTGTAAAGTAAAGCTGCGAAATGGATCAGCTGGTGAAGTGCAACAGGCACAAGTTGCGAAGGGTAAGAAGTATCGTAGAATCAAACATTATGAAGTGTTTCGGCAACGTTTTGAAAGAAGGAAACAAAGATTAAAACAAAGGGGTAGTAAAGTAGTTAAGGAAAAGTTAAGGAATAAGAAAGTAAAGACAGTAAAGAAGAGGGAGAAGAAAAATAGGGGTAGATTTAGGACAGTAAGGAAGAGGAAGAAAGTGCTAAAGTATAGTATGAGAGAGATAGTAAGGAAAAAGGGAAGAAAAGTGAAACACAAGGAGAGAATGAAAAGGAAAAGGAAGAAGAAAAAATGTAGTATAACAGACAGACTGCAAGTTAGATAGTAAGTTATGGAATTAATTATTTTTTTCTCCTTGTATTAATTGTTATATACTACAGTAATAAGGTAAGAGATAACTAATTGTTTTTATTTTGAAGAAATTAATTGTTGTTAAGAACCCTNTAATAAGGTAAGAGATAACTAATTGTTTTTATTTTGAAGAAATTAATTGTTGTTAAGAACCCTACAAATAAGTCTGAATGTGTACAAGAGACATGGGGTAAACCCTTCTCGGGCAAAAGTAAATAATTGATCATTTAATTGGAAAAGAAAATTTTAATGTAAAATGTTAGTTGGGTAAGAATAAATAATCGTAAGAGAGTGTGTTTCTGTTTAAAAACATGGAATCATTTTATAGCAAGTAAATACNAAGAATAAATAATCGTAAGAGAGTGTGTTTCTGTTTAAAAACATGGAATCATTTTATAGCAAGTAAATACAGTACGGTCAATGATATTTTAGTGAAACTTGTAAGGAACATAAATTTTAAGTTAATTAAACTGTGTAGGGACACAGAAATCGGAAGTTGAGTTAATTGTTTACATTCTCCAGAAATGGAAGTAGGTAAAGGGAAAAGTATGAATGGTTTTTATAAATGCCGCCACTGNATTGTTTACATTCTCCAGAAATGGAAGTAGGTAAAGGGAAAAGTATGAATGGTTTTTATAAATGCCGCCACTGTTTTAATGAATTAATCAGTTGAAGTTATATGTGAAGTACATACAGTGGGAATTGTGAATTTTAGGTATGACTGATGCACTCTTTGAAGACAATTTACTACGTAGTGGATTGTCATTATCATAATATTTTGTAAGTGTAATTGGCAATACAGGCGGAGAATAGTGTGTTCTTTTGCATTACTTTATTGTAATTCAGTTTGTTCAGTATGTTTTGTCTTGAAAAAGTAATTGCTCAGTTTTTTTAAAATGATTATGAAATTACTTATTGAGTAAAAACACAAAACACTTATGAGTATTTTAGTTGATGAGCATTTTATGTGAAATTGTGATTGTGTGAATTGTAAGTTTGACATTGCAATGGTTGAAAATTGTAGTTTAACAGTATGTTTTGTACTGTGCATATATATGCAAGGTTTAAATTATGAACAAACATTTGTGAATTTTCTTTAAATATAAGTAGTGTTTTATTTCAAAATATGTACTACAGTGAATNCATTTGTGAATTTTCTTTAAATATAAGTAGTGTTTTATTTCAAAATATGTACTACAGTGAATCTTATAATATTTTTCTACCATTTTTTCTAATTTAATTACTTCCAATTGAAGAAAAGGCATTTGTAGAAATTTCTAATTAGTCTAATGAAAATGTGCTAATATTAGAATTACATACTGTAAAGTGTATCAGTGAAGGTTTTGTGAATTTAAATATACTTTTGCAATTATGTAGTGGAAGCTCAAGCTGTTATGGGCAATTGTGTAATTGTAACTGAGTTATTAATGCAGAGTACAGAACCGGAAGGGCTTTATGAAGATTTATAAATTTTATTTTCAAGTGAAAACTGTGTTAATGTAAAGAAACATATAATTAATGGGAGTTTGGAAATCATAGTTGACAATAGGAATTATTAGGAGGATTAATTAAGGATGCAATAAATGGTACTTAAATTTCCAAAGGTTGAAGTAGTTGAGATGTTGTAGGGTATTGAGCCTTAAGGATAATTGACATATAGTAGGAGATGTTGCTGCAGTTTATGGTGTCCTGGGATCAGTGGCACAAAGTGAAGTGTATTTGGTTTGGGACAGGTCTGGGGCCCTTGTTTTTTTTGTCAGCACTGACCTGTGGAAGGCAGTCGCAGTGGCGTGTAATATTGTTGGTCAGCACTGGCCTAGTGAAAGGCAGTCGCATTGGCTTTTGAGGTTTTTTGTCAGCACTGACCTATGAGAGGCAGTCGCAGTGACTTTTTTATAGTTTTGGGCAGACCTGGGTCCCCTTTTGGAAGTGGTGTGCTGATCCCAGCGAGAGACCAAAGGGCAGCAACCCAAAATGAAGAATCGATGGCACAGGTGGAAATACACCCTCAACCTCACAAATTGTAACAACCAGTAAATAATTGAAACCAGAAAGGTGTAATTTTCTTGCAGCATCCTCGTCAATATCTTGTTACTCTTACAAGGGAGGTAAATAATTGTATCATGAGTTTAGTAAAGTAAATAATTTTTATTTGTCATAAGTAAAGTAAGTGAATATTTTTGTTATTAGTAATTACCATGTTATATGTAAAGTGTTTACAAGGAACAGAGGCACAGTGGTTTACAGAACAGCATCATTCAAGATAGGTTTCGCTTTGGGAAAGATTTCTTCAAAATCCATCCCAAACCGAGGGGGGTAATGTAATGACGCAGTATGCTTAAATTTTCGGGACACTGGTGTAAAATTCTTTCGTGTGTATTTAGCTTTGGAAAGCTTTGTAATATTTTGTCAGGTTTCAAGTTAAAGCAGCGGTGGCTAGTTTCCCGTGTTTGTTTGTCGAGCAGACGTGTGGACATCTGCTGTTTACGTCCGTTTACCGTCTAGTTTCGAAAGTTGTTGTTTTGGTTATGCTGCCGTTGCGGGCACAATAACATGTTGTGAGCGCGGGACACAGCGTAGTTTTGGATGACGCTACTGGCAGATGCCGGAGCCCATGCGTTTATCTTAGGAGAAGGGGGAGATAGGCCTGCCTAATATATACTGGTGGTGCCTATCGCCTAGAGAAAGTCACCAACCGTCGAAGAAGACGTGTCGGGTGTGAGCAGACGCACCAGCCCGAAAGGGCGTGGGTCGTTAGGGTGCCAGGAGGGAACGAACATCCCTCCTGCCTCAGTAACTTAGTCGTGCGATGCAAATTTGAGACATTAATGAACCGTAAACTACTGTGGCGCTGTTTTCGGCACTGGTATAACTGATTTTGAAAGTTCGTACTCTGTACTCTGGAAAGTCGTCTGTGCACTGTGAAACTTCAATGATAAATAAAGTATAAAGCAAACTAATCTGGAACTTCTTCTTTTTAATTAATCGGCGTCACCTGGTACTGAGTCTCGTATTCTACCGATGAGCAAGCCGTGGCAACGTAAACATTCGGCAGGGTAATACTTCCGCAACATTACAAGATGGCACCCAACTGTGCGGCTACATTATTACAAATACGGTAAATAAGACGGAACATTACACAGTGAAAAACTTGCGAGTGTTGTTGGCAACGTCGCATCGTGAATCAATATCTCGAAAATAATGCACCGCTGTCTCTTGTGGTTGCTCTGCTGATCGTTACCAACATGGCTGCCACCGTACACATTGCAATTGCTTGCCGAACGCCTAACAAAACTTGTAGAATACATATTTCATTCTCATACGTATTTCCATTTTAAAATTTTTTTTTTATTTTGAGCTCTTTAAATACATGATATGTTGTTGTCTGAGATGTCTATTGTTATTATTTATTATTTTTTGTTATAAAGTACGAGTTTGGTGTGACATTATGACAAAATCAACAACAGGTTATTTCGGAAAATTACATAAAAAGGACTAAACGCAGGGCAGTGAGACGTAAGCGAAAACAATGTGTGTTGAAAATTTATTTTTTTGTGTTATCCATTAGTACGACTTGTGCGTGTGTACGCAGTGTATTGTGTACTGACTTTGTATGCCTTGGGGAGCACAGCTGATACATACTTTGTATACTTTGTTGTTTGATGATCGGAGCATGTAATTTTCGGCAATGCTACAGAAATTTTTCTTTTGATCGATACGGTAAAAATTAAATTTTGAGATAGACAAAAAGTGACTTTTTTTTAGCATTATTTACATAGGAATTTTGTCGGGACTACAGAAATTTTCTTTGGCCACAGACTTTCGATCTATCCATGTTCGATGGACTGAGTTTCGACTGTATAAAGTTTAACAATGTTGTGACAACTGACAATTGGGAGATGAATTATCTCTTTAGAAAAATAGAAAAGGACAGAAATTCAAGTACTTGAGTCTCATATTTGTCAACAGTGTGTGTCGGTTGACAAGTACTAGACTGAGATTACTTGAATTTTTGTCCTTTTATATATTTTTGGTAGCCTAGCAGCCTACTTGCAACCTTATCTCTTTAGAAAGTTATTGTTTCAACCAAACTTACCCTGCAAAACATTGTAAACTCCTATAATGGACAACGTGTGTTTTCTGAATGTTATTATGTGCCTGGAAGCTGAAAAGTTTACTGCAAAATACAATGCAGCAGATGTGACAGTAATGCATTGCACATGACTATTGTTTACTTAAATATCCAAATAAGTTATGCAGTAAGCATCTGGGCTTGAGAACAATGCTGACTTTATTTTAATTAAAACATTTTGAATTGCGACTTACCTATACGAAAGCAAAGCAGAACTGGTTTTGTACATTCTGGTAGTGCTTATTTAGTGCCGACGGCACCACAATCGACAGTGTGGCTGGAAATTTAAACGACTCGCTACCCAAACAGTATGGTTGTGTCGATACAGATTATTACCAATACAAGTTCAAACCGATACTTCTTTATCTGTACCTTGTATGTATGAGTAATGGATTGAATGACTTCTACTAGCACTAGAAGTATTTTGGGAAGCTGATGGAAATTAAGTTAGGTGGGTGTCATGATGAATTATTAGATTCTTTAAGTAAATAGAAAATACATTAGTGAAATTAATTTCCCATAAATTATTTAAAATCTGAGAATAATAACCGCATTCAGAAATGAGTTAAGTAAAATGTTTTAAATCTTGGATCAGATCAATTTAATTATTTTATATTTTAAATTTATTGAATGAAAAATATTTAATCTAAAAGAATGTGTGTCACTTTCCTTAGCATAATTTAACCTTGTTCTTATTCAAAAAATTGAAAATTATTAGCACATACATTTATTAGTGATGAGCAGAGTCTGGAAAAATCGAGTCTTGTCAACAAAGATGAACTCGTCATTCGAGTAGGGTTTTTTTACTGCAGACATTGAGCTACTGAACGTGCAAGTCTAGTCACGGTGCTTTTAGTTTATAAATAACACATATTCACCTCCTAACAATCACCATTTGTGAAAGCGGTAGGTAAATTATGATGTGGCTGTCAAAAAAATTTCCATACATCCAGAAATTCAGTAGATGAGGGTTTGACATGTACATCAATAAATATAACCTTATTAAACTTAATGTTGATGTTGAGTATAATGAGAGCTGTAGATTATCTGTGAATACAGTTTTAACTAATAAACACAATAGAAATGTTTTAAAAAGATTTACTGTATCATTTCTACTGTAAATAATAACATTAAAAAAAATGTCACCTCAACTCTTTTACTGTATATAATTTATTGTAATCAGACACCAAATGTAAGCCATTCTCAAACTTTAAAACACTCTGAAAAGGAAAAAGTGATTCTGAATTTTAATGTCCCGCGCACACCACGCGGAGAGGTCATTGTGTGTTCACGGCGGTCAAGCCGGAGAAGGGGAAGCCCAGCTGTGAGAGGTGTGAAACTGGTTACACCTCCCCAGCCAAACTGGTTGTCACACCGAGGGAGGGCGCAAGGACGTGATGCTGGTTGCTAGGCAACTAGTTCCCTCTCTGCCATCCATGTTAGGGGAAGAAACTAGCACCGAGGGTAGCCGAAGCTTACACAATCCAAGCCACATATCTTGATTGATCTACGTTACGTCGTGACGGTTCTCGCGTTACATGGCAAATATGTAGTTGATGTGTTTCATAATATTTCACTTTTAAAGTGTGATTTTGAGACAGAGAAGAGTAAATGTAATTTAAATCTATTTCNTGAGACAGAGAAGAGTAAATGTAATTTAAATCTATTTCTTTGCGGTTTTTGATAGATCGAACAAAAATACATCCTCTGTTTTTTCTGTACAGTTACACCTGTTGCGAGTTACGCTGTACTTGGGCGTGGTGCTTGATGACAAATATGCCCTTCCAGGATATCAGTTTAGTCAGAAGACGTGTGTGTGTTGAAATAAATTAATATAAATTCGCCATTCTGCCCGCAATAAGCTACGGAAAATGAACTGAACGTTTGGTGATACAAGTCTCTCGATGTTCACACAGTTTTTGCTACAAGGGGAGGGCATATCTTTTTATTCAGAAGATACTATCTATTGAGTTAAATTTATATTTTGTTTAAAAATCAGTTTGAATTTACGCCAGCCAGATTAAGATTACACACCAGCTTAACAGCAGAAAAAATGATCTTTAAACACACAAGAAAACATCTCTGCAAAAAAAAAAATTATTCCTTGTTAAAATATATTGCCTAACATTTTCAGGCAAAACCATTTACTTTGAAATACTAGAGAACTAGAGAACACATGCAACTATTTTAGGCAACATGCAATCGTGATAAAATTTAAATGATCACATGCGTGTAAGGGATGGAAGCAAATGTGCATAGCAGAGAGAGATAGATGTTGGGAGCAGGATGCTGGTTGCTAGGTAACCGCTTCCTCTCACATCAGGCATGTAAGGGGAGGGCGTCTTCTAAACCTGCCCGCCGAGTTGCTGACACCATCAGCTGAACCGGAGAAGAGTACCGCACATCAGTGATAAACTTATTTCATACCCAGCTATTGGACATATGCATAAACAACCATCTTAAAAACTATTGTGGGAAATCTTCAGTGACTGGACCGAAAGATACTCTGATCGATGATACATCAGATAAATGGTACTAGCGGGTAATTGTATCATTATTGATATAGGAATTTTGCCAGGAGCACAGAAAATGAACTGTGGATACGGTTTATCAGTACTTGCATTTTTGGCACAACGAGAGTTAACTGTAAACGGTATATGCTTGCATTTGTAAAGTATTGTTGTGGGATGTCTCTTATGTTGGCGACCTTGATGATTGTGGAAGAGAATAGTACTCACAACTTAAAGTTGTAGTTTAAAACTTTGTGTTTAAAACATTTATTGTTTAAATTAAATTTTTTATTTAATATGCAACTCTTTTAGTTTTTAGTGAATTGGCTTTAAAAACACATTAGGAGACACGTACAATCAGTGAAAGGTCTCCTGCCTTGCGGATGAATACAGTTGTCGTGCTCTTTTTGATGGTGTGTACAGGAGTACTTTGTGGTGTTTTCAAAATAATATATTGCTAGTTAATTACTTTTGTACTTGCTTTCATTAGGCACAGTTGTGCCTTTTTAGTGTTTTTTCTTGAGTGAAATGTGATATTTTCGACAGTATGTTAGTTTTTAAATGTATTTTAAAACTGTTATTAGAATGCATAAATAACCACACTTTCACCTCTGTCTGTTTTGTAGTGTAAATATATTTGAGCCTTTGTTGAAAATCCAATGAGTGTGTGTGTGTGTGTGTAAGGTTAACTTGGGTAAACATGTTTACTTACCATGTGTACTCGTATTGGTATAAACATTGATGTATTTCGTGAAATACATTGTCATTGGTTAGGTTTTTTTTTTAGTATTCGGTGAAATTACGTTTACAACGCTGTGATCATTATAATTTTATAAGCCGAAAGTGATTTTCTCGTTAGAAAGGGTAGGACAAATTTTTGTGTCGTTAGACCCTGTAAAAACAAAATTCACAGGACAGATTTTCATGAAATTTGCATTTAGTGATAAATATCACCATAAAGGTGTGCTATAAAAACTGAACCTAAAAATTTGGGTCAGTTTGGTTTTGCCACTGAGGTTTTATAACAACTATTTTTGATATTCATAACATCATAGTAAAACCAGCCATTTGCATACACACAATGAGAGTATACTATTTAAAATTTCAGATTTATTTGTTCCTTAAATCCCACACCGTTATGAACAGGAATTTTGATAGTCTGCAGATTGTGTCACAATTGTAAATTCATGCAGGGAGAATATTATTTTATAATATTGTACTTTAATAAAATAACATGTCATTTAAAAGCATTTAAGCACACAGTTTTCCTTTGTTCTGCCCGTACATATTATTAAAGATAAATCTCATTTCATTTAAAGATGATTTAACACACGTTGCTGTGTATGATGGACTAAATATTCAGTAGTATCTCTAGGTTTTCATTCCTATGATATTTAACGATGGGCAAAAATTCAAACTTTGCACATTGTTAACGAGGAATGTTCTAAATAGCATGCCGCTGATGTGAGGGGAAATAACCCAAGTGTTATACTCTTCTGAAACTCATGACAGGATAAAGGAAAATAATTTTCTAAGATTAGACCTTGTATTTCTAACTATAATCCATTCACGGTATCTTCGATACTTTTGAAAAGAACCTTTGAAAAATCACCCTAGGAGTTACATGTTCAATTGGTTATAAAAAAATTGTATATAGAAAAAGGTTTTGTCTTGCTTTTAGCACTGAAGCACTATATAAATTGGTTGTTTTAAGTTTTAAGTATATTTTTTCAATAAATTATAATAATTTGTTAAAAGTCCGTACGAATTAACAACGGATTTTGAAGGGACATGTTGGTTATAGCTGAAAAGAAATAGTTTGTGGGTTAAATATTAATATGTATAAATTTAATGCTGTAATTGTATTGTCAATATTGCTAAACTATATATTTACATTTTTACGTAGCACTCATGGGTAAAGATTTCACTGTTATTAATTGAAATTATATAAATTTCAGTGTCTGTCCAGCAGACTCATACACTCCATCTTGTCCCTTTGGGCACGTTTTTTTCAGAAGTATAACCACGCCATATTGGATATTGGAGACGCTGAATTGTGGTTATAAAACTAACGTAACACATTCTTTCTACTTATAAGATAATTCTAGGTTAAGATGTAATTTTAGTATTAGCATTGTTATATCTGCACTTTATCAAATAAACGTGCAAAATATAGAAAGGCATTTGAATATTTCCGTTACGTAATTCCCTTCGCAATCCTTAACAGAAAAACATATTTGAAAAGAATGAAAAGGAATCGAATTTTATTCAATAACTGATAATCGATTATTTTCGAAAGCTTTTTGTGAAGCGTAAGAGATAGCAGCACAGTAGCGTTTGCTTACACGTATTTCTCTTATATCGTCTTTGCGTCGCACATAGTGTTTTGATGTTGTGGCAGTGAAGTGAGACAGTNGAAAGCTTTTTGTAGAGCGTAAGAGATAGCAGCACAGTAGCGTTGGCTTACACGTATTTCTCATATCGTCTTTGCGCCGCACGTAGTGTTTAATGTTGTGGCAGTGAAGTGAGACAGTTTCTTGACGAAAAAGCGATGTACCTACACCGCAGGTTTCAAAATGAAAGTGATTTTGTTCGCTGAAGAGTTTGGAAATCGAACCGCGGGCCGTGAATTCGTAGTAAATGAAACGTTAGTGCGGGGCTGGAGGAATTTTTTTCACTTATAAGTCGCACCCCGAGTTTTCAATAAAATTTTTTTAATAAAATGTACAACTTATATGCGATAAAATAGAATAAATGGTACCCATTCATCACAGTGAAATCTTTAACCTGAGTGCCTCTTCCAAAAGTTTATTATGTAAAATTTAACTTTTTCCTTACAGCAAATATGTAAATAAATATTAATATAATAAGTAAACTTTTATTAAATTATATAATTAACAGTTCCGATATATACTTCAATCTACCTTTTTGTATGTATTACAATATTTTGCTAAATTGATTAGCATTTTTTAGACATTTGGAGAATTTTATTAAAGTATATGACAGTTAAGATTACATGGCATTGTTTCTCTTCAAAAATAAATTTTGGTAGTTCCCACATGGACACTGTTAACAAAATATTTGACAGTTCCCACATGGCACTGTTTGTTTACAAAATATTTGACAGTTCCCACATGGCACTGTTTACAAAACGTTTGACAGGTGTCACATGGCAATGTTTTGTTTACATACTGCGGAAGGATACATAATTGGGTCCCCGAAAGTAGATCTTTAGCAGGGCTTCAGAAAATCTTGAAGTTACCGTGAATACATTATAGCAAGAACCACATCACCAGTATTCACAGAGAGATATTATGTACTGAAATTAACATGTGTGTACACTACAAAAGATATTCACTTGTGTCATGTAAATAAATACCACTGACTTCTGAACAGCTGATTAAACAAACACCACATGGAAATGTTTACATTGATATACGATGGAAGAATGCATAACTGACTGAAAGTAGAAAATAAGCAGGACTTTCAAAAGTACTCACTTTACCGTCAACAGACTTAATAAAATTTGATCCCTAAAAATTTTAATAACACCCACATTTAATAGTTAGTTAACTTATTTTTATATATTTTGATAAAGATTTCTTGCAGGTTTTTTCTTTTTAAATTTTGCTGTATTTTTCTTCAAATTTTGCAGTTTTTTTCTTTTTCAAATTTTGCAGGTTTTTTATATTATTCCTGAGAAGGCTCTCAAAATCACTACACTCGTAAGTTTGATACTTATAAAATTAGAGTTGGCTAACACTGTTGCTATGTGCACTGACAAGGGGCATAGCAGCAGAGAGAGGAGTACTCGAGAAGTAGCTTCTCTTTACGTCATCGGAGTCACGGGTGCTTACTGACCAGGTGCACACACCAAGCTTGGCCCGGTCTAACGTTTTTGACCAATTTTCACTGTACATTTTTTTTTACAAATAGAGGTCTACCAAGTGATTGTAACATCACAACCCATAGCTGCGTACTAACAATATATGCATTTACTGTATACATTTTTTTTTCATTTTTTTTCATTGCTACTTCTTGCATTTTTTAATACAATTTATTTGGTACAGGATGTCTAGCAGCCTATAAAAAATGGGATAACCTGGAATTGTGCAGAGATTTTACCACCCAGGAATAATCCGGAAATTGTTTTAGAATTTCTTAATGTGTCCGGGATTAATACCATAACAGAAAGGACTTTGGTGGAATTATGATTGTCCATTGATTTTCTCTTTTAAAGTTCGGGAAATATACATTGTTTACATCACTGTCAGAAGACAGAATAACGACTGGGGTATTACAAGTACGAGCTTGCAAATGTTGGCGCGTACCTGTTACAACTTTCCTTTTGGCTTCTACATTTCCAGTCCAGTCTTCAAATGGCGGTCGTTTGCAGGTGTATCGGAAGTTAGATTGTTTTTTGCGAGATTTCTTACTCGTGTAGTGATTTGTCTTACTTTCTGTTTATGTTTTTTTAAGTGCGTCTGTACGGTTATGATAAGCACAATGGTTTGGCTAAACAATTTGTGCCGTTAGTGCATTTATCTTAATGCTGCAGAAATGATTGGCATAATTCTTTGCCCGTTTTCATAAAAACAAATATTTTCAATTGCACCAAGATGTTTTTAAAATACAGAGTAAGTTTCGTTCCAGTTTTTGCAACTAATGTCACTTCAAAACATTCCGAACCTTTGTTATTTGCGAAGTTCAGAAGTAAACAAAAGAACCTAGCTGTACACTGTGATTAGGTGTGTTTACCATTCGAGATTGTTAATTTTTTACGATTAATTCTGGACTCGCAATACCCCAAGAGACACGACACGACGAAATGTGAATAGCAGCCAATGAAAAGCAAGGTCACAGTGACGTCAGTCAGACAAAATCTCAGCCCTGACAGCTAGCCTAGACAAAAGTAGGTTCTATATCTACTTTCCGTCTCATCGGACTCGTTAAGGCGCGCAAAAAATGTAAATACATGGAAAACAAAATTTTGTGCATATTTCTCTTCTATAGTAAATAATAAATTTACTTGCAGTTAAAATAATATTTCTGGTTTTTTAATATATTTATTTAATAAATATATATTTAATAAATTCGTATTTTGTCAAAAGTAAAATAATCGTTCACTGTATCACTTGTTTCAAAAAGTAAATATTGGATGTTATAGGGATAACTTGCAGTTTTAGAATTTTCCAATTGTCAACTAACACACTTGTCGGGCAGATTTCGTACACTGAGTAATATATAATATGAAATTCCGTCGAGCGCTGACGGCTTCGTGCCACGCTGGCGGCCTACCTGCCTGACTATAAAGGCAAAGCACTGACCTCGCCGCATTAGGGTCTGTCAATCCCTCGCAATTGTGTGCCTGATCTAGCATAAACTAAAAACAATTTCCATTGAGGTGTTGACGTGTTCCTGTCCCTAGACCGTCGTATGTCATAGTAAAGAATAATACATTTGTTACCTGGGCAAGAAAGCTAACTGTTCTTAGTTCCACCCTTTGTTTGTTTACACTCTCCCTAAGATGTTCACTATTGATCTGTATTGCACAGTTTCAATTAATTTTTTTACGTACCATGTTGTAGGCAAATTCGCCAGATCGTGGATGCATACGGCAGTCACCTGAACATAGAGCTGCAGCAGCGAGGAGTAGAGTTTTCGCAGCTTTTCCGCAAGTATGACCACATGCGGCCTGCAATACTGGAGAAAATGCCGCCCATGGAGGTGGTACGCACCAATGGCTCTGCTGGCCTCACCAATGGGGAGGCGGAGGAGGTGGAACCGGCCATTGGGGAAGAGGGCAACCTTCTAGTCAGCGAGAGGAAATCTGCATCAGGGGTAGACACTCAGGACTCGGTGAGCTGTGGCAGTGTTTTTACCATTTCTTTTCAATTTAGGTTTTGGTAAAGTTATGTTGCCATAAGTCTTTAGTGATTTATTTCTCCATAGTAGTATCTAGTTATTGAAGGTTGGTATTTTGACCCATCTCAAACACCTATACATAAAATTTGTAATTTTTTGCATGAAGTCAGTGTTTTGTCATCTCTGGCATTAAAATGAGAAGTTTTTTTTAGTAAAATGTACAATTATTTTAATATGAAAGTGGCACATTAGTTTTACGAAGTGGCCATTTTCAGTGCCTTTTTGTGGGAAAAACAGAATATTCGTTATTAAAATACAAATCTATTTTACTAGGCAGACATCCTCCAATAAAAATTATTCCCTAGAAGGGCACAGTGGACTTCTTATTGGTGCAGAAAATGGTCTGGCAACATTAGAGGAGCACAAGTTTTACAGAGCATAAGCCCAGTTTCAGTTGCATCTTGCTGAAAAATCGGTGGATTTTTCCAGGGTTTTGAATCACATAACCAGGCAAAGGATTATTATTATTGGTAGAAACTAGTCCCAAATATATTTCCTTGGTAAACCCCACTGTAAGTGGGGGAGAAAGTTATAAGGGGTGGACGTTATATCTGTGTATATAGGTACACATTTACTTTTACGGTGAAAATTCAATTTTAAATTCAAAATTTTTATACTTAACTCGACTTGTGTTTCATATTACTTGACTCGGATTAACTAGGAGCTGTAAAAATCAAACTCGCCCATTTTGACAAAGATAGTTTTTTATTAAGTATAAATAGTGGTTCATTTCACATGATACAGGCTGCAAAAAAATAATGAAAACTTAAAAATTTCAAAGCTGATGGTGACTGAGAGGAAATGTATAATGTGGGCTCTGGAAATTTTTCTTGGTGTGGAGTTTGACCAGCAGGAAAACATCTTCTGAAATTACAGTAGATATCTTTAAGGGAAATGTGGGGGTTGAAAATAATTTTAACTACTTAAGCCGCAAGGAAAGTTGCTGTGAGACTTTAGGTGCATTGAGGTTGTTAATCAGCTGTACCTGTGCAAGTAGGGCTGCTGTGTGCACTAAAAGCTTATAATTATGCACCAAGTGGTAATTATTTGGAAATACACCATTCAGTAAATGGAATAAAATTTTATACATTTTTGACAATAAACTGTTGTGGAAATTATGGTGGTTGTATCTATTTATGCAATTTAATTAAAAAATTTTAGATTCAGTTGATGTGAAATAATTACATACTGTATTTACCCATGTACCACCTACCCTCATGTAACCTGCATCACAAATCTTGAATATCATTCCAAAAAAAAATTAGTACTTCTACATATTCAGTTATAAAAACTTATTTTTCAGTGTACAGAAGTTGACGCATGGCGTAATAGGAAGTAGAGCGGCGCTATCACTAACCCTTCCCCCTCCGCCCTGGGAGCTTAAACTGTGTAGGGATTTCCGCACGTGTCGCCCATTTACGCATACAGAGGTCAAGCCGAGATGATGTAGCGTGTCCAGGCCCTTACACATGTTGCTACAACGCAGACCTCCTCCTACCCCCTAGCAAGCCCCGTGAAATTTGTAAACGCCGAGAAATGACGAGATAGTCAGGCGTATTCCGCCTGAAGTTGCAAACACGCACCGAGAAACAGCTGACAAGCTTGGAAAGTGGTGCCATGAAT
>NQII01001428.1:219465-240758 GCA_002778355.1 Clitarchus hookeri
TTTTTTTTACAGAAAAGCCCCCTAAACTTAATAATTACCCAAATAAAACTTTAAAAAGACACGTAGACAACGTTCGACGATGTTATCAAGTTATTAACAAATTTTCTTTATATTTTTGTAAAAACATTTCGTAGGCCAACATAATTGACCTTAGCACACACAACTTGCAAACGCAATGGTTAATACTACATATATTTTATCATACCTTAGAACTGTGGATCAGAAGCGTTTCAACATTTCTGCCGCTCTTTCCGCGACGTTGCCGGGTTTCATTTCCTCTCGCCTAATTAGGGAATACAACGATTCGGTGAGGTTAATGATGTCCTGTTGGCGTTGGTGATTTATCTTTTATTCACCTTGCTAGAACTCATGACTGCACACAAAAACTACCGCAACATATAACGTAAAATACAATAAATAAAATTTTAAGCAAACCTGAAATAAATTTAAAAAATATTAAACACGTGAGAACGCACAACGAGTAATCTCTTATACAGGTATCAGAAACGAAAGAAATTGGCACAACGAGAAATAATAAAAAAAGGATATTAGTAAAAAAAAAATTAAACCAGTAAATGAATTATTATTGGTTAAACAAGATAATCGCACCATTTCTCTGGCACGTGTGTCGACCACATCTCGCCAACAACACACGGAACGAAGGTTTGTAAACAAATGGCCGCTCTACTTTCACTTTGAGCGTGATTTTGTGAGTATGCAAGAAACATTGAAATCAAAGTACGTTAGCATCACGTCATTAATAATTGGCATAATAAGTATCAAGTCTTTTCGAAACCCATTTGTAAGTGATAAATTAACAATTACATTAAAACTTTAGAACTATTTCCTCTCTTTGTGCTGGCAACCTAACGGCATAACTGTATCCGCGCTCGCCGCTGTTTGTAATGTTATATGCATGTGGCTAACGGCTAGGGTGATTTTTCAAAGGTTCTTTTCAAAAGTATTGAAGATACCGTGAATGGATTATATTTAGTAGCTCACAATATAGTATATTAGTATTTAGTAGCTTCAGTTTGGTTGTGATTTGGCAGTTTTTTATTTTTGCAAGTTTCGTTACATGCTAAAAAGTAAAAACTAAATACTGAATAAAATACCAAGTAAGTCATCATTTTGTAGACAAACTCAGGTGACCTGACCTAGTAAACTAAAAGCCAATTTGAACTCTGCCTCACTTTTTGCACGACCTACACTTCTCTCACTTGAATAAAAAAATGTTTTGAAAAACCTACCACTTAGCGGATTATTTCAACGCTACCACGGCAAAGGACTTATATAAAGAATGTAGAACTTTGTTAATTTGCGCGTGACCGAAACTAACTGTTTATTCCACTCGTGGAATGTTCACTTTTGTACTTTTTGTGCCTTGTGGCTTTGATATGATGTTTCTTCGTTCACATCGTAAATTACGCACGCATACTTCACTGTTGGCATTATGACTTGGTAGGGGATGAGAAGAAATTGTATTTGTAGCATTGTAATATTTCCGAGAGAAAAAAATAGCGCTATCGTAAAAGGAAACCAAGTTTCTCGACATCTTACGGCTTTGGAACGACCAGCTGGCGTCTGCCGTGGTGGTTTACTAGACTACTAGCGCCATAGGTTTACTTCCGTGGCAGCTGTGATACTACTCGAGCAAATAAGACATGCCATTTCAAAAAGAAAACACATTATATTATAACAAGAAAAACATTTCCACGCAATCGTTTTAATAAATGAGCAGTGCAAGTAAACTGTCTTACAAACAAAATGTCAAATAAAGTGTGTGCGAAATACCTTTTATGTGTAGAGGCAATAATGGAGATTTTCTCTATTTACTAATGATTCATTCCAAATCTCGCCCTTTTCTTGAAGGGAAATTTATTTTCAGCCCTGCCCAAAATTTTCTCGTCTCAAAATCTCCAATTCTGCCCAGTAATGTTTTGTTTATGGTAAACACCAGCCTGTTGCCCTGTTATAGTATTATCTATCTACAGTTATTGTGTCTATCAGTTGCGTGTGCCCAAAAGATTCCTTTTGTTTTAAAACATACTGTGTTTTCGCTGTGCTATTCTGGCAAACTTTCTAATAATTTCATGTGTTGATGAACATTTATTATGACAAGTGCGGTTTGGAAATATTTTCAAATAAACTATGTTGACTAATATATATATATATATATAAACTAGCAAACTGGCCTGGCTTCTCCCGGGTACAATTGAGTTTTACAGTGATACACTAAAAAATAAATATGGAAAAGACAATTAATTTATGTGAAAACAGAATTATAAAATTATACTATTTTGGCCTAGGTTACTGATTACGGCAACCCAAAATGAAGGAAATGATTTTTACCCGATAGTCAAGAAGTAGGGTATTGTTTTTGGAGTGTATCAGTGCAACTATCGCGTAGTTACCACCTTTTTGCTTTCCAGCGTCGATGTATGAAAATCAAAACGTGAGTTTCATCAAGTTGTAGCTTTAGAAATAAGTACACCTAGGTACTCCTTCTTGCGCTTGACTGAGGGATCTTAATGAATCACCAAAGTTAAGCAACGTTCCCAGCAGCACACATTTGGATGGGTGACCATTTAGTGGCATAACATCTGAGCGCTTCCGGGCTTCGGAGGTCATGTTAAATATTTGGTCCCGGTTGTTATCGATTGATAGCAGTCGTTAAGCCATTGCAGAGGTCCTTGGAATTTCATATGAATAATACTCCCACTGTTAGTGTTATATTATTTATGTTAGTAATAGGCCTACTACTAATGTAGGCCTAGTTTAAATAATTAAATTTCATACCCTCCTTCACAGTATTTAGTTGTGTGAAATAATTGTCTGCGACTAAAAGAATCGCGCACTGCGGCTTGTTGGGTGTGCTAGACAATCAATAAAACAGTGTGTATGCTGTCGAGGTGTGTGGGAACTGTTAGGGCCAGGCAGCTTGCCATGCTCCTCTCCATATTTCACAATTCATGACTTGTTCAGTAGCAACTTACTGTATTTGCATGGGCATAACCCCCATCTTTGTATAACTCACATCCTATAGTTTAGTTATTAAGTAGAACCCCCATTTAACAAAGTGTCATGGTTCCTGAAAATCTTTACTCTATTTTGCTGTTTCGTTAAATCCAAATTTTAACACTTCAACACCAAGTTGTAATGAAAACATAATGTTCTCTGTTTTGTCATCAGTGATGCAAAATAACACTTTTATTTAAATTAAATACTAACATAATTCATTAGGCAGATGTTCTGCAAATTAAATGGTACACCACAAGACCATAAACAATTTGTAGTTTGCGAGAATAAAGTTAAAACATTGTGCGCCGCTTAACTTTTAATTAGTGCAAAATTCATTTCCAAAGGCCTTTTTGTGCAATATTTAAATAATTTTTCAACAAAATTGTAATTTGTTGTAAATAGAAAAAAGTTTTCAGGATAAACATATGTTATCACAAAATCATAAACTACCTCACGTTAACAAGAAAACAATTCAAAAATTGTGCACCACTTAAATTTTAGTGAGCACAAAATCCATTCTCATAACTCTTTGTGCAAATATAGTAGATTTATTAACAAAACACAAATTTATTTCAATAAGCAGAAGTCTTCCAAATACAGTCGACTCATGTTGTACCGAAAGTGCATGTACCGATAAACCGTATCCATAGTTAATTTTCGGTGGCTCCGGCAATACTCCTAAATAAATAATCATAAAACTAACCGCTTGTATCGTTTATCGGGTGTTGCGTTGATCAAAGTATATTTAGGTCCTGTCACCTAAGATTTTCTGCAGCAATCTTTTTTAAGCTCGTTGTTTATGCAAACTTCTCGTAACTTGTTGTGCAATACGTCGCGAGCATCGCCATTTATCACTGCTCTGTGGCTTGTTGTCTGTCTCCCCAACATCTCTCTCTGCGGCGTGGTGCGGTGCGATGCGATGCGACATGCGAGTCCAGTCTGACTTGCTACCCCCCCTTACACGCCTGACCTGAGGGAAAGTAATTACCTAGCAACCGACGTGGCAACCATGCATCCTCTCTCTGTCTTTTGCGCATCGTCCTCCCTCCCCTTACATGCCATAACACGCCGACCGCAGACGCAGAGTAAATAAAGTGCGACTGGTGAACATAGAAGTTTTATCAGGATTATCCATCGCTGAGAATAGTTGCACCTATCAACACTTGCATTTCAAAGCAAATGGTTTCGCCTGAAAATGTTACGCTACACATTTCAACGAGAAATTATTATTTGCAAAGATGTTTTTGTCTGTGATTAAAGGTCTTTTTTCCCGTAAAGTTGGTGTTTCATTGTATCTGGCGTAAAATAAAACTTGATTTTAAAACTTAATATTAATTTAACTCAATGGACAGCATCTTTGTGAATAAAATGGTATGTCCAGAAGCGTATGCTTGTCCTCCCCTTCTCGTCACAAATTGTTTGAACATTAAGCGACTTGTATAACCTAGTATAAAGTTATTTTCATTAACTTCCTGCAGGGAAATCAGAGGAATTATATTAATTTATTTCAATAGACATGCGTCTTTCAAATAAACTGATAAAATGTAAGGGCCTATGCGACACCTTTAGTCTTCTAATAATGGGTAAGCACCGAGCCCAAGTGCAGTGCAACTGGTGACAGGGGAAATCAGAAGACGTGGTTTTGAATGATTAATTATTAAAAACTGTTAAGAAATAAATTATAATTGCCCGATATATTCATTTCTGTCTCAAAATTACAAGTTTTTTTGCAATGAGATGTAATTAATTACTTTACCACTACTTTGCCACGCGTGCAAGGTGTCGCCATCATGTAGCGACATGGAGGGGGTATGGTTTCACTCCTGCCTCCCCCCTTCACCGCCTGCAGATGTGAAAACACTGCCCTATTGATGTTTCCGCACGCTCTCATCTGATTGAGTGTACGTGTAAGATTCAAAATTTTACCTGCAGTTGCTGTCTTACTATTTTCATTTTCAAAGGGTTTGAAAGTTTTAGATCGGCATGCATTTCGTGTGTGATTACAATAAATTATTTATGGTAATTTCAGATGTTGTATTCTTGATTTAAACAAGTTGAGGTGAAATGTTTTTTAATGTATTATTTACTGTAATACTTTTTTAAAAATTCCCATTTTATTGTGTTAATTAGCTCAACTTTATTCACAGATAATGTACAGCTCTCATACTCCAAACAAAGTCTAATAAGGTCAGAAGTTGTATTTTATTGAAATCCCACATATATGGAAATTTGTTGACAGTCACCCGAAAAATGGTAGATAGGGAGTGGACTGTATAAATATACATCTTACAAGGCCGTGGACTTCCTCTTACAGCCACAAAAACATAAACGCTGAAACACGTTCTACTAGGGATACATTTTTTCCAGCAAACATTTTTAGCCAGTGCGAAGCTAACTTTCTCACTAAAATGAAATAAATTAATTAACAAACAATTGTTTGTACGCTGCACTAATATAATGCCTACATTTATCCAACACAGTGATGGCGCACGTAAAGTCAGGTGGCGCACGGTGCAACTATGACACGTGCGACAGAGGAGCGAGGTGGGTTGCAGCAGAAACTGGTGCTGCTGGGGCACGCAGTTTTTATTGACTTATCTTGTTGTATCCAAAGTCAAAGCCAACAAACAAAGTCATCAATGAAAAGCACAAAACTGAAATTCAAAACCGTAAATAAAATTGTATTCCAATAAATAATAGTGTTAAGTCGTCAACAGGCAATGCAGTCAATTCCAATCGCAATCCGTAATCAAAATCCTAGAAGAATAGCTAATAATAAAAGTTATAACAGTACCACTGAAAAATGTATTCTGAAGCTAAACACCGCACACAAAGACTAATGGCGATAGCGTGATCACAAGATAAAATGTGCTCATGGAAAGATTTGTAACCCACACTGATGTTTGGCTACCGCTCTTGCTACTGCAGCCAGCAGACGTCTGTGCATGTCTGAACGTGGTAAAGCGTGGTAAGCGGAGCAAGGGGAGAAAAGATGCGCGCGCCCATATCTGGCCGCGCTATCGGGTATTCCACAAACATCAGTTATGGAAGGCAATGGAGGACGGACGTTCACAGAGGTACGGAAAATTTATGCTCTGTTACAAAATTGCACTTGCCCATGATATTCATATACGACCACGTATCATAAAAAATATACAACTGAAATACTACTTAGTTGTTAACACTGTGCAATTTTAAGTTAATTCATTATGCAAACAGTTTAACAAAGTATAGCAAAACAGTTATTTTAAGCCAGTGTATTTCTGTTGAAACTATAGAAACTTGTATAGCTTTATTTGCTTAGTCACGAAAATGAGTATTTTTACTCATAGAGGACTGATCCGTGGTATAAAAAAAGTCTACACACATTTTTTTTTATAAAATAAATTAAATAATAAAAATTAAACAATGCCACCGCTATAATATGTTACACTACAGCATAATGCCCACCTACTTCACAAATTCCACCCAATTAATCTGCGTGTAGGCATTCTGTGTAAGCATTCTTCCAGTGTTAACGGTAGTTTGTGAAGTTGTGGTCTACGTACGTCTAGGTGTTCAAATTAAAAAGCCCACGAAAATCGCAGCAATCATTGAGAGTTTCTATAAAAAGGTTTAAATTGTCTTGTCGGTTTATGCATTATTTCTAGAATTTCCGATCACGTGCAAAATTAATGCCACCTATAAAGATGCTATTCCAAATAATACTGACTTCTGCATTAGGGATTAATCACTTTAAAAATGTTTCTTTAGCCTTAATGATAAAATTGTTTGTGCTTACTTAACAGTCCATAATAAACGTTTGTCTGTTATTTATGCCAGTAAATGTTATTTCAAATGCAACGTTCATTAAGAGAGAATATTTTCTGGATTAAAACAGAGAATGTGCAAATATGTAACCCTATTTGAAAAGCATTAAAAATTAAAAAAAATCAACAGTTGAAAATTATATGCCTGCCAAATTATTAGACAAACAGATTCGAAACTAATGCTATCGTTAGTGTAATAAGTAAATTTAATTGTTGGTGTTAAAGTTAAGGTTACACGTATCTACTCAAGAAGTTGCAGGTTCGATTTTGATTATTTTTATTAATATATTATAAAAGATAATCTTTTTATTACAGTTGTGGTATAGATAAATTTATTTTTGAAAGCATATTGTATATAATTTTAGATTCGCCATTTACCAACGTGACAAATACAAGCTTAACTGTAATATTAAAAATGTATATCTTGCAAGTCCACTTAGTACGTTAATGTACTTATTACACGTTACTAGTTTCCAAGGTTTTACTTGCTAACATATTTCCAGATTTACAGCACTAATTTTATTAATTCCGTTAAAACTTTGTTCTTGTAGTTTTAGTTTTCCTATAGGAAGTGACAGTTCCCATGAATGTGTGACTCATATGGACACCCTTGCCCTACCTGGGATTAGAAACCGAAACTACTCACACTCAACATTCTCCCGACTCCCTCACAGAGAGCAGCCGATAGGTCAACCAGAACACTGTCAGTGGTTACAACAACTTATTTAAAGTGAACAAAAAGCAGCTTATTGCATCTGAGACAATTTTTAAGTTACAATTTAAGTAATACATTAACTGTTCCCCAGTGTATGATTTGCTGCCATGTTTGTTGAGATTTGCTACATTTAATTTATCGCAAATATATATTTGCGCTAAATTAAATGCAGTTATTGCAGGTAAAGTTTTGAATGTTGATTTAAAACATTTATAGTTTAGCTTGAAAATCATACATTACTAGAGATCTGAAAAAGTAGGTGTTATTTTTTTGTCAAAAATAGTTATTTTCTTGCTACAAAAATGCAGGTTTCTGCATGAGAACTGTTCAAATTTGTCATGTGCTCTTTATGAAGACATACATAATGTGAGAAATGCCATTTTATTCATAAAACCTGAAATTTGCAGTGTTATTCCTAGTTGAAAAGCTGTGTTTTTTAAACAATTATTTCCTTGCAAATATACCTAACAGTCAGAGAAATATACAGCCCTGTTTTCAAGACAGAACCACTGGTTACCTTTATCAACAGACAACATTGAAAACAATTTCACAGTTTCTTACTTAAGATTTTCTATTCTGTCTGACACCTTGAACAACGGTCATAATGCACTGGCAAGGGTATAGTTTCATGAAGAGACTAATGTAAACAATTTATACACAATTATAAAATCACTAACAGTGCCGTGTACGAACAGAAAAAATTTAGAGAAATCTACCTTTATGTTTTTGAACTATAACTTTCAACGACACATTTTTTCGTTAGGCCCACTTACAAAACTTTTGTTTGTTCAAAACTCCTATTCTTTTACCGCACATATTTACAGAAAATAAGTATGATAAAAATACAGTTAACTGGAAGAATACAAGATAAAAATACATGATAATTAAATTTACAAATATATTCTACATAAAATGCATTTAAACACATTTTTGACCTTCACGCCGCTTTGTAAAAAATAAATAATTGATGGATTAAACGTGACGATGCTACGAATGTAAACAAACTCAGCGAACTAGTTGGTGCGAATTCCATAGATATAGTGTGTCTCATGTAAGTTGGCGAGATTCTGACAGTTCGACGAAAGTAGCGCCATTGTTTACTTTTTGTTTATGTATAATTTTGCCATCAGCTGGTGCGTCAAGTGGAGGCTGTATTTTTTATCAACACGCTGTCAGCTAATCCACTTGCCATTGTACTGTAATGCTAAACAAATGTTAACGTATTTTAGACTGACATCTGTCTAAAAAAATTAGTAGGTTATAAAAGTAAAAATATAAAATCTTGCCAAAAATTTAATATTTGCTAACTCTTTTTTGTTGTAGCTATTATCACACTTTGTATGTTACAGCTAATATATTAGAGATGGAAATATGAGATGTGGAATAACATTAGAATTGCTTAAAAACTATTCACACGTGTCTCACTTTCTTCGGAAACAAGAAAATGGGTTTCCGGGAGAATAATATGGCGTGTAATTTACGCAGACGAACGATTACCGGCCGAATAGAAATTACTAGTACTCAGAATCGCTGTACACGAAATATATGTTTACATATTATGCAGAGCTCACGAAAAATAGAACTATTGGTATCTGTTTGTAAATTTGTTATATATTGCACACAAACACTATTCTTTTCTGGCTGGTAATGGTTCGGAAAAGATCTGATGGCGCGCACAGCATGTCAAGAGCGAGGTGTGAGCCGCTCGCTTTGCTCAATATATTGCGTCTTTTTGAAGTTAACTGTTCTTCTATTACTGGCTAGGAACGACACGAATTTGAAATGTATTTCGTCAAATTATTAGGAAAAATAATTCAACATTATGATGCAATATTTCTGTATGCTTTTGGAATTAATATCAGGCTCGTATGGAAAGTATGGTTGGAGAGGGGTGATATGACGTGAAAATAGGTTTTGAAATTGCATTTCATTTGGATACAGATTTTTAATGTGCCTTTAATTTTGAACACCTATACATTTCTACTTTAGCATTAAGTTTAGTTTGTAACACTAAAAACCACTGTTTTTTGACCACGTAAAATAGAATGTATTAATAAATCTAGGAACTCTGTCTTACCCGCGCATTTTCTGCTTGTCTAATGTTCATCGGCAGTGCACTCGGAATAGCCAACGTAATATTAATTTTAGTTCATTCATGAAACAGCTGATACATGGTTTTGTAAATGGCTTATTGTTTGTTTCGAATACGTCAAGTTACCACTCACTGACTGTCAAAATCTTGCCAACTTATATGAGCCCTTCGTGATGTACTGTGCCGCACAAAGTCTAACTCACTAGGCGTGCGCGCTCAGCTCAAATCACGATGGTCGTCAATGTAAACTGATTTTAACCAATTTTTGTTTTATTTTGTATGTTTTGGGAGATGGTTTAAGGGTACGTATTGAGAAATACCTACATAAATATTATTACCATGGGCCAACAAATTTATTTTTATTAGGTTTTGTTGCAATTTATTCATTTTTAGCAAGGATATTTTATTCTTTTCATAAATTTGTTTTTTCTCATCTTGAAAACATTTAATTTCGATATTTGTTTTAGTTCCTTACATGTTCGTTAATTTGAGGTTTGACAGTAGTTCACCAGGGAAAGAAAATTGAGACCAGTTTCTACAATTAAGAATAGTCCCTTACCTGATTAAGTGTTTACACAGAGCTTCTTTTCCCCTCTTGCCTATGAGCGCATGGGTACAGTAGGCATGGTAATGTGAGCCACGTGATATTGATATAAACAAAGCAGATAACAGGTGGTATTGGAGGGTGTCTTCTAGGCTGGTCTGTTAGCATGCGGCTTGGCGAGCGGACAAGCAGACTGCATTTAAAGTTTTTTTAACATCATGTAATGACGCAGTATTCTTAATTTTCGGGACCGGGACACGTGTTTCATTTTCTTTTGCTTTGGTAAGCTTTATAATATTTTTATCTGGTTTCAAAATTAAAAGCTGTGCTGGTTTTTTTTACCGTGATAGTACGTTTATCGGGCATACGTTTGCAGTTTTGTTTCGAACGTCGTAGTTTCAGTAAGCATCAGCATTATTTGGCAGACTGCGTTGACAGTTTTAGTTTTGTACATTGCAGTTTCAATAACAAAGGAAGAGCGTGCGTGGCCAGGCCCTTATCTGTGGAGAGGGGGGTGATAGGCAACACAAGTACACATGTGCCTGTCGCCCTTCAGGTCAGTTGGAAGTCAGTCGCCACTCAGTTCAGTTGATACCGTCAGTTGTCTGCTCGCCTGGGCCGTGTCAGGCGTGACGCTAACCCCCACATCTGCAAACTTGAACTTACGAGATTATTTATACGCCGGTGTGGGAGGTCACAGCATTTCTTATTTCTTCGGGCCAGTTTTTAAGAAACGTAATAATTCATACACGACTGTGGCGCTATTCTGCACGTGTCTATTTATCTGTGAACGTTTCGTTCTCTGCATATCTGAACTTCGTATGTGAACTGTGTCACATAACTAATAAATAAAAGAATAGAACAAATACACCGGAACTTGATTTTATTTAATATATAATTGGCGTCCATTTTACAGAGTCTCATGTTACTCCATCTTGAGTTAGTCGAGTGGAAAGTTATCGCCGAGGTGGCAACTTAAAGCCGGCTATAGCTTTGTAACTGTGCACAAGGTTTTAAAGAAAGACAGTAATTACATAAGGAAAGATAAATAGGTTACAGCATTTGGACATATTTACGCTGTAGGTATGACGTTCCATGATATAAGTGGTCTGTTTTGTTTAAAGATCTGGTATGATTGTATGTATTTTTGTTGATCTGAGACTGTACTTGTCAAACTTGACAGTTTCTGGTTGTGTTATCAATCCAATCACCCATTGCTTCGCTGGGAGGCAAAATGGCCTAAGATGCAAGTATAACACCCACCCTATTTCCAGTGTGCAGATTTGTTTAACAAAAAAAAGGAGGCTAGTATTTCTAGTAAATACAGTAAACCAGACCATGTTTGTAGTATGTCTCATACCAATTATGTGAACACCTGCTTCGTGCACACCTGTCATCCGCCTGCATGCTAGCGGACCATTCTGAAGTCACTCTTCTCCTCTTCTTCCTCCACCAGAAGATCTATTATATTTCCTTGATTTCCGCTGGAGCTGGGTCAAATGTTTGAATTTCGAACCATACCCAAACTTGAAGGTTAAGTTTTGTTCAGTTCAAAAAAAATCTCTGCACAGAAGTTTAGTTCACATTTGGTTTGAAAAATGTCTAGTTCATGTTTGGTGGTTCGAAAATTTACAAACAAGTACATTAAAAACAAACTTAAGCAAAAAATGTCTTGCATGAAACACAAATATTAACAACACAAGCAATATTGTTTATAATTAGTGCAGTGTACTGTGGCCAACGTTGTTTTGCATGCTCTTTGGCATTACAGAATTTAACTGTCAATGTTACGAGTTGTGATCAGTAGCGGCACAGCGATAAACAAAGTGTCTTTGTAGACATTACACTTGCACAGGGTTGATGCTTTATATACGTGCTGTGTTCATCGTTCTGTAATTATTGTTATGAACACTCAGTTACATATAACCACAGATTCAACATTGAATGTGCTTGTAGTCACAGTGTAACTTAACTATGCTTTTATGTTTCCATGCATGCACTGCCAACAGGAAGTTGCTTTATCTTTGTTCCTATTGAACCACATGTTGTAGGTATCTATTTTGCTGCAAGTGCAAAGTGCATACTAATAGTTTAAATTGTTTGAACTAGGGAAATAAACAGTGTGTTAAACAGGTTGGTAATTTTGATATATTTGTGTGGTAAAAAAAAATTGCCTTTTGTTCTAATGTGTTTGTGTAAAGAATAAGGATACATGACAATTAATTCTATGTCTACCGATCGTTGCTAAAAATGCATCTACAAAGTTGCTAAGGAACTTTGCAATTTTGTAATTATTTTGTTTTACTTTAAAGAAGTGTTGATAATGTCCATGAACGACTCTTCATTCTTAGGTTAGTCTGAAATACAATGAAAAAGATAGTTGTCACGGGCACTGCCGGTGCGAGTTACCATCACGATTTGTGTGTTCTACTCTTCAAGCGTTGTCAAGTTCTGTTCCATTCTGTTACTGTTCTGTGCCACCAACCAAGAGTGAGGCAGTGCCTATCCTAAGTATCTTCTAAAAAATGTTTGCACCACCGAAAATTGCCCAATTGGGGTGTCACGTAATGCAATTATATCTAAAAATAGCACAAACACGCACTGCCATGACTGTGGAACCGTCGTGACACGGGCGTGAATCTCATCACGTCGGCACAGCAGTAGACCTGTGTAGCACCTTATTACAACAGCGAACTACATGTCCTTAGCCTGCTAATAAAAGAAAAAGGTGTTGTATCATTTAGCAATAATCATTGCGTCTGTCATACAACATGAAATTAAATTATAAATTTTGAAAATCGTAAATATATAAAATAAGAGTTGCTTTTATCACCAAGTTCCAAACACTTATAAATTACTTAGTTTCCCAAAATTATACAAAAATAAATAGGTACTTCCCGCTCATCTATTAATATTGCCTGAATTATTTACAATATGTCTGAGAAATTATGAGTATTAATACAATAGTTGAACCCTGTGTTTATTTTTAAAGCTCAGTTTGAGTTTGGTGAATTGCAGAACGGTTCAGTTAGTTTGGTTTACGAACATTATTAAGGTTCGGTTCAAGTCCAGATTCGAGGAAAATATTGTACGTACAGTTTGAGTTTGGTTGAAGTTCATTTCAATGTCAAAAATTGAGTTCGCCTCAGGTCTAGTTTTTGTTAAAGACTTGACTTCGCCCCTTTTGCACAAATTCTTCATTTTTGCATGATAATTTTGGATTCATTGTAATTACTGACAATGTACGATTTTAGAAAATTTACATTTTAAGAGTTATGCAATATTTTTGTGCGTAATTTTAATCGTATGTTTTCTGCTTGCTGTAAAAAGCCAAGAACATAGTTTATATTTTAGTAACAAGACTTTTTACATTAAGCAGATAACACACAGTTAAAATCATGTGCAAAAATGTTAAACAACTCGTAAAACTATACATTCAGTAATTACCATGAATCTGAAATTATAATGCAACAAGGAAGAATTTTTGATTAAGGGGTGAAGCTGGGCCTTAAGGCCGCAGGGCTATCATCTCTACCATAACCACGTGCTCATTGGCGGGAGGTAAATGAAAATACTGTGTAGACACTTAGGCGGGCAAGGGACTGTTCATGGTATGAACTGAACCAATATTTACTTTCTAGTAAACCATGATATATACAAGAACAGGCATTATTCCCATGAGAATGTGGTACTTGTAAGACTGTCTGTTAATAAAGGAAGTCATTTCATTATAATTTGTTGAAACATAACATGGTATTTAGTTTTTTTTTTTTAAAATCATTTTTAAATTTTTTTATAAAAGCTGCAAATTCTTATTTGTAAGTTTTTGTTTCGTAATGTAAAATTGTGTAATTGTGTTTAATTTACATATTACGAATGTTCATTTCAGTTCATCAGTAAATGCTGCTGTAAGAGCTCTCTATGTTAACTGTTGTGTAGTCTGTATAACATTATTTATGGTGTTTTACAGGCAGCGTTGCGAATGCGTATACGGGTGTCGTACAGCATAGAAGGCTCGAGTGTGCAAGATCAGGCGGAAGTGAACAATTTCCCGGTGGAGTGCTGGCAGTGATGCGACGTTCCAGGCCTGTGATTAGCACAAGTTCAAGTACTTAATGCCGTGCAGTGCGAGGGCGCACTACAGCAGTTTCTAGTGCAGTGCCAGGACCTCTAACTTGGAGAGAGTCTTTTTTGTATATTACACAACCAGAGAGGTATCGAGCGGTATCTTGAAACTCACACATATCTACCAATTTAACTACAATAGAAACAATATTTTCTTTAAATCATTAGATCTGAAGGACTATTAAATGTAGGGTGATAAATGTTTTGTAGTTATGTAGAAAGACGTACATCTCTTTGTTTATCTTATTTATTGAAGGAAAATTCCAAAATTTCATCACAGTTAGCCCCACAAGTATTGCACTAGTGGAGGTGCTGGATGTGTTACCAACAGTTACTGGAGTTTCTGATTTTTGATAATGTTTTATTTTCGGATGATATATAGAGGTTGGTTTGTAGCAAATACTGTAAAACTGGAAGACCGTACTCAATGCAGCATGCATCGTGTATGGGCTACTAGCATAATTTTGAAATAGGCAAAAAATTGTGTTGTACTAGGCAAAACCCATGAGGGATTCTGGCACGTTTGATCTGCAAGGTGTAAAATTCGCAGGCCTAAAGAGCTGCGTCAGCCAAGACTTTGGTATTGTTCTGAAGTCAATTTCTCTATCTTCAAACACTGCAGGAAGAAAGTCCATATTGTATATACATAGTGTATCTTCAGTGTGTTCTCGTAAAGAAAACTTTCAAAGTACACACTGCAAGTATTTGCATATAGTGTACATGTTTCCATTTGCTCTGAGCTCTTGTAGAAGGTGGAGGGATCACAGGTTCGACCAACTGTCTCATTGTTCCCTGCATTTTTTTATCGCAGAACATTCTGTATTCGTTTTGTATATACTGCTAGGTTGATAAATTGTTTTGACCGTCCGCCCGTTGGTCACCGGCTCCAATTTCGTGCTGTAGATAGTGTGCGTGTGTTTGACTGGGTGAACGGGAAGGGATGTTTATTTCAGCTTTGAGACTGTTCCGACCAATATCTGCACATTATTTGTTGTACATGTGATGTAAAATTTGTGTATACATATTAAATGAAATGCTGTTGATCTTCAATTATTACTAAAGACTACTGTAGTTATTATGATAAGACTGTGATGCATTGTGGTGGAAAGTACTGCAATTTGTATTTCTTTCACTCTTTTATTTGAAACCATTTTAATTGGCTGCACAAATGCAGAATGTAAACATGAAAGTGACTTTATAAACATTTGCAGCACTGTGAAACAAAAGTTTAATTTCAGCTCAACATCAGATGTGTACTTCAATAACAAAATATATCGGAAAAGCAATACTGTATTAAGATGTGGTACCGTACACAGATTTTAAAGCATTGTGTATTATATGCAAAACATGCTTAGTTGACATTTAAATAGTATTTCAGTTTTAAGATTTCTAATAATTTTTTTTTGTGTGTATATTTGCAAATAGATAAAATCATTCTTACATGAAAAGTTTGTTTTTAAATATAAGTTTGTCGCATGCAGGATTTTATAGATTTGTTTTATTAATTGTTATTGTGCAGGATATTACTTTTTGTTACATTAATAATATGCAGTCCATAAATTGAATGATATTTGATTAAAATATTTTGATTACAACATTTTTAGTTATTACTGTCTTGGAAAAATCATTAACAGAAAGTATCAGAATATTCATTCTTTGTAAGTCTGTTTTGATACACAGTACAGGTACAGGATCGTTGCACATTTTCTGTCATAGTGCCTTCTTCATTATTGTTTTGTAAATCATGTCATTGCACACACGTGTTTTTTGCTGCTTTGTCTAATAGTTAATTGTGTTATGTAAATATCATGAATTATATTGAAGAGAATATATAGCTATATATATCTAACACATGAATTCTGATTTTTCCTGCCCACATTACAAGTTATCTGACTCACCAGGATAGAAAACTGTAATTTCTTTGATAGTTTTCAGAAAGCTACTGTGATCAAATTGCCACCACTATATTTTTTACCAACTTGAAGTTAGCGATACATATAGATTTGCCTACAATAGAGTGCATAAGCTAAGTCAACTGGTGTAACAGTGGTCATGGTTAGGGACAGGAGTTTTCTACACATTGAATGCCATAAATTCTGCGATAGAACGGAAACTTTGCAACTGAAAAAAAAAAATGCAATATACAAGAAAAGCAAGTGTGTCGAGTGAAATGCAGTTATTACTAACCCATATACTAATACAAGCCAAAGGAAAATACTCGTACACCAAAGCTGCAGTGCTAGTCGAAAGCTGCGATTTAATTATTATTTTTCGATTGTAACGATAGTGGCAAAAATCGAGTAATCAAAACGTTTAGTGTGTCATAGTCGCACATTTGTGTTGTTGATCTACCAATGACGTAATGAGTGAATAAGAATGTAAAATTAAATAAAGCATTATTTAGCACGGGACTGTCAAGTGCATTTTCTGATTATTGCTGTTTACACCGTGTATCATGTAATAAGAGTTGGAAGTTTTCGTTAAAACAATGGCTGATTTCAGGGATTAATAGACATTTGACTTGTAGATGGCAGAAGTTTTGAGGTTAACCACGTATTTACGTATAAGTTAGGTTACGAAGTGTAATGCAACATTGCGTGGAACTATATTTCTGTTTCAGCAAATGACACTAATGATGCAGTGTGTGTATTCTGTGGCATGAACATTTTTTAAGAGGTGGAAAATTCCGAACCACTACAAATATGCTAATCAGTTTGACTTGTGTTTTGGCTGCCTGCGGGTGCGTACAAAGAAAACTTCAGTTTCGGAATGTGTGTGGATTTATTTTTGTTGGCGATGGACGAATATTTATTTATGTGCAAAATTTACCTATCATTAAAAATGTAAGGTAAGTAAGTGCACCAGTTTTTAATATGAATATTTCAACCATGTTTGTGTAAAATTAACCATTTAGGATACGTAATTTAAAGTATTCGTTGGGAGAAATTCTACATTATTGTGGAAAATTCCGCGATCGTGGAATTGCAGAGTACTTGCATCTCTAGTAATGGTTCATAAGTTGGCCTGATATAAACTAGACTGTATTAAATACTGAGTAATTAAGTAGTCGCCCAGATTTGAAAACTGCATACAGCATCTCTTGGTACATTTGTTATTATAGTTTTGGCTTAAATAGAATTTTTGGTAATAATATGTAAAGTTCCAAGTACCTAGGTAAACTGTGCATAGCAATTGTGTCCACTAAAAAGCAGTACATACTAAACAAATCTCTTATCTCGTTTTGTAGCACAACCTTGTCACGTTCGGTTGAACTATAATTATTGACATGACGGTTACAAGTAGGCCGCTAGACTAACAAAAATACATTAAAGGACAGGAATTTGAGTACTTAGTCTAGTACTTGTCAACAAGCACACATACAAAGGAAGATCAGGCAACTGTGTGTCCTTTGTACGTGCGCCTGTCGACAAGTACTGTTTATTATATAGTTTTTATAATTAGTGATGGGGCAATTTGATTATCGATTCTATTGGTTCCAGCTAAAATCAAGGATATAAAGTACTGTATTTCAGGTTTTAACAACCAGTGTTTGAGGCATATTTTCAAAACCAGAGTGTTGAGGACCTCACCATCTTCAAATACCATATTTACTCTAGTACCACCTGCATATTTCTTTCTCAAAAATGAATTTGAAAAGTGAGGGTGTGGGTCTAATATAGAAATTAAGGTTTTATAAAAAAAATACAGGACCGAAAACTCAGGTTTGTCATAACGTAGACTGGTCTTCTCTCCTCGATGATGATGATGGTGTCGACCACGGCTTTGTAGAAACAAGGCAGACACCTGTTAGCAGGCTGGCCTGCTGGACAAACAGTCCGCATTTAAAGATTTTGTTAAAGTTTTCCGTAAACAAATAATTTCTTTAAACTGTAATTACGTACATCAAGGGCATTATTCATAAACACATTTTATAGCATTTATTTTGTGACCTGTGGTATTTTATAGTATACATAAAAAACTAAAAAACATAGCATTTAAAAACAACTTTTTCCCCCCTTCTTCTTCTTCTTCATGTTTTCCTTGTTAGAGTTAACCTTTTACTGATGCATTTTCATTAAAAATTATTTTTGTTAGTGATTGGTTGAGTTTAAAAAATTCTATTTGGATGAAACTCTTTTATGTGTGCTTTCACTAAATGCAATAAATTTGGCCTTGTATTTCAAGTAGAATTAACACAGATCAACTCGTCATTAGAGTTTTTCCCCACCAACTGAATGTGCAAGTGGAGTCAATGTGTTTTTAGGTTATAAACAAACATTCCCACCTGACAATCACTTTTCGTGTCTTGTGAATTAATAATTTTACGTTGCTAAACTGTCATCATTATGACACAATTTTAACTCTGTTACATGCGACCAGTTGTTTGCGACGTCTGGCAGTGATAAAAGCCGGAGTCATGACTCATGTTTCCTCTTTCTGGCCGCCTGAGCAGTAGTGCCACCGAGGTGGCAGCGGCGGCTGGCGACAGGTACAGTCTCAGAATGATACAAATGCATACAATAATAGGACTATTTATACATGAAAAGCCTCTTTATATTGTGGCAGTAGAAATATGTGAAAATATGGTACACTTGCCATTATTTTTCTCATAATTACAGTTTTAAAAATGTGTATAAAAAAGTATTAACAAACAAAATCTCTTAATGTGAACTGCTTGTCTGCTCCCAGGCCAGCCAGAAAGCTACCTTCCCACTCCACTACAGGAACGGTTATTTTCTTTTCCTATCGGCATCAAGTGGCTGACATTACATTGATTTTCTACTTACCATAGTCATCCACTCACTGGCGGGAGAGAAAAGGCAGTGCTGTGAACCAAGTTTAACCAAGTAAAGGATTATTCTTATTGGTAGAAACTATTCCCAAACTTTTTTCTTGGTAAAACATGATTATGAGAGGGAGTTCATGGTTACTTCCAACTTTTCTGAAGCCCTGTTAAAGAGTTACTTCCAGGATATTCCTCTGCCTCATGCATTTGTGCGCACTCAACGTAGTAATATTTTGCATACTTCGATGTGCACCCCATTTCTGGCCCTGTACACATGCAAACAATACTCTATCTCCTCCAAGGTTCATCTCAGCATGTCAGGTGTAATGGCTGCGATTGCAGTGATAATCTGTTGACGCAGGTGTCAAACGTGACATATCGTCTCTGCGTACACCATGTTCTTGACATGTCCCCACAGAAAAGAATCCAAGGAGGACTTCGCAGCGGTCGTGCGATCGGTCCTCCTCTGCCAATCGGAAATCGAGTGTCTAATGCAGCTCGGACACAATTACTGTAATGGGGTGGAGCTCCATCTTGTTGGGGAAAAAATGAAACCCTTTTCTGCTTCAATGTCGTCCAATTGCAGAAACACAGAGTTCCAAGGTGCCACAGTAAATATCACCAGTAATTGATTTTTTGGCAATGATAAACTGTCCCACAACACGATCGTACATGAAACCGCACCAATCATTAACCTTCAGTGAGTCGCGCTGATGTTCAAAAACTCCACGAGGTGGTGCCGACTCCTAAATGCGGCAGTTATGATAATTCACTGACCCACTCGTATGAAATGTCGCTTCATAAAGTAAACCTAACATGTTTCATGAAATCCTCTTCTCCCTGAATCTTGTTCAGCATGCAGACAGTGAACTCGACTTTTGCTGGTTTGTCGATAGGATTCAGTTCATGCAAAAGCTGTTGCTTATGGGCATACAAGCTAAGCCTTTTAAGAACCACTTTGCAAACAGTCAACTTCGAAATTCCTAACTGTAAACTACAGCGTTCTAATTATGCTTTTGGGCTACGCATACAGAATGTTCAAATTCTTTCCACATTATCGTCGAATGATGGCGGCATCCCGGATGACTTCCCTTTTAACACACTACCCGTTTCCTTAAATTGCATGAACCACTGGTGAAGTCTTGTCCGTAGACGGGTTACCACCATACATCGAAAATAGCGTCGAACAATAACAACGGATTTTGTTTCAATTAATCAAATGATGCACTGTGCCTTCTGCTGTGGCGTCGCCATCGTACTATCGTCCACCGACTGAAGCACGACCTGCAAGATCATGCAGCCATGCCAACCACTGATGGACATTTCACAGTACACGCTAAACAAAACTTGACTTAGTTGTGTGTACACTCGAAGTGATGGAATTTGTCTACATCACTTGCTAAATTTACTGTAACTATTTCAAACTCGTGAATTCTTTTTATAAACAACCTGTATTTCTGATTAGATATTACTAACACACCTATTTGCTCCCTGTTTTTATTAATACTAATTATAAATTCAATGTTAAAATTTACGGATAATGTATGTTAAAGTTAAATTTAACCAAAATTAGGTATTTTTTTAATAAACATTAACACAAGTATAAAATGCTTGTGATAGGACTTATTTAGGGAAATAATGAAGAATGCCATACATGGGGTGATTTTTCCACGGTCTCCAGGTTGTTATCCATCAGTTTCATCCTCCTGCTGCTGCCTGCAAGCACCAGATTGTAGCTACTGAAAGATCTATGCTGTTGGGTGGTAACCAAAGAGACACGAGCGCTGCGTTAAAAAATNATACAGAAATAGTATATACAAAGGTGACTCATCCCCACATCTGCTGTAAAACCTTTCCAATCTTTTCACGCACCCTCAACTAAAATATCTCAGTCTCGCACTGGGAGGACGGGGACGGGGATGGGGAGCTTTCTCTCTACAGATGAAAGCATGCCAACAGTGATTTTTCTTGGAAAAACAAAGACTAAAACTATATTGATGCCATTAAAATAACCACAGAAAATAATACTACCAGGCAAAATATTCCACTGCACACTTTATTTTTCACATTATCACTCTTAATATGTAACATTTTTTTAACACTCGTGTAAACAATCAAAACAACTTTTTTTGGCCAAGATTTATGTGATTGTATTTGTATATGGTTCGGTTTCGCCATGAGAGAGAGAGAGAGAGAGAGAG
>NQII01001428.1:240902-273789 GCA_002778355.1 Clitarchus hookeri
CTCCACCTGTGACTGGAGGAGAACAAACACGTCAAGTTACTATGAGACTCAGGCTACAAGATGGTCATGCTGCTTACCGAGAGCTGTAGGGTCCTTACGTGGGGAACGCTGTGAACCCAGAGAGGCAGTTGAGGTCTGTAGCTAGTCATGCCACTCACTCAACTTTTCACTGAGGGCGATCAGGGGGCTCACTTCCTAAGTCGCTAAAGGTCCGAGCACCGTCCATCGTGAAACACACCTTGCAGCATCGATAGATTGATAAGGACTCCGGCAGGGTTCTACCCCAAGGCACCGGCCCCAGGAAGAGTAGATTCCTTCTTGGATGAACCACGTCAGAACCTGTCCCCCCCCCCCCACACTTCTACGTAATTTAAAACTATATTTACAGTCATAAGACACTCACTAAATCATCTGAAAATGTATTTCTCTTTTTATTTGTATTCTCTGAAATTAACGTAACATCACCAACTGCACATAACTGTGTACTCGCAGCTATTCCTAAATTCCCAATAACTGGGTGGGCCATAAGAGGGATAGCATAACCCTGAGTGCCCGGCCAGGCACTCTAGTGAGCCAGGGTTAGGGACGCACTAGCAAATCCTCATTAAGGAGACTAGAGGGATACTGGGCCAGTGCACCTTCATTCCATGTTGGCATAACTGGCGTCAATCTCTTGGATGTTAGTCAGGTGCGAGAGAAAATGCAATTAATAGCTTTAGTAAAGTCGTGTAGAAAGCTTTTAGTCCACAAAGCCAGCAACAAATGGGATGGACAATCTGAAGATGGCACAGTTAAAGCTCTAGAAAGTGAGTGATGATAATATCATCATCTGACTTCTACGTAACACTCCTGGATGCGAGTTGTACGACACTGCAGTATGCAGTATGGTGGAAGGGTGCTGTTGGTAGTAAACCTAGCGACCGAGTGGCAAACTAGGGTGGGCGGGAAAATTGAAAATTTGCCACTCAACAATTTACAACAATATTCAGGCAGCCGCCATGCCTCAACATAAGATAATCACAGCTCCAAACCACACTCGTAAGCCATACAATGAAGAGGATGTTACAAGGATGACAACGGCTTGTTTTGGGCGAGTAGGTCATTAGTCTGCTAGTCCGGCCAAGGGTCCGGTCCCGAGGTGGCCGAACGAGAGGGAGTCTACTGTATCTGCAAAATTTAAGGATATGCACAGCTCTAAGCTTATGCTGAACTGAATACCAGTGAAAAGCACTGTGACAATGCCAGATTGTTATGAAATGTTATAAAAAAATTAAATGCACAAGTAAAATATATTTCAAGTTTCTAAAACATTCATAATTTCCAACAGAGTAGGTTGCCGTATGCAAGAAACAAGATAGCTTCACTACTGAGAATGGTATTATACTACGTTGCTAGAAAATCTCTAACTGCGCTTACGCTACACAAAAAAAAAAAATTCTAGGAAAATTTACCTGGCACCCGTAAGGTATATATTTACAAGATTTGTGAATGTTTTTTCTGTAGATAAATGCAAAAATTACTATATTCTATTGTAAAATTCATACAAAGTACAGTGAAGTATGACTTGGTATTCCCTAAGCAGTGACTTAAGAGGACTATGTACAGTGAAATCCTGTACCTACAAGAGTGAAAAACTGNTTCACTACTGAGAATGGTATTATACTACGTTGCTAGAAAATCTCTAACTGCGCTTACGCTACACAAAAAAAAAAATTCTAGGAAAATTTACCTGGCACCCGTAAGGTATATATTTACAAGATTTGTGAATGTTTTTTCTGTAGATAAATGCAAAAATTACTATATTCTATTGTAAAATTCATACAAAGTACAGTGAAGTAGGACTTGGTATTCCCTAAGCAGTGACTTAAGAGGACTATGTACAGTGAAATCCTGTACCTACAAGAGTGAAAAACTGACTTCATTATGAGTACTAGTAATATCAAATTAATCACAAAAAATTCAGTTTTAATTTTACGGTTTCTTCACACTTTTTGAATCAAACCTATGCATGCAGTGTTTAGTTATTTCCTAAATATGCCATGTATCCCCAGCATTTTATACCTCTGTTAACATAAAAATAGCTATTTTTCGTTAAATTAAAGGTTTACATATATTTTATTTATAAATCACAATATTTAATTTATAATAAATATGGATAAAAACGGTGACAAAACGTGTGTGTTGTTGATAGCACCTAGTAAGAAATAGTTCCCATGCAAAATATAAGTTAGCATGAATTTGATGCGTTGTCCTTTGATGTAATTTTCCAGACTTAGTTAAGCTTAGTTTACACAAGGCGGAGGAATATCCTGGAAGTAGAACTTTAGCAGTGCTTCAGAAAAGCATGGATTATAGCTAGGTTGTGTGTGCTAGCACTTGTATAGCAAATAACTGTATCTAAATTCATGATCCATAATGAAAATGTAATCTTAATGTTAAAATATGCATTCAATTTATATTCAGATGTGATAACAGGGCACATCATTACAGCAGCAAAAATTTTTTTTCACAAAAATGTTACTACTGTATATGTGTAAAACATGAAATACGTAATTACAATTGCAGCAAATTATTACTAACAGGTCAGCACCGCAAATACAATATATGTAATACTGACAGTCACGTAACAGCCAAACAAAAATAAACTTTCCATGAAGAAAAACTATAAGCAGATTGTGCGTTTATTACATTTTCCGGACTTGCTTTTTTTTCTCTGTATCTGTTAAGTTGTTCGGCGCAAGCAGGAGAATCAATTTTAGCAGATTTTACATTTATGTGTACAAACTTTATTTGATAACTAAGTATTTTTAGCCAGAAGGAAAACATTAACACTAGAGGTCAAGCAAGTATTTGTGTAGTCAATTTTGCCAACTTCTAAGTTGTATCTGCGTTATTTTTTTGCCTTCATTAAAAAAGTTTTTAACACAAGCGTACAAAAAGTACCTTCACACTATAAAATACAAATCGGGCAGTTAGTCTCCCTTTTACGAAAATTGCATGGAAATGCAGACGTGTTGTTGTACTAAATATAACCGCTTTTATTTTGCACTGAATACACACTTCAATTTAGGTACTGTAAAAAAAAAAAACCCTGAAATATCTGACTTTTACTTCTGAAAGAAAGTGTTGATGGTCTTTTGCTTGTTTTTCTTCGGGAAATTTTGCACCACAAATGCTTCAACACACTGAAATGCTGCCAAATCAGGAACAGAAGCATTTGAAGCTCTATAAAAATTGTTGAGGACGTTGATAGTCTCTAATGCAGCCCGTGTTGGTCGAGCCGTGAGGCGAGCACATTGTCATAAGAAGAAAGATATTTCAAGACCTGTTTTCTGGAATATTGGTTCTTTTGATTACGATGTTGCCAAGGATGATGATGTGTTTGTGAAGCACGTTACTACAGCAGAGGAGAGTTGTATGTACAGGTTCACTTTACAAGGCTTTACAAGGAATGACTGCACATAATGTATCTGGTGTTTTGCTTCTTCAGGCATCTACATGGCAGTTCAGTGACTAGTGTTCATTATCTGAGTCAAGAGACATTATATGTTGTAAGAATTTTGCTATTAACGAAAGTCGCATCTCCCAGCTCAAACTGAAGCCTACGTTGAGAATATAAAACTGGGGGAGAAATAGAAATAACAGAATTAGAAGTAGCTTTAAAAAAACACAAGTTTGTGCATAATATTATCAAAAGAAATAAAATATATCATAACAAAAAGTGAGGTTAACTTCAATTTCAGTCACGTTTTTCTTCCAAAAGCTCTGTTTCTGGACTTTAATCCAGGTGTGCAGACATTTATAATTTGCGAAACCACCTGACAAAACCACCGCTAAAATATCGGTACAAGTATTAAATATGCATAAATGTGTCGGTGCAATACATTACACCACAGGTGGTTAGGTTGCATTTACCACAGATACTACTGTAACATGGCCTTAAACTAAACATCTTGTGATCTAGAGCAGCTACGTGATCACCAAAATGGCATCATGTCTGAACGCGAGTGATCAAAGTTGTTTGATGACCAACATTCCCCGAGTGAATACATCTGGGGTTGTGCGTACGAGCAGTGGCTGTATCTAGGACTTCTCATTTATTCTTTTACTCCTGGTCAAAGCCATTTTCCGGTTTCGTATCAAACATATTGGTAAATGAGCATGTGTTTATTTTTTCAGTGTGGTCACTCATAATTAATTAAGTTCATCGGCGTTGCAACTAAGAAAATTTAAACATCGTAGTTTTGATGCAAATTTTTAACTAATGGTAGTTTGTATGCAAAAATGCATAAACACTGTGCTGCAGCCAGGCATATTTCCATTACCGAAGCAGATGTTCGTGAGGATCATTCTGATTCAAGTGTTGAATAATTGGCACAGAACAGTTTTTTAAAATACCGCAGTCTTTTCTCTTGCTTGTACATAAAGGTTTGATGACTGGGAAGCTTTTACCTATTTAACTTATATTGAAAATAATTTTCATCGGATATTAGACTTTTAAGAGTTTTTTTTATCATCGTAGACTGTCAATAAATATTTGTGGCAAAACTGAATTTTTTCCATTTGCAAAGAGCAAATGTACGGGGTCATCTTATATTCGGGTAAATATGGCAGTACTGAAGGTAAAGAAGGAAAAAAGGATGAAGAACAGGACTCCGAAAATGCACGCACAAAGTTGAGTTGAGAGAATTTGTCTGCTTTTAACAAAGTCTTGAGGGCCGATGGGAGTGAAATGAGGTAAGAATGGAGCAGCGCTGGAATGCAAGGGCAGGGGAAATGGAAACCTGCCGGCCAGCGGAATCGTCCGGCACGATTCTCACTTGCAAAAACCTGCGAGTGACCTGGCTGGGGATTGGACCAAGTTTGCCTTGTTGGGATGCGACCAGGCTAACCATTCCGAAAAGCATAATGGCAGTTGAGAAAAAGATACTAAAAAGATGGAAATCCGGAAATCAATAATTTGTTTTACATGTAGTAATTCTAAGCATATTCAGAACTAGTGTTTGTTGCAGAAAAAACCTACAGGTATCAGTTCCATTGCAAATACAAATTTACAAAATAGTACACGTTTATTGTTTGTTCCTGTGCTAGTTGGTACTTCGCAAGTTTCCGCCTTGATATATTCAGAGGCTTCCCTGTCTATGATGAGCACGGGTTTTCGTAATAAAATTATATGTGAAACTCCCATATGTAGAGAGATGAAAAAGTAGGCGTTATTATTTTCAAAATTACATGTTTTTTTTTTTTAAATCGTTACATTTGTCAAAAATAGCAGTTATTTTCTTGCTACATAGATGCAGGTTCCTGCATGAGAATTATTCCAATTTTTCATGTGCCCTTTATAAAGAAATACATAATTTGAGAAATCTCATTTTCTTTGTAAAAACTGGAAATTGGCAGTGTTATGACTATTGGAAAGCGGTGTTTTCTTAACCATTGTTATTTCCTTGCAAAAAATACCTAACTTCCAGAGAAATATATAGTTATGTTTTTAAGACAAAACCACTAATTTCCTTCAACATTGAGAACAATAACACATTCATACGCATCGAATAGATCTCTCGAAACTTGTGTTTTGTGCAAGGTGCGTATACATTGCGACGATCCTCACCGCTCTGCACTGCGACTGCCACGAAATGTACAAGTAATTTCCAACGCACATAAGTTCAGTCCACGAGAGCCTAAACAAACACGGCCAAGTGTGCATTGTTCATTATTCGTATATCTATGGCAAGATTATATTTTGGTTTTGGCTGTTTTCCGGTGATCATAGGTTGAGATTTTCCGAGAAAGTCAGTCTCTTATATTTCAAAAGTTTTTAGGCAGCAACTGTGTTAGTGAGCTTTTATTGAATTGTCTTGTAATTTTCTTCCCTGCTCCTAATCACCGTATCCACACATTTGCAATATTATTCGGTAGTTTTCCCCATTACATTAAGAAGAAGTTAGGTTATTGGTAATCCCCTCCCCCCCCCCATCACCAAGTGTTAGCCAAATTAAGGGTTAGGTAGAAAAACTGTGTTTATTAGGATGCAAAGTGTTAATAAATTATCATAAAAAAATTGATTGTCTTAAGTAGAGCAAGTATCATATACATCTTGAGAAGCTTATGTGTGTGTACAATACTTTCAAAGCATAGAGTTGTTTAAAAATAAATTCAGATGAATTACCGGTATTGACTTGCAGAACAGCAACACACTACGTGATACGTTCCCTTCTTATACACAGTGAAACTTGATGGCTTTTAGGAAGTTAAATGTCCTGCTACAACTGGTAACCATAACCTCAACCACACTTATGGTCACTGCCACAGTATTATTAAAAACAATTTGCTGTAACCGACATGATCAAGAAAGAGGTTTTAATTTCTTTTCTGATTACATTTCACTTTCATTGAAGAACTCCATCAATGGTAGTTACAAAAAAAAACTGCACACATTGTTGTTGGGTTAAGAGAAGTGTTTGTTAATGTAAGGTTTTGTATTAAAATAGTTGTGCTCTAAATTAGAAACAAAGCTAGGAAAATGTGAACACAAAATCTACCAATCTTATCATACAATTGTTGATAATCTTATAGGAGACAAATACTTGTCTAATAAAATAGGTGTTATTTTCTCGCTACAAGAATGCAGGTTTCTGCATGAGAATTGCTCCATTCTTTCATGTTCTCTTTATATAGACATACATAATTGGATAAATATCACTTTATTCGTAAACCCTGAAATTGGCAGTGTTATTCGTATTGAAAAGCCAGATTTTTTTAAAACAATTATTTCCTTGCAAAAATACTTCCATTTCACATTTTATTACTTAAGATTTTGTATTCTGTCTGAGACCTGCAACAACGGTCACAATGCACTGGCAAGGGCGTACTGTTTCATGAAGAGACTAATGTAAACAATTTATACACAATTAGAAAAGCATTGTTTAAAAAGTAAGTGCCTTGTACGAACAGAAAAAAAAATTAGAGAAATCTACATTTATGTTTTTAACTATCTCAACTTTCAGCAACAGATTTTTTTGTTAGGCCCGCTAACAAAAATTTTATTTTTTCAAAACGTGTCTTTTTTTTTACTGCATATGTTTACAGAGAATATATATATGATAAAAAATACAGTTAGTTGGAAGAATACAAGATTAAAGTACGCAATAATTCAATTTACAAATATTTTCTACATAAATAAATGCATAAAAACACACTTTTGACTGCCACGCCGCTTTGTAAAAAATAAATAATTGTGGGATAAAACGTGAAGATGCTATGAATGTAAACAAACTCAGCAAGCTAGTTGGCATGAATTCCATAGATAACCCGGTGCTTGGTAGACGTGAACATAACGGCGTTTCCTAGTGAGGAAATAAACTTTGGCAGGGCAGTGCACTAGAACGTTAACTCAAAGTGACGCATCGTCACTTTGAGTTTGAGTCATGTTATTTAAAGGCCATAAACACACGTTACGGAAAGTAAAACATGTTTTCGTTTATGCAAAAACACACAAAATACGTTGTAAGAAGCAACTATGCGACATAAAACAATAATTCGCTAAAATACTACAGGATTTTGTACAATTCGCGAATTACAGCTAGAAATCTCAAAAATCCTAGTTTTTATTTTGTAAAAATTCGCATTTATAGCATTTGCTGAATTTTCACGTGTCTACAGCAGTGATGAAAATTTCATCTTGAACTCGTACGCTAACTTACATTCTGATTTCCTGCCAAATATTCTCTAGTCGCATGTATTCTATGATCATCAAGGCCTTGTAATAATTCCTGCTACCTTAACAGTAACACTTTTGTTTGGTGATTATTAAATTTTTGAACTATGTACGTGAAAAAGAATGATGGAACGGGTGTGTCTTTCAAAGAAAGCTACAAAATGTGATCCACGAATTATTGACACTTAGACATTCAAAATTTTTAACACACAAAAATAACCAGGTGCTGCAACGTAGACAGCGGACGTTTGGTAAACAGTGCGACGAGTATTCCCAACCTCAACCACAAAACGTGATATAAACATTAATTATGTGTCGGTGTGCATTTTTTTTTTTGCCGTATTTTGTTAACAAAGCAACAAAACAAATCATTGTGTAACACTCATTCCGCGAATATAGGTTTAGTTTCAAGCAAAGGTCGGTGTAAATTTTTAAAATAGCTTTATTTGAAGAGAAAATTGAAAAATTGCTTTATTCGCACTAAAATGCTAAAATTCACATTATTTTTAGTTTTATCGCAAATGCTATTTTTTCAGGTCTCTACGTATGACACAAGTTTTGTAGGTCGGATGGTCCCGCCTCTCTTTTATTCCCATCACACTCTTATCCTACTTAATACGAGTAAACAATTACAAAAATACTATGGCCACACGAATAATACCATTTCTTCACAATAATATACAAGAAGTACATTCAAAAAATTAATGCATCACAATTTTAAACGCTTCCGGTCTTCTGTTCGAGCACGTGAACCTCCTTTCTTCGCACCATTCTGCTGTTTATCTTTCGTCCGATTACTGAGGAAAGGGTGGATTTCTGTAAAAGAAAAAAGTAGCACAAGTTTGTTACTTTTCCTTACTATACAATACAACTCTGTTATAAGCAGTTAATGACACCCCCCCCCCCAACCCTATTTTTCCAATGTGTAAATTTTAATCTTATTGCTCTACTTCCATGCATTATGTTCAACAGAGTGCCTACTGAAATTATATTAGGAAATTCCTTGACTTTTCCCTATTTTCAGGACCAAAACCTTCCAATGCCATATTTTTCCACCACTTACAAAACAAATATGCAATCAGTGAAGTTGAATTAAATTACATTGCAACAAATCAAGCAAGCAGGGCCAAAATTTTATTCAGCCTATTAATATCTTTTGCTATACACACTATTGACTTTGAACGAATGCCCATAACAAACATACAAATACACTATAATTTTTACGTACAGGCTCCATGTCACTTTGCAAAAATGTATGATTGTCAGTTCACAAACTTAAACATTGACATTTTAAAATGCATATGCTTACAATGACACTATTATGCATTCGCACAACTACTTTTGCAGAGCAGCAATTATTTACATTTTCCTTGACCCAGGTGAAAATTTCCCTGTGGGTGAACACGCTGTTTAAAGCGAATTAACATTTACAGAAGTTACACATCATCTGACTTAAATCAACTATTATCTGAATACAATCAATAACTACAAAATAGAACATTCATCTGAGGACCCATTTTGCTTACATATTTCAGTGCATTTAAGAAGAACCTTTCCACACAATATTGGCTTGGTTTTTCAACATTGTTTATATTTAAAAAAAATATATAATTTTGAAAGTACCCCTATACCCAACTAGCCATGGACTTTACACAGCAGTAAAGGTATAATGACTGAACTCATAACATCATAATATTAATTTAGCCAAAAAAAAAAAAGGCAAAATCAATATTGAGATGAAAACAGGAAAAAAGCCAACAAAGACACGAGGGGAGTGAGGAGGCGGAAGGTTATTGAGGGGGAAGGAAGAGATGAACACATTCCTATCCCTTCCTTTTAACTGTATGAGGGAAAAGTGAAACTTGTTACATTCTATTTATGGGAGGGACGTGTTTGAAGTTTCACAAGAAGTTACTGATATAACTAGTGATGTAACAATTCCACTTTTTCTCGATGTCAATACCACTCTCGATTCTCGATTCCAAAAATTGTGATTCCTTTAGTTACAGACAATTACTTTACAGAACTAAATGCCATATAGCAGGGTGTGAAATTTAATTATTTAAACTAGGCCTACATTAAGAGTATTATTAATATAAATAATATAACACTTGAACAGTGAGCATATTCATATGAAAATACAAAAAGTCCAAGAGGCATATGAGATAGTATAAACAGGCATTGAAAACATACATTTTACCAAATAAGATCACTAAGATCAACTTTCAAACTCCTAGATTTTTCTGTAAAAAGACTAGCATCTTCACTCTCTCTGGGTCCAAACGATTCCTTTTCTTTGTTCGTTATGAGCCCAGCAGTGCTAAAAAGTCTTTCTGAAAACACAGTTGCTGCAGGTGTTATAAGATGTATTAGGTGTTATAAGATGATTTCTTGCTAGTCTGTGCAAGTTTTGTTTGTCCTTCCAGTAGTCAAGAACATCAGTATGAGGAGATGCAAGAGGCTCCTGTACGTATGTTCCAACTTCGTCGACTGCTGATGAAGCACATGCAGCTTGTGAACAGTTATTGTTCATAATGGCAGAACACAGGTTCCACATGAATTGTGAACCTGACCCTGCTGCTTTTTCCACAGTTTCTGCAGGCTGAAATCACAAAATTAAAATTATATATAATAATGTTAATGAACCACAATAGTATGAATTTTAATACATTTATTCATTTAGAACTTACATACCTGTTTCTCATCTTCTGCACAATTGCTTTGAAAAACTATTTTCTCTGCTTTTTGCTGCAGAGAAATCTTTGCAGTGTCTAGAAAACTTCTGTCTGAGTAAACCTTGCCCTTAAAACGGCGATCTAGCAGAGTAAGCCAGATTTCTTCGACTTGCCCACAGCGCATCTTCAAGGATGCTAGTAAATCATTTACCATGCCTTGTAAGCCAAAACCAGCTGGTGGTGGCACTTGCAACTGTTGAATTATGCTGTTCATTATCGGAATTACTTCCGAAATGCACACATTACTTGAGCTGACAATGAATGTAGTTTTATTGAATAATTGAAGAATTTCTGATATGTGCTTCAGGAAGAAGAAGAAAGTTGGGTTGACAGTTTTAGATCTGACGAAGCAAGTACCACTGCCTGCTTTTGCTCGATAAGTCTGTCTACCATGGGCAGGGTTGAATTCCATCGCGTAGGTTTGTCTTGTGCAAGTCGATGGGCCTTGCATCCCACTAAAGTTTGGGCTTTCTTTAAAACTTTGCAAGCTTGTGATGAATGCTTACTATGCGCCTGCACACTGCGACAAGATTAGTCACAAGTTTGGCATTGAGGAGGCCATCTTTAACTACAAGCTGCAGTGTATGGGCCAGACAAGGTAAATGGCAGAAACCTGTCTTTTCTAGACAGAGTGTCAAATTTCTTGCGTTGTCTCTTAACACAGCCCCGACCTTGTCACTTAGTGCCATTCCCTAATAACTGTGGTCATAAAGGTTGATATGTTGTCAGCGGTATGACTTATTTCTGGGAAGGGTACAACTAGAGCTAAGTGATGTAAACAGTAACTGCTGTCTGCAAAGTGAGCTGTTAGACTCATGTAGTCATCATTACATGATGAAGTCCGCATATCAGTTGTGAAGCTTACATAGTCTGCATCTTGTAGTAAACTTTCCACCTTGGCTTTCGTTTCGTTGTACATTTCTGGAATCACTTTTGTAGCAACGTAATTCCTTGATGGAATAGTGTACCGTGGCTGCAAGTGTTTCACTAGAGCTCTGAAACCTCTGTCCTCCACAGTGGAAGAAGGCTGTAAGTCCCAGCAAATCATTTTTCCAATTTGCAAAGTTATGTCCTCTGCACGGTGATCACCGGGTTTAACAAGTGTTTGTCTCTCAAACATGGATGTGAGAGTTTGTTGACATGAACGCACATACATGGGTTTAGTTTTTAAATATCCCTTGATTTGAGAATTATGTGTCCTCTTTAGGATATGAAACCAAAGTTGCAGTATTTAAATTTACATTCAAAGATGAAAGTCCAGATGTTGAAGGGGCCATCTTCTGTTGGTTTCACATCAATTTTTCCATTTTTTCACCAGGTAGGCAGAATGCTGCGACTCGAGATGTTTTCGCAGGTTGCTTGTGGTACGACTCTTACCACCTCTGGATATTTTTTTTAGAACATATGTTGCATAATTCCAAACCTCACTTGCCATGATAAATGTTCACAAACGCAGTAAATTATTAAAAAGTTTCTAAGAACAGTACAGTAAAAGCAAATTACATTTTACAACAAAAAAAAAAAATCTTTTCGTCACATGCAACTGATAGGCACAATAACTGCAGGACGTAGATTCATAGTACTATAACAGGCTGGTGTTTACCATAAGCAAAACATAGCAGGGCAGGATTGGAGATTTGAGCAAGGAAAATTTCAGGCGGGACTGAAAATAAATTTTCCCGCGGGAAAAAGACGAGATTGGGAATATATCATTCGTAAATAAAGAAAATCTCCATTATTGCCTATACATATAAAGGCATTTTGTAAAAAATTTTTTTGGAAGACAGATAAATTACACTGCTCATTTTTTAAAACGATCATATGGAAATATTTTTCTTGTTATAATCAAACGCATGCGTTTTGTTTTTGAATGGCGTGGTTTGTTTGCTTCTATACTATCAGCGCTGCCGCCATATTAAGACAACGGTGCTAGTAGACAAATAAACAATCATGGCAGATGCCAGATGGTCGTTCCAAGGCCGTAACATGTTGATAAACTTAGTTTCCTTTTACAGTAACACTTTTTTTTCTCTCGGAAATATAATTTCTTCTCGTTCCTAACCAAGTCATAACACAAAGAGTGAAGTGCGCGCACGTAATTTACGACGTTGTGAATGAAGAAACGTCATATCAAAGCCGCAAGAAGGCACAGTGCAAATGTCAATATTCCATGAGTGGAATAAAAGTTAGTTTCTGTTGCATGCAAATTAATGAAGTGCTATGTTTTCCTTTGCTGTAGAAACATTGCAATCATCTGCTATGTGGTAGGTTTTTAAGCACTTTTTTATTCAAGCGAGTAAAGTATAGGTCACACAAAAAGTGAGGCAGTGTTTGAATTAGCACTTTTAGTTTACTGAAAGGTCACGTGACCTGAATTAGTCGACAAAATAATGACGTGCTTGGTACATTAGCATTTATTTAATTTTTAGTATGTAACAAAACTTGCTAAAATACTAAACTAACAAATCGCGACCATCTTTAAATAAGTGATTGTCGACGGCGACCGAACTGAAGCTTCTAAATACTCATACATTAAATGGTGAATTCGAACACGGCCAGCATAGTTTTATTTTCAGATTATTTCCGCATCTAATTTTTTCACGCACAAAATAATTTTCCAAGAGTGATTCAATTCTTGGCATAAATCAAGTAATTTTAAACCATTTTGGAGAGGTGATAGGTTATCTGTTTGTAGTAATTGGTTTTTAATGCTTCGATTCTTGGTCTTCCGATTCTCAATTCCATGTTTCTTCAAGAATCGAGGGTATCAAGGAATTGAGGAATCAAATTTGACATCACTAGATATAACTAATGAGTTAATGGGTTAATAAATTTCTAAATAATTTCTTAAACGATGAGTTGGTAGGAAGGACTTGACTTCTCTTTGAAAGCGAGACAATTACGAGTACAAATACACACATGCCTTACCCAGGACTTGAACCCAGAAAACCTCGTGCTATAAGCTAGTGTGCAATCCACTGCATTATGGAGGTTGGATTCGGAGTATCAACTTCGGATTTAATCAGTCTAATGTTTCGAATGATAGGGTTTACTAACCTAAAATATTTACAGGGCCTTTATTTTGAAAATAAGTGACTGAGCCACATAAAACATGTAAGTTTACAAGTGCTACTTGTGCGAAGAATTTGATGGAAATGGTTGTTTGTTCCCTGGGACTGCATCTTATTTGATGCCATCGTACAAAATTGCCAGAAAAAGAGGCTCTATATACAATGCTTCTATTGTATACTGTCTACATACAAATTTTGGTTGAATTTGGTTAAATTATTTAATATATATGTCAAAATTACCTAAATGCTCTATGAAGCTGCCATTTTGAACATTGTTTTTTAACCCATTTAAATCATGAAAGTTTACATGGCCTTTTGTGGCATTTGTAATGTGCACAGTTTGGTACAAATTAGTTTAAATGTTCCAGTGTAACATTTGGTGGGAATTGGTAGTCCTTGAGATATGGCATAAAACCTCCACAATTTTCATGTGGCAATCTTCATTAATGGAGGAAAAAATTGTAATGTAGAAGCAATTTCGATGATTGTATACTGCCAATATACAAAGTAAAGTTAAAATAGATTACATAGTTTTGTAGATATCACCCACAAAACTAAAATGATTTTATAGCCACTATTCTGAAAATAAGTGTGCCCTACCTAAAAAAAATACATTTATTATTATGGCCTACCACAGTACATCATCTTTGCCTAATTTTGTAAAAATAGGTTGATTGTTTCCCGAGATACGAGATAAAATCATTAGAGCTATGAGGGTCGGCATTGACAAATTGGATGGTTGTAATAGGTACTGCCAGCATACAAAGTTAAGTTGGAATTGATACATGGTTTTGACGATATAGCATTCTAAGCTAAAATAGCTATATTGCCGCCATTTTGAAAATAAGTGTGACATGCTTAAAACATACCACATAACATTATCTGCATCAGTACTACTTGTTTGCTAAATTTGGTAGTAGTAATCAGTTAATTAGTTACAGAGTTATTACGCAAGAACTTTATTTATTCGTATTGTGCTATATTCCAAAATGGCTGACAAAAGTGGTCATTTGTTAGTATATATGATGCTTGTAATAGATACTTTCAGTATACATAATTTGGTCGAAATTGGTTAAATGGCATGGCAGATATACTAAATAAGCTTAAAACATTTGTATGGCTGCCATTTGGAAAATAAGTAACTAATCAAGTTCAATCACTTATGTTTACATGGTCTACCGTAGTATTACTTACATGCGAAATTGGGTGAGAATTGGTTTGATAGTTTTTGAGATATAATGTTAAATATTAATTTTTTAAATTGGTGCTATTTTCCAAAATAATCTGCCAGCATACGAAATTTGGTTCAAATTGGTTGAATGGCTCCCAAGATATGACATATCATCTAAACAAATTTAATGGTCATCACTTTATGAGTAAGTGCATGACGTGGTTGAAAACTATAAAAGTCAGATGTACGTAGTAAGTTTTATATGTGTACAGAGTTTCGTGAAATTCGGTTGAAGCTTTCAAAAATTGAAAAGGGGGAACACAGACAGGAAAGTGATCTCGTAAGCCTTTCTTTCCTTTGGAAAGTAGGCTAAAAATGAAAACATTTAAATGTGTTTGAACTCGTGGAGCAGTGATGCTGTTGTTACAGTGAGAGAGAACATAAAATGGCACTTGTTTTAAATTAGCGTATTAACCTTGCATTTAATATGGAGCACACCAGTGCATTAAAATATGTATCACAATAGTGATGTATCGTTATAGCCCATGCCCATTGTGGGGCAGTTCCACTGTACATTAGTCGATGACAACTTGACAGCTCGGGGTTGAACTTGATAACCACGTTGTCAATAGCCAGAATGATTTCCCCGAAAAAGAATATGAAAAGGAAGAAGGTGCAGAGCTTCAGAAACAAACAAGTGCGAATGTCCTCAATACAATGTGGACATCCTATCAAACACATTCATGTCTGATGAAAATGTGAGTGCCAATTTTGAAGCGGTGGGACAACATCAGGCACTTACTGTATTTAATTAACAGCCCCCCCCCCNCATACATTTGCAGACTTCTTCCATATTTTTTTTATTACACACCTCCACAACATCTTCAGCAAGGATCCAGTCTCCTGGCATTTAATTAACTATCCATACATAAGTCTCCTGGCATGAGTCAGAAGCTCTCAAATTTTGTAGCTATTACTTTGCACATCTTCTAGCTGTTTAACCAGCCTTTCCAACATGTTGAAGCGATAATCCCGCCTAGGCTAGTTCTTCCGTTATTATAACATTCTGAGTTTATCTGAGCGAACAGACATGATGACATGTCACAATTTGATTTACATTTGCTGTAAATCTTTCAAAAACAGGTTGATTCATGCATCAATATGGAACAACTGGTAGTGAACTGCTCTGCCACTTTGAGATCACAAACCATCCTAATGTGATACGTTCTTTGTTAGCGCCCAAACACAGCTGTAAACTGTTCTGTGTCTGTTTCCTGTGTGTATGAAGAGTAATAATAGCAGGAAAAAGGTTCAGCGAGTAACATACGTACATAACAAATCTGAAATTTTGACGTTAGGCTTACGGAAAATGGCCAAGACCAAGAGTGGAGTGGTTTGAGGGGCTCTTAACATTAGGGCCTTGAGAGCTTATTGGAATGAAGCAAGGTATGGAGCAGCACTGGAATGTAAGGGTAGAGCAAACAGAGGATCCCTGAAAAAACTCGCCTATATTCTGTATCATATAAGAAGGCCACTTTTTGACAGCTCGGCAAAAGTAGCGCCACTGTTTACATCTGACTACGTATCCTTCCGCCATCAGCTGATACGTCAAGTCGGGGCTGTATTTTTTATCAACACGCTATCAGCTAATCCACTTCTCATTGTACTCTAATGCTAAACAAATAAGAGATTTTAAGACTGACATCTGTCTAAAAAAATTAATAGGTTATAAAAGTAAAAATATAAAATGTTGCAAATAATTAAATATTTGCTAACTCTTTTTTAATTTGTCCGAGATAGTGAATTTGGGTCAACATTTGCGAGATGGTCTGTTGTATCTATTATCACACTTTGGACATTATAGCTAATATATTCGAGTTGGAAATATGTGACGTGGAATAACGTTAGAATTGCTTAAAAACTATTCACGCGTGTCTACGGAAACAAGGATATGGGTTTCGAGAGAACAATATGGCGTATAATTTACGTAGACGAACGATTACCAGCCGAATATAAATTACTTGAGTCCAAATCGTTGTACATGAAATATATGTCACTTTAAAAATTATACAGAGCTCGCGGGAAAATAAAACCATTTGTATATGCGCGTAAATACGTTATTTTAAACAACAAAACTATAATATGTTTCTGGGTGTAGTTCGGGATATGGATAACAGATAGTGTGGAAGGGCGTGTTTTAACAGATGGCTCGCCTGTCCCTCACAAGATGGCAGCACATAGTTGGAGAGTCTGGAAATTTGAAAAAGGTTTTGATTTTTCCTTACATTTGGATACGGATCGTTTTATTGTGCATCTCATGTTGAACACATTACTATTTTATCACAAAGTTTCGTTTCTAAAACAAAAAATTGCTGTTTTATGACCACGTAAAATAAAATGCATTAATTAATCTACAAACTCTTTCTTATACGCGTATTTTCTGCTTGTCTGATGTGCGTTAGCACTGCTCTCAGAATAGCCAACGTAATATTAATTTCTGTTCGTTCGTGCATCAGCTGATACAGGATTTTGTAAATGGCGCGTTGCTTGTTTTGAATATGTTCCGTTGCCTCTCACTGACTGTCAGAATGTGGCCTTCTTATATGAAATGAACCATACCAGCGGCATGGTCCTACGTGCCAAAATCCAGGAGCAATCCTGCGGAATTGAACCTGTTATGCCTTGGTAAGAGGCAAGTGCTCTAGCTGCTGTGCCCCCATGAACCCTGACAATACTGATAAATATTAAAGATAGAGGCAGCAGGAAAATGCTGGTACAGGGTTATAACTGGGTTCTACTGTATAATCACTTCGCCAGTGACACTGCACACAGTTACGACTCACCATCTGTAGGTGCTCCCACAAGCTCTATGTCATAGTTGTGACACTTGTGCTTGACCTTGGGGGAGGTGTTCTCCTTCTCTCCTCTCTGCTTGTCGTCTGCCTTGGACTCTCCCTGGCCGGGCGGCCCGTGCGCATTCCAGTTATCTTCCGGCTCCTCCACCTCCGGAGCGATGGGCAGGAACTCCAGCACTTCTGAATCCTCCGCCTCCTCGTCGGAGCTGCAGAATGCTGGCACAGGCTCTATTGTCGATGCATCCACCTGCCCAACCACACGTATCACTTATTTTCTCTGCTAAACGTCTACAAGCCAAGGATTTTTACTTCGAGCTGAGCCAGAGCAAATCAAGAGTTTATAAATTCACGAACTTCAAGTTGAGTTCAAGTTCATGCTCTTTCATTACATACAAAGAGATACCCTTTACAATAAAGATAATATTTGTGTTTTGATGGTAACCTGCGTTCACATCTGCAGTTATGGGGAATAATTTTAACCGGAACACACCTGGCTTATAAAATACTGTTTCATGAATAAATAATACCATTTCCTAGGAAACAACAAACAAACTGTCTCATTGGGCATAGTATCTTAAGTGGATTTGCACCCCAGGTTGTATGCTAATTTTACTGTTAATTAGCATTCATATTTCCACTTCTGGAGGACATTCCAATATGTCAAAAAAATTTTAGATGGAATGTTACAAGTAGGCCGCTAGGTTACAAAAATATGTAAAAGGAAAGGAATTCCAGTATGTACTCACAGCGTAGTACTCGTCGACAGGCACATACACACAAAGGACGGCACTTATCCATGCGATCGCGATGTTTTGCTGACTAGTCCAGCTTCATCAGGCAGCTAGCTCTGTGACACTGCAGTATGGTGGAAGGGCACTGTTGGCAGTAAACCTAGTGGCCAGGTGGTGAACTAGGGTGGGGCGGCAAAATAGAAAATTTGCCCGTATATCTGATGACTGTGGTTTGGAGCTGTGATTATCTTATGTTGAGACCTGGCGACTGCCTGGATTTCGTTATAAACTAATTCCCAGCGCCTGAGTTCTGAGCTATTGCTTGAAGGTGGTAGGGCTCTCACAACTCTGGTACTATAGCTGGAATCAAAGTCTTTGTTATGTAATACTACACGTGCTGCAACTGGTTTGTCTTGTAGGTTGTTGATGTGATGGCTATGGCTTGTTTAGTGTGTGCTCTGTGGCCATTCATCCTCTGCCTGAGTATGTTGGTGGTGAGGGTGATACTGTTGGCACTGTAGCTGATAAATCATATTTTCTGTTGCACAGTTGTAGTTGCCCTGGATAGGGTATGTGCGACTAGTGAGTCTGCTATTGGAAGAAGTTGAGGGTTGGTGGATGGCACAGCAGCCACAGCATGAGCTGTTATAGGGGTGGGATCCTCTGGGGGATGACAGTTTGGTTGGCATTTTTGGAGGTTAGGTGGCCTTTTGACGACCAATCTCAGTAGTTTGGAGAGCCGGTCTTGTGTTTATGGTAAGGAAGCCAGAATTTTGTATCTAGAGTGGAGAATGGTTCTACGTTTACTTAGGCCTCCACGATATGGGACCACCTAGGTTATATCCAAGTAGTTGACCTTGGTTTGTGTTCTGGTATTTGAGATGGCTAGCTGAATCTGTTTGTGGGAGAGGCCTGGGGTAGCCCCTGTCTAGGAATGCTTTGGCTATTTGTTCACACTGTTTGTTGAGATCACTGTTGGTGGAGCAGATATGTTTGGCTCTTGTGGAACGACTGTAGGGTAGGCATTATTTGGCATGGTATGGGTGGTAGCTGTCAAAATGTAAGTACTGGAGGTTGTTAGTGGGTTTGGTGTGTACAGCAGAAGTTTGAATTGTGCGATTGGGGAGAGTCAGTTCAACATTAAGGAATATGGCAAGTGTTTTGGAGTATGACCAAGTGAACTTGAACAAACTGTGTGCGTTAAAGTTGTTCAGAATGATGCACGACACAGATAGACTACTTTTTTTTGCTGCAACTACGTATCATCACGTGCGCACCACGTGCCCTACAAGCGATACAACTCTGAATGGCAGCTACCAAGCTAACATTACATCTCCTATAATAAGGTAGATGCCTGGAGATAGTAATGCACCCGAAGGGAGAATATATTAAATTGCCCTCACCTTAAATAAAACACAGTGAAATGGGAAAATACCAGTAAACCACGCAAGCAAAGCTGCACCTGAGCTCGCCCAGCCAATGCAATCCGCACGACAGGAAGGCCTGCTTCCAGCTGCCCAGAGTACGGCTCCACCCCCCGCCGAAGGAAGACACCCCCCAGCGTAGAATATGTGTCCCTGCACTGCCGCATAACGGGAGTTGGATTCCAGCAGCTCGTTCCACCAACTTGTATGCTGAGGTTCTCTGCTCAATCTGCTCTCTTTCGCTCTCCTCAGGAGAGACCAACAGTTGACCATCAGCTAGCAACGCCAGACTTCTTCAAGTATTCGCCGCAGCCGCAGAAAAGTCGTCTCCCCCCCTCCCTTTACACTTGACGTCAAACCCACACCCGATAATCCCTCTTAAGTCCCTTCAGGACACCACCAGCTTCAGTTAGGGTTTAGTTTTTACCACGGCTACCTAATTTGTTGCTGTGTGCTCTTCAGGCAAGGCTCTTCAAGCCAACAGGGCCCTTCACCTGTCTTTGCTTACCTTCTAAGAGTTAATCAGTGCCTTGGTTACAGTAGAAGTGTACGGGTCACCGTGTTTTATCCTGGATAAAATAAAACACGTTTCCAGTTTAACCGCAGTCTGCTCTTTCTTGTATGAATTGTGCTTAGTCATCTCCTGTAAGCATTATCTCACAACGGAGAGGCAGGGAACCACTGATTTAATACTGGTTTTGCCAAACTTGGTGTAGGAGTGCTGCCTGTCCCCTAAAAAGGACTTGATGTACGTCATCAATACACAATCTATTAGACGGCCACCCATACTGTGGATCAGATATGTAACGGTACCTGGTGCACACGTACGGTAGAGCCACGACCACTACCTCCACAGCGTATAAACTTGCCGGAGGGAACCCTCTAATTAGGGAAATAGTGGCCTGCCACCCCATTGTGGAAGTTAACCGTCGCACCTCATCCCCGTTAAATGCCTTCACCCACAGGAGAGGTAGTAAGTGGAACGACAGAAAGGCAGCTGCCATCCTAGCTGGCAAGCACTGCTTAAACAGCTTGTCCCAGTCTTCAGCAGCCTGAACCCCGGGAACGAGCTCACACCACCTGCCAACTGTTGAGGCCTCACCTCACAGTTCCCCCCAGTCACTTGTTTGGACCCCTGGTGAAACTCCCTGGACCTGCACATTGAGTTCCTCCGCCTAGACCTACCACTGGAACTAGACGCAGAGCCAGCTGACAACGTACAGACAGCTCCAGTGGGTCAGACACCTGCCAGCCGCAGCCGAGTACACCTCTCCGCCGAGCCGTACAGCAGACGGTGTCACCATCAACCAGCCGGGTTAGGAGACATGACAACAGATCTTCCATGACGAGCACCCATCGCTCGGCAGTGGGAGGTCGGCCAGCGGCTCTGCCAACAACCCGCACTCGCAAGCCAAGCCAATGCTAGCGCAACTAGACGTCGTACCAAGCCGGCGGTCTACCCGTTTTTATACCAAGGCAACATTAAGGCCAAGTGCCAGTCAGGTCTGTACCCCCACACCTGTGCGACTGGTCTAGCATAGAACTAAGAAACTAGTAACTATTGAGATGCTGACGTGCTCCTGTCCCTAGAACGTCATGCGTCAAGAAAGTGAATTAGGCAGTCTTCAGTGGAAGGCCATATCATGAAAATGTACTCGATGAAACACATCCAGCAGTGTGGTTTGGGTTGATTGGTGACTGACGAAGTTTTCTTCTAACCTGACCATAAACAGATTGGCATAGGATGGGGGCCATACGTGTACCGCTCGCTGTGTCTTTGACCTGAAGGTAGTTTGTATCTTGAAATCTGAAGTAGTTGTTGAAGTAGAAGTATTACCTTTGTTTAAGGTAATATTCTATGGCAGACAGTCCAGATGAGTAGGGGATGCTGGTATAGAGAGATGTAACATCTATGGTGGCCATGTATGCATCTTCGGGGAAGCGTCTCAAGCGTTCAAGAAAGTGGCCAGTGTCCTTGATGTAGGAAAAAAGTTGCTGTACCCAAGGTTGAAGGTGGGCATCTACAAGTGCTGAGATTCCCTCAGTGGGGCTGCCAATTCCTAACGCAATGGGACCTCCTCTTACCACCACACAAACGTAAACATTGGGGCACGTCCAACACACTGATGGCCCGTAGCGGCACATGTAAAGTCAGCCAAGCCGACTTGCAAGCACGCAGCTGGTGTGAAGGACATTACCTACTTTCAAAGGCAACTGCAACAAGTGCAACAGAGAAGCAACACGGGTTGCAGCAGAAAAAATCGGTGCTGGCACGCTGTTATTGTTGACATAATGTGTTGTATCCAAAGTAGCAGCCAAAAAACGTAAAGGAGTCAATAAAAAGCACAAAACTGAAATCCAAAACCATAAGTAAAATCGTATTCCAATAAAAAATAGCGTAAGCAGGTCACATCAACACTAGCAAATATGGCGTGGTCACAAAATAAAAGGTGCTCATGGGAGGGAAAGTGAAGATCTGTACACACACTGCTATGGTTACCAGCGTTGCCATGCACCCATGGTGAAGGGGTTAGTGGGCTGGGATGGGGAAGGAAGGGTGCGGCGGGGTAGGAGGAGGCAAAGTGGTGCTGGAGTGAATGTTGCTGTGGGAGGGTGAAGAACAAAGGAGAACTTCGTGACATCATGCGTCGAGTAACGTCTAACTCACTAGGCATGCTCAAATCACCGCCGCCATAGTTTTAAACAGATTTTAATAAAATTTTTTTTGTGTGTTTTGGCAAATGGTTTAAAACATGAACGGAACTAAATAAATTCACATATTCCCATTGCTAAGACGTGTACCTATCTTCTGCGAGTAAAGTAAAAAAAAACCACGCACGCACTGTGTATTTAATACAGTAGAATCCCGTTAATTCGTATTGTCAAGGGACTGAATGTTAAATATGAATTATCGAGATATTCAAATTAGCAGGATTACCAATAATTGGGAACAAAAAAAGAAAAAATACATAATAACGAGATTAATGCAAACTTGCATTAATATGTAATGATAAATCAATAATTACATCAATAAAAAACACCTTAAAAATTTACGTTTAAAAAAAATCTGTAATTTTCTTTTGGTGCAAGCCTTACAGATAGGTTATTGTCGATGGCTTTGTCAAGCATGTTTTCAAAGCAGAAAATACTTCATCGCCAACGTCTGACTTCTCTAAGAAATGGCGCACATTGTTGATGTATTGCTTAGCCACTTTAGGTGTAATTGTCGACACATCATCTTCGTCATCACCTTCACCATCAATGTCCTGAGATGGAGTCAAAATTTTGTCATCAGTTACAATCCCCGCTACCGCTAGGCCATCGTCAAAATGGACAAAATCTTCAAACTTTATAGAATTTTCTCCATTTTGAAGAAGACAAATTCCAATTCACAGGGAATTCTACGTCTTGTTCAGTAACTGCTGATGAAAGTTCCACCTTCATGAATCCACAGCACGAAAACTGTTTTTTATTGTGCTTTCGCTAACACTTTGTCACGCCTTGTGAGCAATGTTCATGGCTGAAAATAAGGTGATTTTATGATCCTCCCCATCCTCGGTGCTGTCAAGGAGTTGCATCACTACTTCCTTGCGGTAAAAGGTTTTGAACGTTTTAATTATGCCCTGGTCTAGAAGCTGCAGCTTGGAAGTAGTGTTGGCAGGCAAAAACACAACATTAACATGACTGAGCGGTGGGGTATTGTTGTGGGCCGTACAATTATCCATGAAAAGCAGAATTTTTCGCTGCCTTTTCTCTATATCAGCATTCAGTGATCGTATCCATTCCTTGAATAATTCGCCCGTCATCCACGCTTTTTTCTTTTCACGATACGTCACCGGAAAAGTTTTTATGTTTTTAAAACATCTTGGTTTGGCTGATTTGCCTATCATGAGCAGTCTCAATTTCTCAGATCCATCCACGTTGGCGGCCAACAATATGGTTACACATTCTTTATTATTTTTTCCGCCATGACACTTTTCTTCCTTAAAACACATTGATCAGTCGGGGAGACACTTACAAAATAACCTCGTCTAATCGGCATTAAAAATGTTGTTGGGCTCATAAGAATCGATTATTTCTCCCAATTCGTCTTTCCACTCGGAACAAACGTCGGCCGATACACTCGCACTTTCCCCACTAAGCTTCTTAAATTTTTATGATGTGTCTTTTTTTAAACCTATCAAACCAACCATCACTCGCACGAAAGTCTTTCATTTCCATTTTTTCTGCGAAAAAGTTAGCTTTTTCTCTTAAAATGTTTCCTCCAACATTTGAATTCCGTCCGCAAACCACTTTTTAAAATTCTCTTCTAGTTGTGGATACTCACCAGTCTCAAAGCGCTTTACTTTGCTGTCTGGTGTCTAGGAGGCGATTTTGTCCTTGTTCTTCAGAATTGATGTTATTGTGGAAGGAGGAACGTTATAACCTTTGGTCACGTCAATTTGTTTATCGCCACCAGCCACGGCGTTAATTATTTCTTTTTTTTTCTCTAATGGAAAGACACTTATTAGCTCTTTTCGGAGGCATGGCTAAGACCGAACTGACTAACTTTTCACTCGCTCTGCTCCTTCCTACCCTCTCATAACCGTAGACCGGACAGCAAGGCGCCTCTTAGTTCTGAGAATCACAGACACATTGCCTCACAGCCTACTCGGCGTCATTACCTGCCATTCAAACCCTCCTACGTCCCTCAGTACCATTCCGGTATTTTTTACCCTGCCCGAATTGCATAAATCTAGAGCTGGTGTACAGTCTAGGGTTAAAACATTACGAGTTAACAAGATTTTTAAGTTGGAAATAAGAATAATAAGAAGTTTTAATTGAGCTCGAGCACCAAAATAAATACGTATTATCAAGGGGACCGGAATGCATTGTTTTTTTACGAATTAAAGGGATTTTCTCAAGAAACCGGCAAATTTGCACAAATTAGCAGGATATACAAATAATCAGGATGCGAAATATCGGGATTTCACTGTAGTTCAGAAAGAGAATCAGGCAGTCTTCAGTGGAAGTCCATATCATGGAGATGTCATCGATGTAACGCATCCAGCAGTGTGATAGGGATGAGTTTCATCGACGACATCTTCATGATATGGACTTCCACTGAAGACTGCTAAAGTTCACCTGGTCATACTCCAAACACATTCTATATTCCTGGATGTTAAACTGACTCTCCACAATGGCACAATTCAAAATGCTGTGCACACCAAACCTGTCAACAACCTCCAGTACTTACATTTTAACAGGTACCACCCATACCATGCCAAAAAACCCCTACCCTACAGTCTTGCCACAAGAGCCAAACGTATCTGCTCCACCAACAGTGACTTCAACAAATAGTGTGAACAAATAACCAGAGCATTCCTCGACAGAGGCTACCCTAGGTCCCTCGTCCACAAACAGATTCAGCAAGCCATCTCAAATCAAATACCAGAATACAAACAAAGGTCACAACTCTGATATAGATACCCCTGATGGTCCCATATCATGAATGCCTAAGTAAACTCATAACCATGCTCCACTCTGGATAAAAAATTCTGGCTTTCTCACAACAAACACAAGACCCGCTCACCAAACTACTGAGATTGGTCGTCAAAAGGCCACCTAACCTCCACAAATGCCAACCAAACTGTCATCCCCCAGAGGATCCCACCCCTATAACAGCTCATGCTGTGGCTGCTGTGCCATCCACCAACCCTCAACTTCTTCCAATAGCAGACTCACTAGTCGCACATACTCTATCCAGGGCAACTACAACTGTGCAACAGAAAATATGATTTATCAGTAGGGCCATGGACTTTTCGCGATCGCGAATAAACAATGATAAATGCGAAATTGTCACAAAATTCAGTTTTTATGCAAAAATGGCATATCGGACTTTAATGCGCTAAAAAAAGCCACTTTTCCAGTAAAATTTTCTTTGTAGTGTTGCAAAGCAAACATGCACTCGCATTTTAATGCTAGGTGGCAGTATTTCGGCATGTATAGACTGCACATTTGTACTAACTACTACAGAAAGCGGAGTGCGACTTATGTACGAGATGTTGGCATTAAAAAAGAATTTTACCCCCAAAACATGTTCAGAAATTTGTCAACATGCAGTATATTTTAATGTTTTAACGTTTTAACTTAGTTTACAAGGGGGTAAAAAAATGAGAATAAATGAATATCTTTTCACTTGTGCAATAATTTCTTCACTAACGTTCATTAAAAAAATCCTAATTGCGCGCGTAATATGTAAACATGTTGGAGCTTGGCCATAGATGCAGCACATGAGAAAATAATTACACTGCTGTACAAGGAAAAGATATACGTAGTTCGCACGCTCGCCGCCGCACCGCAAGTGCTAATTGTTAGACGCCATTTTGTGTGACGTATTGCCTTGTTTTTGCTTTCTCAAGTCGCGAAACCATCTGTCGAATAGTATACGCGGGACATATATTTGTAAACAGTAATAATAAAATTTCCAATTATTCTGTTGTGTATTGTCGAAATCATTACTATTTCGTATTAAAAAAAAAAAGAATTGTTCCTGGTGCTTCTTAATTCTTTGCTTAGTCCAGATATACATCTAAGTTGGCAACACTAGTTTTGCACTGTATTTATTTGGTATTTACTATTTGTTTTTGCGTGGGATCTCTGTTGCGTGTGTTAACGTATTTTAATACTGTGTTTAATATGCCAAAAATTCTTTCCTTGCATGAGCGGGAACGGGAATTTAAAAGTGATGGTTTCTTCATATTTGATGAACGAAACAAAACTATGATGTGTAAATACTGCGACAGCCGTGATGAATGGCAACGCAAAGACACATGCAAAAAACATGTACAAGGTGATTCGCACAAACGAAAAAAAGAATTCTACCTAAAAAACAATAGCACCCCAAAACAACTGAGCATTGTTAGCGCAATTGATAGAAGTCAGACAACGAAACAAAATAAACAAGAGTTTATAATAGACTTCACGAAAATGTTGCTCGCAGCCAACATACCTATTGAAAAGGCAGACGACGAGTCCTTGAAAAATTGGCTTCGAAAATATGTACCAGGTAAGCATGTAAATGTAGGGTTTTCTTCTATCTGTATTTTTTGTTTATATTTTTGCACAGACAATGTCTTCCTATTTTATGAGAAAATATCTATCTTCATAGGTTACCATAAAATCAACATATCGTAAATGTCATAAATCGACAATGGTNTTTTATGAGAAAATATCTATCTTCATAGGTTACCATAAAATCAACATATCGTAAATGTCATAAATCGACAATGGTGATTATTAAGTTTAGGGGCTTTTCTGTAAAAATAAAAATAATTCACGGAAAATGGTATATTTCCACTCTACTAATGATGCAGAACCCCAATATACGAGTGGCACTAACGTCCGACTAATTTCGTAATATGTGCCCACAGAACCTAACCCCACAATGCGTGAATCACTATTTTACATTTTTAAACTAACTTAGGAGTATAGGGTTTTACACTAACCTAGGGTTGTAAGGTTTTACGCTAACCTAGGGTTTTTAGTGAGAGTAGAAATATATCATTATTTAGATTTTTTTTCTTTCAGAAAAGCCCCTAATCTTAATAATTAATTTTTATTTGGTGCTTTGAAATCACGTTTCCAATGTAAGCCTACATGTCAAATTTGTAGGTTCCTTTTTCTATTGCTATAAAATATTGATTACAAATACAAACCAGAAAATACAGTAATTTGTCTGAATTTTCCTTACAAGCTTGTGTTAATTAGATGTAATTAATAGGTTTAAAAAATTAACAAAGATGTAGGCCTACCCAATTTTTCACTTTATTTCAGGTTCGGGAGATATTCCAACGGCCCAGGTCCTGAGGGAAAATTATGTCCCAAAAATCGGAGAGGATCATTTCACCCAATTAAAGGAGACTTTAAAAGACAAGAAAGTTTGCATCATGTGTGATGAAACCACAAACAGAATGGGCTGCTGCGTATTTGTGGTTTTGATACGTGTTCTTTCAGACATTGGTGAACAACGTGTGTTTGTCGGTGGCATAAAGGAACTGGAGAATGCTAATGACACCGAGTGATCACGAGCAATTTTGTCTGTGGTAGCACAGCATGAAATTAAATATTAAAATTTTGTAGCAGTGGTTAGTGACTCTGCACGCTACATGACTAAATGTATGGACTCTTTGAGGGTGATATTTTCCAAAAACATGGTTCATGTTCAGTGCTGGGCTCATAAACTTAACATAGTAGCTAGTTTGTGGAGTGTTGCACTGCCACAGTTGTTCATGTGTTCAAAATGCCGAACAAGCATTTCTCAATGCTCGTAATAGAAAGCACAGATATGTATCTTTCCTGAAAGAAAAGTATCCTGGTGGGGAAAAGAAAGCCACCCTCTTCCCAGTACCAGTGATGACCAGGTGGAACTCCTGGTTTCATTCTGTTGAGTACATTGCAGAATATCTTGAAGATCTGATTGAATTCTTTCAGCAAACGGAAGCTGAGGGTAGTGCTACAAACTATTTCAGCAACTTAAGGATCACCGAGTGTGACACAGTGAAGTGCTATGCACTGTTTTTAGTAGAACACTGCACTGCACTTATTGAGAACATTGTGGAACTTGGGGGCTCACAGTACATCATCTGTCACAAATTATACTCGTTATCAGAGCTAGAGAACACCTTTTTGTTAGTTAGCAGAGGCATATTTAGAGAGAAAACCTCTGCTGCTATTGCTCAACTGCCAACACAGGTTAAGCAGTGTGCAATGAAGGAAGACCTAAAAAATTGTGGGTTTGAAGTGTCTCTCCAAACTACACAGTCTTAAGGATAAATACACTGCAAAACAATTTTTTGCAACCACTGACCAGTTGTTTGGTGTCAGAAATGTAACAAACAACATCGTTGATGTAAAATTGTTTGCGTCTGTAGGAAGTCTCCCTTTGCTGAACACACTCACGCAGACAGAATTCCTGCAAGGTTATCTTGCTTTTCAGCAGCAAGTTTCAGGAATTTTGATAGAAGGGCAAACTACTGATGTCCTCAATGTTTTGCATGGTCTACGTGAGCAACATACAACTTTTGTGTCACAAGCTGTGTCCATGCTGTGGATTCCCACATCAAATGCAGACAGCGAGCGGGCTTTCTCTGCGTATGGACACATTTTAACTGATTTGCGGACAGGTCTAAAACCAAACAACATTGAGCTAATGCTTGCCAAATACTTTGGTGCTAGCATGTTAATTTACACTGTTTTAAACAAGATGTATTTATTTTTGTGGTATGATTTGATATTTTCTTTTTCAAAACTTGGTGAATTATTGTGTGTGTTCTTAAGTTAGAAGTCTTAATTTTGTGTCTCTACATATATTGGCATTTATCAATTTGACACTTGTTTCTGTAGTGAACTCTGTTTGTACAAAAATTTATATATATTTTTCTGTACTGTATCTTTAACATGTTGTAGTGCTGTGTCAAAATGTAATCATCAGATAATATTTTTAATGTGAATTAATATATCATTTTTCAGTAACGTGAAATTCCTGTTTTTTTTATTAATTATTTCCATTTTAATTACCTACAAGGCATAATTTCACTGTTTTTTAGTTTTTTGCGCTGGATTTTCAAACATTCATGACGAACAGTAAAATTTTTATTTACCACCTTTATGTTTTTAGGTGAATTTTTGTACCGCTTTTAACAGTTTTTTATGACGAAATTTGGAAATTTTATTTACCACTTTCAGGGGGCCTTATTTATCAGCTACAGTGCCAACAGTATCACCCTCACCACCAACATACTCAGACAGAGGATGAATGGCCACAGAGCACACACTAAACAAGCCATAGCCATCACATCAACAACCTACAAGACAAACCAGTTGCAGCACGTGTAGTATTACACAACAAAGACTGATTCCAGCTATAGTAGCAGAGTTGTGAGAGCCCTACCACCTTCAAGCAGTAGCTCAGAACTCAGGCGCTGGGAATTAGTTTATAACGAAATCCAGGCAGTCGCCAGGTCTCAACATAAGATAATCACAGCTCCAAACCACAGTCATCAGATATACGGGCAAATTTTCTATTTTGCCGCCCCACCCTAGTTCACCACCTGGCCACTAGGTTTACTGCCAACAGTGCCCTTCCACCATACTGCAGTGTCACAGAGCTAGCTGCCTGATGAAGCTGGACTAGTCAGCAAAACATCGCGATCGCATGGATAAGTGCCGTCCTTTGTGTGTGTGTGCCTGTCGACGAGTACTACGCTGTGAGCACTTGAATTCCTGTCCTTTTATATATTTTTGTTACCATTATGGTGTTACATAGGAGCATGACTCCAAAAACCATAACTAGAGGCAAGCAAATTTCACATTCATGATAAAACCAATTTTTATGTGAATTTTTGCATTTTTAAGTGAATAAACCCAAAATTTAGGTTTAAGAAAATATATAATTAACTGATAACATACTTTTGAACCTTGGGTCCACCAGGAAGTATACATTCCAATCTTGTCCAACTAATATCCTACACTTTTTTTATTATCTGCAGCTAAATAAATTGGTTCTCTTCATAACCCTATTATATTCCACTTTACACAAAATTGCCCTGAAAATTAGCATACATTACAAAGTATACATTTTTCTAAGCAATAAATCTACTTTTGCTCACACATCTTTAGTGTTTGTAAAGTTGACATGTTCCCGTGGTCCGAGATTAAATTAAAGTTATAAAGCTCAATTTTAAGTAAACACTATAACATGCCTAAGCCTACAGTGACTGCAAAGCATCACATGATTATGTTCATTCAAACATATTATTTATAAATGTTAATTGAAAACTAACAATAACACCCCGTTCATGAAAAAGACTAATTTTTCAGGAGTATAAACTTCAATTCTAATTTAAAGAAACTCCAAAAGAGCATGCACCTAAAATAACTAATTAACTGTAAAAGAAAGTGTCACCTCAATTTCTTCATCTTCTTCCTTGGGGCCCATTTCAACAGATTTGTCTTCATCTGTAATATCAAATTCTGATTCTCTCTCTTCGTACTCAACATTTTCATCAAGTTCCTTGAAGTCTGGCGCGAAAGCTGACCAGTTTTCGACTTGATTCTGAGCCCACACAGAAACAACGCCACTCGATATTGATGCTATGATGGGCCTCACAGGATGCCACTGTCAACAAGTTTACATTTATGATATACATGTTCTTATTTATGTACGAACTGAGTAAAATTATATTAATGTGCATTATTACTATAAGTAAGAAATCACTTTTTATATACAGTACTACATAAATACAGGTGGTAAAGTGAGTACTTCTAAAATCCATAAAGTTATGCAAATATTCTGTATATCTAAATTAAAATGAAAAATGACAACTTTCATTTTCATTTCAGTGAGGAAAATTGTTGCCAAAAGTTGTAATGAAACAAAAATCCTCAACTTCAATGAATAGTCAGGGTCATTAATGAATATTCATTTAGTACATTAGCAAAGGAAAATTCTGTCTGTACATCAACTTGTTTGTTTTCATTATTTTATAACTAAAAAAAAAACTTCATAAAAAAAAACATAAATTTAAATGTAGACAAGAACCCCTGTGGTAAATACTCCATATCCAAAATTTTCTTGGTCTGATCTTACAACATATTTTTTTAATGAATAACTTGCTGAAATGTTACAAAATTCGTTAAACTTTCGTTGATGCTCTGCTTCATCCCTTTTGCAGAAATTCTTTGTTTCTTGTCATAATTTCAGATTCATAGTAATTACTGACAAAATATTATTAAACATTTACATTATACGAGTTATTTAATATCTTTCTACATGATTTTAATTGTTTTTTATCTTCTTGTTGCGAAAGTCGATAAAATATTTATATTTTATTAAAAAGTTCTTGAATTTTTACAACAAGCAGATAATACACATTTAAAATTACGCACGAAAATATTAAATAGCTAATAAAATGTAAATTTTCTAGAACCATACATTGTCAGTAATTACTATAAATCAGAAATTATAACAAGAAAACGAAAAATTTCTGCAAAAGTGGTAAAAGCGAGCCCTGAGAAATTATTTTTATTCATTCTCGTTTAAGTTTCACAAAGGCTTATAAGATTTTTTTATTTTGTTTCATGAGAAAAAACGTCACATTCGCACAACCCTAGAAATCAACCTTTAAAATATATCAATACTAGCAATTGTATACAGTATTTAACATATGCAACGACCAGATCAAAGTAAAGTTGGCAGCAGATTACAAGAAGTACTTCCATGCCTTTACACCTGTTAGACCCAGTGTTAAGAATTTATGTCACCTATAATTCAGTCCCTTTTTATTATACACTATTAAGAAACAATTTGGTGTAATTGCAACACATTCATGATAGTGACATATTTCACGTCACTTGACTGACATAACATTCAAGTTACCTGGTCCAGTGTTTTCTACCTCAACAATCCCATGCCAACACACCAGTGTTTCACATAACATTCTCTAAATTCCTAAAATAGGACATTCACAAATGTAACAAATAAATCATTTTTATACCTGTTCTGAGTGAAGTGGTAGTGTAAATTTCTGCTGTATTTCAACACACTGGTAATTTGGTACCAGAAATTCGACATTATAAATAATATACTGATCTGGAAAATGTGTTTATTCGCAACTGAAGTCAGCATTAATTTTAAACCTGAAATAAGATTGAAGAAACGTGAATGAATATATTTTGTTATATTTGTGACATGTGTTGCAAATTTGAGATCTTCAATAAACGGGTGTGTTGTCTACACGACTGCCAAGAAGCCAGCTTACGAGTTGATAATCCGGAATGTCTGTCACTCATTTAGAAACAATAATGCAACTAAAATGTTATACACTGAACTGTTTAATTCGTAAGAGCTGATATAAACGTGTGTTGTTGGCGCCGTATGCAGTATCAGGCTTCCAATGCTCATGTTCCGTTCAGCTCCACCCTTACTCAAGTTTCTTTGCTTTTCCCCACAACTTTGCGAATATGTTGTGATGGGTTGTCACATTTCTGTCTGAACTACCACCTGCCACGAATGTGCGCCGATCTACCATACCTGGTGATGTCGAGGAACTGGGGCACGTCGTCCGGAGCATCAGGCGTCACGTCTAGTGGGACAGCTGATAGCTTGCAGACTGACACGAGTGAAGTGGAGGGCAAGTGCCCC
>NQII01001428.1:273798-395878 GCA_002778355.1 Clitarchus hookeri
CCTACCCCTGCCAGCAGACGATGCTTGGGCTAAGCAGTGTGGCATGGTGCTTGAAATTACCAATGAAAAGGCATGGAAGTCAAGTTCTTCGAGAACACAGAAGACCAGCTGTGTTTTAATATAAATATAACTTTTTTGTAGTAATGAGAAGATCACCTTAAATATTTGAACAGATGATAAGGGGGAATTATTATCCTTTTTAATTAATTATGGGGGAGGGGTGAAGTACAGAGAGTACTCAATTGTGTTTACAGTCTTATTTTATGGGATTTGCAAGATTGTTAAAATGTTTCAAAGCTAAATTGCTCACATTTTTTTGAGATTGATAAAATTGTAAAAAATATTGCGATGACCCTATTAATTGAAAAAAAAAAAAAAAAAATTTATATATATATATATATANGAATACATTACGTGAGAGAGTGTGAGAGAGAGAGAGTGTGTGTGTGTGTCTCTCTCTCTCTCTCTCTCTATATATTTCATACATTTTTTTTTGGGATTCTCTTTCATACACAACACTTTCCCTTTAATATTTTAGTGTCCTGTGCACTGCCTCCTGATGGTTATTATTACTTTCTCTGCTATAAAAAAAAAGATAGGATTTTGTAAAATCAAAGTGGGACTGTTTCATACTTTGGAAGCTATCTGTTGCCATGTGTTTAGGCCACCGTCTGCTAGGGAACACCACAACATACTGAGTTGTTCACCTCCAGCGACAGACACACACACTATCTCTACACCAGCACTGCTGGTCCGTGGCTAGGTCTCAGCTGGTCTGGGAAACTTTCTAAACATCAATTATTTTCATTGATTTGAGATGCATAGAGACAAATATTGTTAGTATGTGGTTTGTCATTTTTCTATTTAATGATGTTTTCAGTAATTTTACCTGTTCTTTTGTGTTTTCAAATGCAACAAAATATGGTAGTATTTTTAATTAATTCAGTTTTACCTTTTTTGTGAGTAGTTAACTTATTATTCACATATTTTGGTACACTCATTTAAGAAGTGCCTATATGCAAATATTTTTTCATAATAAAAAGTAAAACAATGAAGGAAAAAAGCAAGATTTCAAACTACAATGCAAAATTACAAAATGGATAATTTGCCCAGTTCAATTCTCTCTGTAAAGAAGTATACAATACTTTCTAACGCGTGGACCATGGCATAAACACGATATTGATAACATTTGATATGGAATTTGGTTATTTACTATACTATTTTCATTGTGTGCCATACCAGGAGTACTTTTAATATGTAAATTAATTTTCATACAAAAAAATACTAAGAAAACAAATTTAAGAGGACTAAATTTTACACAATTTCAACAGTAACCAGTTTAGACAGATTTCAACAAGTCATGTTAAACTGACTCTGAAATCAATCCAAAAGACACACAGCAGTGTTTTCACTGAAGCGTGGAATGATGTGCGACACTTTGGCTGAATGTATGATAGTTTCTCTACATGAGTGGTTCTGCACTGGTGATGGGACATGAAATGCAATGATGCCAAGCTGTAGTAACATAAATCTGACACATCCTTTTCTGAAAGTTGCTATGACTGTATCAAAAAGACACACTACTACATTTTGAAACTCACTACCACATTTATTCTTACCGTTTGCGAACCAGGGCAACTGTAAAAACTTGTTAGTGTTGTGGCTACACTGGCAATATCACATGGCAAGTCAATAAAGTATATCGAAAATATGGTAATACTGTTCCCCATGGTAACCGCTGCTAACATGGCTGAGTTATGCGAGTTCAGTATGACATTGCGACAAAAACAATGTGAATGTTGCAAATTTATTTTCATTCTGTCATCCATTAGTGTTCATTGCATATGTGCAATAATAAATACTGCCATATGTCATGGTAGGTATGTACACTATTCCATTATTTTTGTCAATTCTGCATCAATAGTGAACAACAAAATCTTGGCTGGGTTATGTTGTTTAACAGTTTTGGCAAAAAGTGCAACACAGTAAATGGGTAGAGCCATTTACATTAAAAATACTTATAATCTCCTGTTAATGCTGTGTAGTCAAGTGCAATCTATAGCAACAGAAATTAAATTTTTTTTAATTGATATGGTTAAAAAATTTTCCTCGAAGGTTAATAAAGACAACATTTTTAGTAGTGACGCTTGACGATTAAAATGGCGGCGACGTCACTGTTGGACAAGGGTTCTATAATGGCAGGCAGAGGCACTGGCTAACCCACTGAGGGGAAGTTCAGATTATCCGCCGTCTATTGGTAACCCTGCTGCGGTATAGGTTGGGGCGAGTAGCCCTTCGACACAGCACAAAGCCAGGTGTGGTGTGAACGCACTGACGGTTTGGACAAAGGCACTCTTTTACCTGCAGTAGGTTTCACCCGGAGTAGATCCTGGCTCAGCTACCGCTGCCGGCTGGAACTGGGGCCCTGCCCGGGGCGGCGGTGGTGCTGCTGGCGGGGCTGTCATCTCTGGTGGCAGGCTGCCAGTCCTCGCAGGCCTGAAGTAAGGGCAGACGATGCCCAGTAGCACTAAGTCCCATCATATGCACACTACGAGCGGGTGCAGCTCTCCAGTAATCTTCTGGGGTGGCTGGAAGAGGGAGCTAGGGGGAACTGGGAGGTGAGGCCTTGCCAGTTGTCGGGCGGCGTGAACTGGATCCCGTGGGGAGGGTCTGCTGAGGGCAGACAGCACTGGGTTTCAGAGCAACTGACTAGTTTAGAGACAGTAGCTGCCCTTGTAGAACTCCACTTGCACCACTTCTATGGGTGAAGGGCATACAGGGAGGTACTACAATCTACCACACTAAGGAGGAGCAGACGACGAGTTCCCTGACTAAGAGTGTAACCAGAATAAGTTCTGTCACTCCAACCGGTGAAGTTCAATACGGTGGATGGAGTGGGTCAGCTGATCTGGATGCCTAGCTGCTTTGTTGCGTGTGTTCCTATTGGTTGGGGCTCTGCCGTACGTGCGCACCAAATACCTTTGTGTACCTGATCCACAGTATGGGTGGCCGCCTACTGGGTTATGTTTTACGACGTACGTGCACCCAGTTAAGGGTAGCCCACAGTCCTACACTAGTTTCTGCAAAGGTTTCAATATACAGTATCCAACTTCTTCATGGTTTGATGGTTTGATGTCTACGAGGAAGGAAGTCACAATCACCCTAGAATAAGTACTTGGGGTTAGGTAAGATTACGTGTTTATTCTCCCATAGGAAGAGACACAGTGGCTCGTACAATCTCCTAGCTATCAATGAACTGTAACTGGCGGAAGTAAGCTACAGTAAACCAGGTGAAGGGGGACCTGGGGCTAACTAAACAAGAGCAGATAAAGGCTAGGTAACTATGATAACAACTGACCTGAACTAATCTATAATGTTGTCCAGAAGGGACTTGGGGTACACTATCAAAGTGGTAGTGAGTGTAAGCAAGGTCAAAGACTTCTTCGGGGGTCGCTGGGCGAAGGTCTGGAGACTTCTAGAAGGCTGCTGGTCTCTCGTTGGGAAAGCGGTACGCAGAGAGCTCCAGCACTCTAGATAGTGGAGCAAACTGCAGAGTATCAAATGAAGTTTTGGGGCTGCGCGTTTGCGTATACAGATGGCAAGCTGTAGGCCCTTTGGCTCCCTTCGGCTGGTCGGGTATCTTCAGGCTAGAGCTACTCCCTTAGTGGCGCAGGCCGCATTCTCTCGGGGGAGGCTAAAAGTTAAGTTTTCCTTGTGTGTGGGTTGCATTGCTCCCATGAGCGTAGGGGCAGTGCTGGGCTGTGTGGCTGGCTTCTGTCGCACACAGGGGTGATTAACGGACTTGTGAAATCTGACATAGTGGCATAGACGGCCTCGGCTGCCGTGACCTTGAGTGCCCCTTGCCTAGGGGTGTCGAGGTGCAATTCGTCCTGCGTTGAATCACCGCACGGGGTGAGATGACGTAACGTTGCACCGTCTGGATTGATGGTGGAAGTTACAGCTCGGTTAGCTCAATTGGTAGAAACATGAAACTTTACAGGCGCCAAAAAAAATATAAAATAAAGTCAAGTTTCGGTTTATTACTTTGTACTTTTATTTATCATTTAAATGCAACAGTTCTCATACAATCTTCCGGTATGCAGAGTCACGAACAGCTTCACAGACAAACAAGCAGAGAGCAGCGCCACAGTAGTTGAAGTAGTAACCACGTCACTTAAAACTCGCATCGTAAGAGAAAAATACAAAGGCAGCAACCTCCCACACTGAAGAAATAAACAAGCAGGATAAAGTTTGCCGGTGTGGGGGTTCTTTGCCATGCTCGATGCATCTTCGGCGAGTGCTGGTTGTCTACTGATTTCTGTTTACCGCTACCGAGCGGTAGGCACACAGGGTTTTGTCGCCGCATGTCTACCCCCACTCTTTGCCCCAGGGTACCAAAACGTTACCAAATAAGGGCATGGCACGGGTCGGGCAACCACTCCCCACGCCATCCGAACATCGTCGTCGGTAAAAAATAATCAAACCTTCTAGAACAAAAAACTGTTGAATGCAGATTGAAAGCTTCTATCTACTAACGCTGACGCTTAACAAAAACTAAGATTTCCTGAAACGGCAAATGTATGCCCAATAAACATAACTACCACGGCTTTAATTTTGAATCCCGATAAAATATTACGAAGCCTCGCAAAAAGAAAGAAAATTACGAAGTATCCCGATAAACAATATTTTGCATCATTACAACGTCACATGAAGATGAAGCAGAGTCATATTTAATAATTATGTCAGTATGCGTCACGCGTCAGTAGTGACCGGCCAATAACCAAATTTTCTTGATACCGAAACTGTAATAGCTTCTGCAAGTTTACTTTTCAATACTCAATATTCAAAATTTTGAAAAGGTGTAACAGGCCACAGGCTGAATCACTACTTCAGTAAAAAATTATTTCAGTAGAAAGTTTAATTTTGTCATCATTAGAAATGATTTTCCATTGAAACAAATATCATATTTCACTTTGACAAAAGACACTATTGATTGTGCTTTTAGAGAAAACCACTTCATAGTGTGCTTCTCTCCAGCAACCCTAGTTCAATGCATAGATTTCTAACAGCTTTTCAATAGTTTCTTTCTGCACCTAGTTCCTGCTATATCCTGTTTCGACCCATTTCCACCTGTACTCTTCAGGAGAAGGTGCATGCCGAACCCCTAAATCCTATACATCTCCGCACTGAAACCACCTCCATCTCCTTGAAATGGAGGTTCTCACTCGGCTGTTGCCACCTTTCTGTGGGTGTTTAGGTCAGCAGTGGACACCTACAGAGAGCTCTGTCTTTGCATGATAGTGGATCTATGACGACTTCCTGCCTTCTTGCGTAACACGGGAGCAGACTCCCTAATCCTACTGTTGGCACCTACAGTCAGGAGCTTGGGTCTGCCAGATACTTCCCGCCTGCCAAGTTTCTTGTCTGGAGACCAGCAGTTAGGTCTTCATCATAGCCACACCCTCCACTTCCTGTTTCCTCTAGGACGTACCTACTACTACTGGACACCCACTCAACCCTTCTGTACTACGCCCTTATGCCACGCCAGACCTAAACACCCACAGAAAGGTGGCAACAGCCGAGTGAGAACCTCCATTCCAAGGAGATGGAGGTGGTTTCAGTGCGGAGATGTATAGGATTTAGGGGTTCTGCACGCACCTTCTCCTGAAGAGTATAGGTGGAAATGGGTCGAAACAGGATATAGCAGGAACTAGGTGCATGGGATGGATAACACAACCAGCTTAGTTTATGTATGTTTATTGATGAAGCAATAAACATACATAAGCCAGCCTGTATCCTGACTGTGGTATGAGGGGCTGACCTAGGATGCCAACTAAGATGCAGTCCCCAGTCACTGTAGATGTGGTGCGCGGGGGGCGGGTGTGGCCCAAAGTCTACGAACACTCGGACTTGTACTGACTGAATGTGCTGTGAGCTGTGAGAGAGCTGTTTGGCTTGTCCGTAGACATAGCTGGCCGAAGGCAAGCGAATACTACTCACCGGCAGCAATTTATCTGGAGCAAGATGCTAGCAGTGTCGGAGCACGTCCGGGCAGTGACGCTTTGCTGGGGAGCTGCGTAAGTCAGCTAGTGGTTGAAGTAGTCTAGATGTGGCCGGGCAGAGTGACGTTCTGCTGGAGAGCTGCGTAAGTCAGCTAGTGGTTGAAGTAGTCTAGATGTGGCCGGGCAGAGTGACGTTCTGCTGGAGAGCTGCGTGAGTCAACATCAAAATGAGTCCTATATATATACCCGGTCCACAGGGCTAGCGCGGGGGGCACGGAGGTAGCGGCGTGGAAGTGATGAGGGAGAGATGTGAAGAGAAACGAAGGCGGTGGGGATGGTGGCTCGCTTCCCCTTAGCTGCCTGGCTGGAGGGGATGGCAGGTCTTCTGCGTTGAGCTGGTTGCGGGATGACAGGAGGCAATGCGGCACTTCTGTAACCTCGTGGAATGTGCTCTGTGGCATGTGGCGACTACGTCTCTTCTTAGAGGGGGTCGCGGCTGTGATTATGACGTTGCCGGTGGCGCGTCATGGCAGTATTGAGGGTACCGTGGTATCGAAAATAGAAATAGGTCTATCCCTAATTTTAAGCATTATTTTGGAGATAGCACAGAAAATTTTCAGTACTTATGGAAATTTATGTGTTTTTATGTATATATGTTTTACTTATGCTGGTTGGTTAATACGCCCTCTTCCAACTTCATTTCACAATCAGTAAATTATGAACTTCAACTTAGGAACAAACATTAGAACAGTAAACTTCTTAAAAGGTCTTGTACAGACCAAATTAGGCAGTCAAAGCTTAGCAAAACAGCAACTTATTAATACTTCCGTACCTTTATAATGACATTACAGTAAACAAAAAAATTGCTAAAATTCACACAGTCTGTATGCACAGTCCAATGTGCATACAGATCAATGTCCAATGGCTATTAGGCCAAAATGTCACACCTACCACTACATCCAGAAGAAGCTCCCCTTTCGTGCCGTGAAGAATTTTCACTAAATTGCCAATGCTTTTTTCCCAGATGTACAGTGCATGTTGGCGAGCCGAGCCAGCGCAAATGTACTCGCCATCTCCCGAGAAACAACACTTCTTCCACATGGTCCTGAGAAAAACAACTCCACTTTAGGGAAGAAAAAATTTCCCCAGCACTTAAATTAAATCTAATTAAAATTTAACTACATGGCTATGTATTGCCCTAATCTTAGAGACAGAGAAAGATAAGACAATAAACAGGGATACAGCAGAAAGTCTATGGAGAAAATTGAGGCAAGTGGTATTCTAAATGCAAAATTCTTGGTTCACTGGAACCTGGAAATTAATTGGGAACCATCAGTTGAATGGTAAATTTGAATATTTGGATAAAAAAGACACCAGCAAGCACCTATCAAATCATCATAGTTTTTTAAATATAAAAATATGTAATATTACTTGCAGTTGTCTAATTATGATTATAAACTGGCATCACAATAAAAAATTAAGCAAATGTCTAGTTACTACAGAACCCTGTAAATAAATGTATAACATGTAATCTCAGGATAATTGTTTAAACTAAAACAAACAAAATTCTTGTTAAAATAACTTATTGTACAACTAATATCAGTGTGTTTCCTAATGACTAACACATCTCATGCTTGCATATTCCTGTCTCCACATCACAGTGTGATTATTTTTTCTGTGTTACTATTTATTTACTTTCACTAACACTGTCTTGTGATGTTTACACAACAGACATAGTGGTCACTAATACAAAAACACACAATGTAACTCAAAACTGCAACAATAAAAACTGTGGAGAAAATATCAGCATAAAAAAATTACAGTAAATAATTTAAAGTGTGTTGAGTCATACAGCCAGTACAGTGTATCCCAGGGGCGGCAGAAGGTGTTCGTCATTAAGGGTCAAGGGCCAAGACAAAAAAAAAACACTACCAAGTATCAGAATGTCGCAGAAAAATTCTTACTAACTTATTCAAGCTTACTCAAAACTTAAATAATAAATATACACTATTTTAATTTGAATGTCATAACTGATATCATTTATAAACAAATAGAGGATCATACATATTCTAGAGGTACTGCACCATTCTACTAGAAGCATGTTTTAAAATAATACTCAAAATTTGCTTTATGTACAGTATTAATTTAACAACAGAAGTCATAATTTTAGTGCGCATTTATTACTTCTGAGAACTGACCCTTATAGCAGATTATTAGGGGCTCATGACCCCCCTGACCCGTTAGTTCCACTGCCCATGGTGTAGCCTAATAAAACTACTGTGATAACGTAGTGGAGAGATTTCGGCGACACTTCACACCTAGGGTTACCAGGACATGTACTCTATAAACTGTCCAGACAGGTTTTACAAAAAAAACTGAAAAGTCCTCTTTTCCTATAAAGCAAGTTTTACTTTTGTGAAGTGTTTTGTATGTTGTTAAACATTTAGTAATGGTGCCAACGAACTTCGTGCAAAATCGCAAACTTTTTGAAGTATATTACACGTAATTGTTTTGTTTTTATCAACACACCCATATTTTTCCTGGCTGTTATTTTTTGTATGTAAAAGTTAAAAATGTTATGATTATCAGGTAGGAAATAAAAACCTGTTTGAACAAATAAAATTGTCACAGAAATATTATCAAAGAGTATCTGAACCTGAGTTGTGTGAGAGATTAACTCTCAATTAAAAAAATGTGTCCAGTGCTTACGTACAACTGTTTCTTATGTGAATTCTATATTACTTGCTTGTAAAATTTTTTGTAGTGCCTACAAACTAAATGGAATTGACTTTCATAATCAAGAGTGAACATGGTTTTCGCTTTACCTGGTTGCAAAAATAATATTTTGTATAACTTAACCGAATTTGGGATACAATTTTGCATAAAATTGCATGGACGTTTGAGAGCCGTATCTGAGTTCGTGAGGGATGGAGGTCTTAACAATAAAAAAATAAAATAAAATATAAAACAAGCTACACTATTTAGCTAATTGAAATACCTCGTCCGACATTCTCCTATCATAACGCATCTTCATCCTGTCACTATTTATTCTGCGGTGCTGTCGAGCAAAATCATGAATGCCAACAAGTCTCTTACGTAATTCGCTGGCAAAATCAGGAGCTGTAGCTTCCTCCTCTGTGGTTCGGCCAAACAGCAGGTCACTGGGAGGCGTAGCTCTCTTCCAAACAGCATCCTTAATAGTGTTACCCTTGTGGAGTAGTGAACTGCTGAGCAATAAGCAAGAAGAAACAACGGCACCTTTGAATCCCAATCCTTTTGGTTGTCTGCCAAAAAGATCAACAGGTATTGCTCAAGAGTGCGGTAAAACCTCTTGACCATTCCATCCGACTGAGGGTGTAAGGCTGTAGTTCTAGTCTTTTTCATCCCCAGAATTTTTGTCACATCCTGGAAGACAGCATCAAAGTTTCTTTCCTGATCAGAATGGAGTTCTAGTGGCACCCCAAACCTTGAGAAAAGATGTTCTCCCCGGCCTCCCGACAATGAAGCCAGTAGAATCTCAGTCTATGTCGAGGGTCTTATTAACACCAAAGTGCCCACTGGCTGCTGCATTATGCAGTACTTTCAAGACTTCTGGAACCCTGCATTCTGGAAGGACCAACTGTAAACGTGTATGTTTCCCATCATTACTTTCCCTGTTTCTGTAAAGTACGCCATTCTTCAGTACGAGGGAATTCCTTTGTGCCCAGTACGCTTTGACTGCTGCGCTCAGACTATATATCTCATCCCATTTTGGCCAACAGCCAGCTTCTTTCCACTTTAATAATGGCTGCAAAGTGGGATCATTCAGCTGATCTTTCCTAATAACCTCGATCGCTCCAGGTACATGACCCATCACAAGATAAAGAACCTTGAATTCTTGTTTTCCGTACCTTCGGCTATTCACCACTCTTTTCTTCCTGACACTCACAATGATGACAAAATGGCATGCATGGCTTCCTAGACATAGCATCTGCAATGTTGTGAAGGCGTCCAAATTTGTGCTCTATTTCAAAGTCATATTCTTGAAGATACTGTATCCACCGGGTTATTTTACTCCAGGGTTCTTGAAGTTTAGTAGCCAACGTAAAGCATGGTCGGTTTTTAGAATAAAATGTCTGCTATAAAAGTAGGGGTGGAAGTGTGAAATTGCCTTCACCATGGCCAGAAGATCCCTGCATGTATAAGGCACAGTAATTTGTCTCAGGCTTATGCAACACCTTACTGAAGTACTCTAGTGGTCTTTCCTTCCCATTTTGAACCTGAGATAACACAGCTCTAATGCCGACATCACTAGCATCAGTCCAAAATGAATACATCCTAACTTTTCGGGAAACCCAGTACTGGTGGAGATATCAGAATTTTTTTTTAGTTTACTGAAAGCATCTTTACACTCAGTGGTCCAATGAAATTTCCTTTCCCCCTCAGTCGGTTCATGTAGAGGCTTGGCAATTGTGGTGAACTCAGGCACAAATTGATGGTAACAGGCACACAATATTACAGAAAAATCTGCACTTCGGTTTTGTCAGTTGGTGTCGGCAAATTTCTTGTTGCTTTGGTTTTCTTGGGGTCTGTTTTGATTCCATGGGCCAACACTACACGTCCCAAGAAATTAATTTTCTTTTGAAACAGGTGGCACTTCTTAGGAACCAGATTCAAGATGGCTGCTGCCACTTTCTGAAATACAGTGTCTAAGCGAGATCAGGGTGACCAAAAAAAATTTATTTCAAAATTCCCTAATATTTGTAGAAATTTTCTAAAAAAAATTCCCTGATATTTTACAACAATTTTTTTGTTTCAAAAACTTAAATCTAAGATTGAAATGTCGTAGCAAAGCATAGAAAGACAAGGTCAACAAAAAATATATTACACTTCTGTTGGCTACAACAGAATACCACTTACCTCAAACCTCATAGAGAATATTGAACTTTTCACACGTGGATTACAATCACAGATGCAGAAATCTAGTAGCTATACTGTTCAGTCCATTAATAATGTTTGATATATTCCAAACTAATTTTCACAAAAACATATATATGATATTGACAAACGATTAAAAAGATATTTCAAAACTACACCAAAAAATTGTTAACTTGAGAAGATCAAATATGCATTATTTTATTTCTGAAATAACATTCCAAGTGTGCATACATTTACACATTAAAATTGATACAGCCATATTGTGCTTATTACTGCTTCATGGTATTTATTTGTTCCTCACTAGCCTGAACTTCCACTAGCATTTTAGCTTTTTTCGCCTCCAAATCAGACTTTTCTTTGCCCAGACGTTTTCTACAAATTTCAATATTTTCTTTGATCTCCTTTGCTTCTTTCTGGCACTTCTCAGTTTCTTCGGTGAGTCTGGATCATGCATTTCTGTAAGATAGCAAAAGTGACTTGGAAATGCTGTAATCCGATAGGTCACCACCTGCTGCCATGACAGAGTCGTAGACCATCCTTTGCACAACCAAGGTTATTCTTCATGTTATCAACAAGGCACTCACAGTTAACTGAGAAACCACGTTCAACATTTGCATTGCATTGGGAAAGTGTCATGACGATCTTCATGATTATCTCCACAGATTTTGGGTTGCCATTCTCATGAATGACATCTCGCCAGAAGTGGTCCACTCGTTTTTCTGAACTGGAGTAGCTCTGTAGACACTTTTCCACACTAGGTTGAGGTCAAGTGGTGACAATGCTTCTTTGAAAGATGTTCTAAGGTTATCTGCTTTGGCGCTGCACATAAAAGCGGAATTAAAAAATCTAGTATGTACCTTATTGCTATCATNCATTGCTATCATTGTCCCAAAAGCGTATGTTCAGATTAATTTGAATCTCTTTACTCACTCTGTTAAGCGATTCATCAAAACCCACTACAATATGTTCGCAAGCAGTCACTGATTCCAGCAACTGTTTCTTGAAGTGAGGTGCAATACCAAATAGTATAGAATATGCAATCTTGCTTCTTTGAAGTTGCACCTTACTGGCTATAACACTGTCTGGGAACATAACTTTTAACGAATTAATATCCTTTGCTGCTGTGTGCATGGATTTATGTGCAATAATTGTCTGCAGACACCACAGTATTTCTGCACGACTCACTTGTTCATTAATAGCAAATGCCTTAACACTGCAGTGAGGTACATCCTTGATCATTTGTTTCTCTGGGGACTGAACAGATGTCGATGTATGGTGTTTACTGTTTGGAGACACTGGCACTGAATCGATTTTGTCCTCTTGTGAAGTTCTAAAAAATTCACCTATTGAAAGTGTTTTTTCATCACTAACCCTTGATAAGTGTTTTTCCCCTTTAGCATGGCTTTCGACTGCAGTATGACCCGTGTTCTTAAAGTAAACGATGTGTTGCACACTTTACACTTGGCTTTTGTTGGGTCATGAAACTTTATTAAGTTAACCCAAATGAGGGTCAATAAGCCAGTCATCCTGAAACCTTGCTGTCATTATACAAGGCACCTGCGCAGAAAGCACATTTTTCTACAGAAACAGAAGCCATGAATAATATGTGCAAAGTTCCTCATTTATTTCTCAAAATTAAAGTCAACAGCCCATGTAAACACAAAAAACATTGCTGCCAAATATAAGACTGAGAAAACAAACCTTCAGTAACTTTTAGGCAGACAGTATCAAACAAAGAAAGTGAAATGGGCAAGAATTGTGCTACTGTTAATGGTTTTGTTAAAATCAGCACCTTTGTTAGAAAATTGGCACTGCAAAGCAATTTTGGATACAAAAGATGCACACACGAAACTCACTTAATAACGCACTACAAAATACAGTTCTCAGGCTATTTCCCAATCCTATCCATAATTCCTTATATGGACTTGCACAAGTGGCACAACGACATGGGAATTTTACTCGACTCTGCTGTTGTTTATTTACGTATTGTATAATGCGTTTCGGCTGAAAACAAATATGAATGTTCACCATACCTTAAAAAGTGAACATAACATAGAATGAAGAGATAGTCATGATATTTATTACGTAATGAATAACTTTTTTTAAGAAAATTAAATTATATGCTATATTTTAATATCCGAAAATATGGGATTGTAATACAGTATTTTTAACAGAATGTTAATTGCAAAGAGCGACAAAACAACGAAAAAATAAGTTTGCATAGGGGAAAAACATTTCTAACAAAACTGCAGTTTCCAAATTTGTGCATGCGGCGCTGTTCAGTGACGTTAGAATTCATCCAACACAATACCTAAACCCAGAGTTCTTAAATTAGCAGATTCGGACATGAGTGTAGAGAATTGGTTAAAATTGCAGGTTATATAATTTTATTGCGCCTCTGTTTTTATTACAATGAATTTGTTAAACAAATGTTGAAAATACAAATTACAGAGAATTGTCAGTTCCAGCATTTTCCCGCATTATTATTTCAAAATTAAAGTGGCTAGACTTTTTTTATTTAATAATTTATAATGCTGTTTTCAATTGTAATAACGATGATGTGGTACTGCAATTAGGAAGTTGATTTCTTTTTAAAGACCATGGATTACAAAACGATGTAAAAACCAGATTAAAACATTGTCCGAATTTGTGAAAAAGTGATCAAACTTACTCACCTCAAGTCAAAATATCCGTCCACAAAAAAAAATGTCAACCTAACAACGCGTCTTTGGATTGCACACTATCACCAATGCATTCTTTGTCGCAAATAACTAGATACGCCATTAACTCTTCTCCGTTGATAACAAAACATTTCTGAGTGATTGTCGCTTAACTTGCATCCCAAACAAATTCACCTATCACGTAATACGAATTTAACACTTCCACATTCTATTAAATGAGTACATCAACATTTTACAATTGTTTACGATGTCGGCAGTCGGTGAGGCCATCTTTGACCAGTTACGCAACTGCAGCAAGCAACCATGTTTGTGATTGGTTATGGGTCACGTGAAAATCACCATTACAAGAACCACAAACCAATCACAACGAGCTTCATTTCACCTAAAGGGATGTTTGTACCGTGAAAAGTCGCTAGCAATACCAATCCAAACCCTGTTTGTTGTTTACTGCTAAGAAATTAGCTTTGTTCGCTTACAGAGCAAAACACGTAACATGCAAACTGGAAAAAGTTCAGATGGGTATAAAATTCCATGATGCATCTTAAATTTCGCTCATATTTTCCCAGTTACAGGGATTACCTGATATTTCATGGTTTTCCAGGTCTGTGGCCACCCTGGAGATAGGTGCTCTTCAAGCGTCCTTCCTGTCACAACAATTTCATCCAGGTAAACCTGACAAGATATATAAAGACAGGACAATATCCCCATCGGCCGTTCGAAGGTAGCAGGGGCATTACATAGCCCAAAAGGCATAACTTTGAATTGCCAGGTTCCTTTCCCTTGGACACAAAATGCAGTCTTCTCTTGGTCGTCTGGCGACACCTCGCACTGCCAGTAACCACTCTTCATGTCCAAAGTATACATCCATTTTGAACCTGCTAGGCTGTTTAATGTGTCGTCTATCCTTGGAAGCGGATAAGAGTCTTTCTTTGTTACATTATTAAGCTGGCGATAATCTTAACAAAACCCTGAGCGAGCCAACTTTCTTCATAACAAGTACAATGGGTGACAACCATGGACTAACTGATTGTTCTATCAAATCTAACTCCTTCAGAATTCCCTCAACTGACTCATGATAAGCTAGTGGCAGTCATCTTGGTGGCTGCTTTATGGACCTGGCATCTGCTGTATTTATGTGGTGGCATGTCAATTTCTCTGCAGTAGTTCAGAGACAGCCTTCTCCTGTCGCCAGTTAAAATTTTCTTTCATTCTTTATGGAAGTTCCCCCAGTACTTCTGGTAAATGACATTCTATTTGTTCTACTCTAGAATCTTCTAGATTATTTCAAAATACCTGTGTGGCCTGCTTGCGAACACCTATCACAGCCCCCTCCTCAAGACGAATGGCACTATCAGACAAATTTATCATTCTAACTGTAAAACTGTAAGAAAATAGAAGAGGCCAAAGTCCTTGCTACAAAGACTTTACCTGGCAGGATGCCAATCCTCTCTGCTGGCTCAATTAGACCCAAACGTATGACAAACTTTCCTTGACATCTGTCTGTAATGACAATTTGACTAGAAGAATGCAGCATAATGGGTTGACCACATACTACTGGGCAACTAATTGGGGAGGACAAATCATGCAGTGTTCACCACCAACTCTGTACTGCCTATCCATAACACACCATGTCTAGTGTCGAAACAGCACCCCAGTCTACGTAGTACATCAAGCCCCAAGAGACATTGAACCTCTATTTTTGCCATGTAAACATTGTGTTCTATGCAAAGGTCAACAAGCTTGAAGGTCACGTTTCTCTTACCGATAACTGGTGTAGTCTCCCCAGTTACTGTAGTCAAATAACATCGCTCCATGTTGTTGTCGGGAGAACGCTGGGGAGAAGGCCTGAGGATGTCTGGTCTTACCACTGTTATGGTCACCCCAGTATCGACGACCATCTGGCAAGGAACATCATTCAGGCTCCCCTCCACAAGTATTGCATCACAATCCTGTCTCACCGACCGTGCATGTAAGAACATTGGGGTCTTCCCTCTAGCAGTCACCGACCTCCGCCCCCTAAAATCGGTGTTTACAAGTTTTCAGAATGTGCTATAGTCTCACCTGCCTCTTTTCCAGCTGCTGTTGTGGGCAGTAGGATCTCAGGTGCCCCAACTGTCCACATGACCAACACTCCGGCCGTTTAGGTGGGGGGCGGCGAAGCTCTGTAGCACGGACCCTGGAAGCGATGTCCCTTATGGCCGTCTGCATCTCCTTCAGTGTCTTCATTAATCTGTCTTTGAAGTCTTCATTCAGTGTCACTGCCCATACCAGACGTCAAGGTGCGGCTCCCTGTCTTGCTGACTCCACTTCCAATACTCAGGCCAGGGCATCCTGCATGTTGTGGGTGGGGTGCAGCCAGACGTACCGTGTGTTGTGCCTCTGCATTGGCGATAGCATCAATGAAAAAGCCGACTGTGATGATGTCACGCGCCTCCTCGGGAGACATCTCTCCAGAAATAGGTGGGAGTGCCGCACAATGTCTTGCCATAGCTCCTGCAGTGGCTCCCCTGGTCACTGGGTATGACTTCGCAGTTGGGCATGGTGAGCATGTCGCAGGTACCGGTCGCAGAAACGTAGCTCCAAGGCCGACACCAGTGTGGGGTACTCCAGTCGATGTTGCTCTGGCAGAGATTGTAGTATGCACAGTGCAGGGCCTCTCAATACAGCCGCGAGGTAGTATGGTGTTGGTGCTCCCCCAAGAAGTCTGGCCATCGTAAGGGGTGGGCTTATTTGAGACCCCCTTCCCCACTCCTGGCTGCGCGACACCAATAATGCAGATTTTCCTGCTTTCCTCCGAGATTGCTGCGTTGGTTACGGCTTGCACTGCATCCTCACTTTTCTCGGCTGCCGATGTAGAGATAGTAAAACTCCGCTGCTGAATAAATTCCTGCCATTCCTTCTTCATCACATTTATTTTCCGTTTCACTTTATTCTCGACACTGTCCATCCTTTCACTGACACTGTCCATTGTGTCATTTACAGCGTTCACTATTTCATTTACACTGTACATTTTTTCATTTACACTGTACATTTTTTCATTTACACTGTACATTTTTGTGTTTATTAACTCGCTAATGCCTTCTATTTTCCCATCTGCATTCTCATTAACAAAGTCAATTTTCTTATATACTAAATCACTTACATTAGTTATCTGGCTATTTACAATCTCGTTATCACTATTTACATTGTCATTTACACTACCTATTTTATTATTTACATCTTCTCTCCAACTATTTACACTTGCGTTCACTTGGCAACTTAGCCCCTCAATTAATTCTCGCAGTGCTTTCATCTCTGTAGAAATTTTCTAGCTAACATTCACTGCACTGGTTGTCTAAGAAAAAGTCTTAATTATCTATATCATTTCTTCAGTGCCTAACTCAATTTACAATTGATTAATTAATAATTGCCTCCATTCCACTTCTGGACGCCTGATGGGTGTATCTAAGTTTGAGAGAGATAGAGGTCAAAACTAAATTTGATTTCTAAACATGGGCTATAGTGTGAAAGTATTTTTGTCATGCAGTTATTTTAAATTACGTTGGCTGAATTTTCAAAGGTAAATTAAAATGTCTTCTGGCAAAAATTTCTGGTAGACTGACGCATGACGCGTACTGACATATTTACTATATATGACTTCACCTCATCTTCACATTACGCCACGTCACCTTGAGCGGGGTTTGAACCCATGACGACTTGCTTCCAGAGCCCACCAACACACCCCTAGGCAAGGGGCACCCTCCGCGTGCGATAGAAGCCAGCCAAGCAGCCCAGCGCTGCCCCTAAGTTCGTGGGAGCAATGCAACCCGAATACAAAGAAAATCACACTACCTGTCTCCCCCGAGAGAATGTGGCCTTCACTGCTAAGGGAGGAACTCCAGTCTGAAGATACCAGACCGGCTGAAGGACCCGCAGCCAACCATCCATACAGGCAAGCGCACAGCTCCGAAACGCAAGTTGATACTCGGCAGCTCGCTCCACCACCTCGTGTGCTGGAGCTCTCTGCTTATACCGCCTTCCTCAAGACGGACCACCACTATCTTCAAGACATCTTCCAGACCTTCTGATAGCAACCCCCGAAGACGTCTTCAACCACCCATTTACNTTCTGGTCAACAGCATAGTATTACTTAGGGTCAGTTGTTATCATAGCTACCTAAGTGTGTATGCTCTTCTTTAGACCAGACCCAGGTCCCCTTCACCTGGATTACCGTAGTTTACTTCCGTTAACAGTTCATTGAGAGATAGGAAGTACGGGTCAAAGTGTCTATTACTCTGGGGAATAAGCACGTGATCTTACCTGATCTCCGGTACATATTTCTAGGGTGACTGTGACTTGCATCCCAATAGACGTCAACCTACTAGAGAAAATAGCAGGAGACCACGTCTTGGAAACATCTTTGGCCACATTAGTGTAGGACTGCCGGCTTCCTTAACCTGGTGCACGTACGTAACAAAACACACCTATTAGACGGCCACCCATACTGTGGACCAGGTACGCAAAGGTACCTCATGCGCATGTACGGCACAGCCCCAACCAGATTTTTATTGATTCAGTACAGTTCCAAACTAAAAATTTGTTTGTTGCAATGCCTAAAATTATAGATTTATCTGTGCCTAAAAAGGTTGGTGTGAAAAACCATGTTTTCATTTACAACATGTTTGTTTTGGTGTGTTAAAATCAGTAAATTTGGATTTACCAAATCCAGCAATTTTCAGGAACTGTGACATTGTGGTAAATCGGGGTTAGCCTAGTGACCTATTTCCAAACATTTCTCCTTCATAAATTTATTTAGTTTACAGGTCCCAATTATTTCAATGACCATATGTTTCAGATAGTGTTAAAAATACTTTTTATTATAAAACCAACTTACTTGTTAACCAAATCCTGCAGTTTTTGTATGGGCTCAGGCTCTCCTTCCGTGCCACAGGCTAAAATTTCCTTGGTATCGTAGACTCGGATGACTCTGTCCGCGGTGTTGATGAGGAAGCAGCTGAACACAAGCGCAACTTTGTTATGTATTAGTCATAGCAGCTATGGAAGACAAACTGCTAGTAAGAATTCACTTTAATGACATGTCAATTAACTTCACACAACCACGACAAGTATTCATTTTCACATGGGACTGTCATCCTAAACAATATTTATAAGACTACCACATTGAGAATAAGTATCATTCATTTAAATTGCTTATGTAAACATGGCCTACCCTAATATTTGTTACCTCCAGCACATAAAGTTTGGTTGAAATTGTTTACATGGCTTCGTAAAAATAGCATGGTAACAAAACGTTTTTATATGGCCGCCATTTTGAAAATAAGTCTCTCTCCCACTTAAAACATGTCAATTTACATGATGTACTGTAGTATTTTTTGTTTGCCAAATTTGGTAGTAATTTGTTGTTTCCAGAGATATGACGAGAACTTATATTTGTTTCATGTGATATCATCTTACATAATGATGGACAAAAGAGGCTATATGTTAGGAAATTTTATATTTGTAGTTGATACTTTCATTATACTAAGTTTGGCAGGAATTGGTATATAGCAAATTAACTTAAAATATTGGCGTGACTGCCATGTTGAAAATACTGTCTTATTCATTTAAATTGCGTATGTTAACATGGCCTACCATATTATTACCTGGCAAATTTGGCAGGAATCTATTTAGTTTACATGATATGATGTGAAAGCTTAATTTTTATAATGTACTGCTATCATTGAAAATGGCGGACCAATAAAAATATATCTCTATAAATTCTTTAAACGGTTTTAAAGATGTGACGTGGCACACTACATTCAAAATGATCACCATTTTGAAACTGAGCACATAGTATGGTCTAAAACAATAAAAGTGAGATGCCCTTACCAAGTACTATATGGGTACTAAGTTTGGTAAAATTTTATTCACAGGTTCAAAATTTTTTTGTGACTCGCACGCACGCATGCACACACACGCATGTACATGAGAAAGGCACACATGCACAGCCAGGAAAGAGATCTCAAGATTATATTTCCTTCAGAAAGTAGGCTAAATGTCATAACTGGAAGTGTTTGGAAACTTCAACTTCGAACTTCAACATCCAAGAGTATTTTTATAGTACAAACAATGAAAAATGTTTCATATAAATATGTCTGGAAAGAACTTCTGGGCATACGTCCTGCAATTCTAAAAAAAATGTTGTTAGAAAAAAACAGATACTGAATAAGTACTTCAATGAGAATAAATATAGTATTATACACACACTTCTCAAATGTACTTGATGTGGTGACGAATATAAACTACAATTATGGGATTGCAGAAACAAATTATTTTACTGTATGACTGAAAACAAACATACTTGCAAATGAATGCCAGCTCTTGCAACAAACAGGATCAGCTGAATGAAGAAAACCTGATGTTGGAGGTCGCAGAGCAGTGTAAACTGTAAACCTGGAAGACACAGTTCTCAATCACATAGCAGGAACTCCACAGAAAAATTCAAGATGAATCACGACATAGGATCACAAATCACGGCATAGGATCATTCGACACACACATTTTCACTTTGGATGCTTCATTTGGACTGGTGGCTTGTCCCCAAATGAGCTTGACTTAACGGGAGGTACGATATTCAAAAATCACAACCATCACAGTAAGTAAGCTAGCACAAATACAAGTCTAGAAATAAACAGTTTTACCTAAAAAGGTTTTTTTCTAGTAATTACAAAAATGTGGTTCATGCGCAGTGGTACACTACTGCAACAAAGTTTAAGAGAAAACAGAAAATTATTCTTGGAGAATGGAATTCATAATGGATTGACTGCACAGCCTACTAATTCAATAGATTTAATATTTACGGTGTCTTAAGTTGGACGTTAATGCCGGTCCAGTGACCAACACTCTTATTTGGGAATGTACTGAAAATAGATGAGCTCAAATTCCCTGACTACAATAGAGAATTCAACAACTGATGATCTGAAGATTTTATACAACTGCATTCACCCTGCTACTATATGTGATAGTCAAAATTACAGTTGAGTTTCCTTTGATCTCAAGAAGTATTTGTTTTGATTACTTGCTACAACATAGAAGATCTTTCCAGACACATCTGTATAAACATTTTCACCATTTTAACAAATAGATAAAATAAAAGTTTTACACGTCGTTTTTGTACAGTAGAACCCTGTTATAACATTCCGCATATAACAATGTTCAAATTTTCATTTCCTGCTTACAAAATCAGTATTTGTTCAATTCCTTGCAACATCTCAAATGAAATTTTTCTCATAAGTAAAGTTTCAGACATATTAACAATGCAGTAGTCTACAAACAGATACAGGAAATAGTTTATTCTTGAAATATTAAAGGTTTTAGAGGTGATGATCCTCAAAACTACTAAGATAACCAAGAGTAGATGAGTGAGCAAGCTTCCAGAATGCATGTCATTGTGCATTAATTGATGATAGGTCCATAGAATTCAGATCACTGATATTTGTGAATCAAATGATTCAGATGATGTTGAACTTGACTAGCTATTTATATACTAAAGTTATTACATTAGAATTTAGTTTCGCTTGATGTGTCCCTGCAGGTGTAACACTGTTTCCTGCTTATAACATTTTCCTGTATATAACATTTTATTTTACTGACCCTTGAAAAATGTTATAACCGGGTTCTACTGTATTGAATAGAGAGCATTTTCCCAACAGTCTACAGAGAGATTGTTTTGCTACTAGCCAATTAAAATTTCATAAACAGTAAACCCTAGATTTAATTAGTATGGATTTTATGAGAGTAACAATTTTATGAGGTAATTCTCAAAATTTGTCAAAAATAATTCCAAAAATTAAAGAAAAAATAAAATTTGCAAAATTGTAATAAGTCAGAATTAAAATGCGTTACAAAATATGTTCACTAGCAATAACATAAAGTGTTGTAATGTTGCTGCTCCTAACCGATACGCCACAATATGGGTGAACCAGGTCAAAATGTATCCGTAGCTGTTTCGAGTGAGCATTGTCGTAACACAATATGCACGGAGAGAAGAGGGGAGGGAATATGTCAAAGCAGCCCCGACCTTGCCTCCACAGGCTTCCTTTATCCCCATCTCGCTTGGTCACTAAGGGATGGCACAAGGACACCCAGCTGGTTGCTAGGCAACTATCTCCCCCTCACCAGCCACAGCCACATACGGGGAGGACTTCAAGCTGGTGTTCACATATACATGCACACCTTATGGACACAGCACGCCAGCAAATCGTGTTTACAAGACAATCCTTTTATTTTGCAGATGTGTCTTTCAAAGTGATTACTAATATATTTATTGATCTTCACACATAGGACAGCACACACAAATGCAGTAAAAAAGGTAAAGTAGTCTATATTCCAGTGGTAATCGTAAACAACTTATTCCTACTCACAAAATCTAATATTTATGCTACCTGAAACTCACTTTTCTGACGATCTGAAACATTGAGTACTTTGCTGTGTCTTAATGGCATATCGCTTTAGGTGTTGCAGAAAATACATGTTTTATTAGTAAGTGTACTGCTACCAGCATGACGCACTGCCGTATACCAGGACCAACAAGCCTGCACCTGCGCTTCGTATGTAATTGCAGCAGCTGTTTATGAAATGAAGGAATGTAGTCGCAACAGCGATTATCACCCAAATGCAAGGGACTTCCCCATTGTAGGGGCAGCAGTGGTGTAGTGGCTAGACTAATCGCCTCCTACTTAGGTGAATCGAGTTCGATTCCCGGCAGGGTCACTCCCTGATTTTCGCATGTGGGAATCATGCCAGACGATGCCGCTGGTAAAAAAGTTTTCTTGAGGATCTCCGGTTTCCCACATCCCTGTATTCCGGCGCTGCTACATGTTCACCTCGCTTCACCCTGATCTGATCTCACGACCTCGATGTTAAGGGGGTAGTGTTCTTAATAAGAGTTATTTATTATGTATTTTCGTTCTCGATCTTACTTTAGTACACTATAAGTTCATAAATGAGTACTTACAAGTTCAGTTATTGGTTTTTAAATACATTGTTAAGGAATAATTAAGTTTTTATTGTGCATTTGATTTCAGTTACTCCATGATTTGAGGATAATTTCATGCACAGTAATTTCAATGTACATAATATTGTTTATAAACTGCTTGTATTGTGTTCTGTAAATGGTGTTGAAAATGTCACGTTATAATCAACATATATTGTTACTGATGTTCTAAAACTGCTGCCTTGGCCAAAAGAAATGTTTAAAAATAAAATTCAATGAATGTGAGAGAAAGAGAGAAAAAGAGAGCGAAAGGGAGAGAAAGAACGAGAGAGAGAGAGAGAGAGAGAGAGAGAGAGAGAGAGAGTGTAAAATTCCCGTTAGAGTATGGTCATTGTCAATATCTGCTGTACAGTTCAAATGANAGAGAGAGAGAGAGAGAGAGAGAGAGAGAGAGAGAGAGAGAGAGAGAGAGAGAGAGAGAGAGAGATAGAGATATAGAGAGAGATAGAGAGATAGAGAGATAGAGAGAGAGATAGAGAGAGAGAGNAGAGAGAGAGAGAGAGAGAGAGAGAGAGAGAGAGAGAGAGAGAGTGTAAAATTCCCGTTAGAGTATGGTCATTGTCAATATCTGCTGTACAGTTCAAATGAATCATTTACCAGACACACACATCAATCATTTCTGTAAAGCCTGAAGAAAAGAATGTGTTGGAGATTTTCAATACATACTACACTACTCATGCATAAAATTTTATATAAAAAATTCGGGTTTTGGTTGGCTTGAAATTGAAATTTGGATCTGGAAAAATTGCAACTAACCTTGTAGCCTTTTTTTGGTTCCGTGGCCATATTTTATTAGTTATACTCACTTTGGATGTAGTAGATTTATCTACTAGTATGCAGACACAGTTGCCCTGTTTTGGCAATCATTTCTGTTCGCCCAACCGGGATTTGACTGAATAAAGCCACTACTAAAACTGATACCGAACAGGAGTGAAAATATGAACACGTACATCAGAGTTGAACAGCAAACAAGTACGTTGCCATTTTGTAACAGCTTTTTTTATTGTACAACAAAGAAACATTGAAATCAAAATCAGGAGTTGTTTTATAAATATTAATTTATTGGTTGTTTATTGAAATAAATAGTAAGATTTAGAACAACAGCAAAAATCATAATCAACATATTATAATTGCTGTATGGAAAACAATATCGTAACAGTGATGTTTTCATGTTTATCGCTCGTCTTTTGTTCCATACTTCAACCAATCGCCTGACCGGATTGAGTGCCGGGCCACACACCATCCACTATCCTAGTTTACTCTACATTCGCCTATGTTTACGCTTTGGTGACTGTCGAAAACTGTAGTCTAAAAGTGCATTTGCTCGTAGGTGGGCCTATTGTTCCGTGTTTGCTTCGTGTTACCTTGAATGGTGAGTCCAGTACCGATCCATGTGACCTGAAATAGTTGTTTGAACAGAGTGATTATTTTTTGTATAGCCATAATTGACTTCAAATGGCTACATTCGACATATTACAGGCAATATAATTGAAAAAAATATGCATCAGTGCAACAAGAAAGTTTCTTTTAAAACAATGCTTATATTATTACCCATTAAAGCCACGTTTACACCACGCCGTAATTGAACTATATCAAGCTATTTAGTTTATTTTGTAACGTCATTTATGACGGTCTTAATGATGTCAAACATTTGTTCTTAATTACTTCATCGTTATAAGACATTTCGGCATGTAAGTGTTTCCTAAGTTAGCTATAACTTATTTCTTCTGATTATTATTTTGTTAACATAGCTGCATACTTGACAACTAAAAATATTAAAATTTACTTGTGATGATACATGGCTTTATATTATATACATCAGTATTTGATACACGCAATCACGCTGTGCCAATAAGCTCTCAAATGTGTTTAAAAATAAGTTAGCAACGCAGCCAACATGAATTCATAAGAATTTTCAATATTCACATACTTCGCAGCTATGCTGTCCTTTTTTGTAACTACGGTACTTGGAGACTATGACGCCGACAGCATCCCTATATTTTACTCGTCCGAACACACGCTCTGGTGAAGCTCACAGGCGGACGTCAATAAGGATTTAGGGCCTGGCGACAGTGACGAAGGGAACGACGCCAGGACGGCCCTACGGAACGACCATTTGCATGGGAAGGCGGAGGCAGTCCCCCCCCCGCAATTGCCAGGGGACGCGGACCCTATACCTGCGGCCGCGCCTATCCCAGGCTAGCCACAGCCATAAACATCGAGAGCTTTTGGGGGCGGACATGCTGGTGAATAGCGTCACTGTATCAGACGACAGCGGGAGGAACATGAGCGCAGCTGCCAAGGGGGCCCCGAAGTATTCCCACAACGCCGAACCGAACAACAAACCTACAGGCAGAATAAAGGGAGAGACGCCGGACTCCGCGAGCAGGCAGGAACGGCGAGACGGGTTTACGACCACGCTAGCGGCTGCAGTTGTCCCAGGCTGTTGACCACAATAGAAACCCTGAGAGCTTTTGGACCAGCGTGCGGAAATAATAGCGGCATGGCAGGGGAACTACACGGACGCAGAACCGAGAGGCCCCTTCAATTATTTCCGCACGGACAGAACAAAGCAGGAGACGCTGGACCTAAGGGCGGAGAACTAGAGTACCACGCACGCGGTTTATGACCCCGGAGGGACACGGCGGTCGGGGGCTACCTGCAGAGGCGGGGCCAGTTTAATATGGCAATGAGGGCCTACAAAACCGGAGGAGTCTGAGGAAACATGGCAGTCGGCCGACGAGATTCCGGGAGTGCGGAGTGATTCCGCGAGAGACGACCACGGCAGCCAGCCGTCATCAGACGCAGAGTCCTGCGTCGACCCGAGAAGGAGGGACTTCGAGACCAGTCGCCGAGGCGCCCACCAGGAGGCGAGAGCAGTTCCAGCTCACCAGACCTTCAACTGCGGGAACAACTGCTACACATCAATTCAGATAAGTAAAGTCATCCAGCGAGTGTGAAGGACCTTTAGAATCAGCCAGCGAGTGGGAAGAAGATCCCCAATCCCCCTTTTACGACGCGAACTGTGCGGAGCATACGTAGAAAAGGGAGGGAGTTGTCTCAAAGAGTTCATGTATCAATTCCCTTGTTCAGGCAACAATAAAACTCGATTTTGTGTACTATGAATTACCCTGTTTTAATTCATTAGTAAATTGGACCTTAGACAACAGTGTCGAAGCATTCCTACGCCCGATCACTGAGGACTAGTATTAAGTGCTGGCGCCTCACGCCGTAGGACAGGTCAAAACACCTACATCCAAACCTCAGCTTTGGCTGGTGTCAACTAGACAAACTCATGATATTGCATCATGTTTATACATTTTTTTACAGTAAATATTGGGTTTTGTGTCTGCCGCCTGAACGACCGGGTCGTGGCCCGCTAGTTGGTAACCTTCGTAATTTTAGCTATCGGAAAGCGGTGGGCAGCGGTCGTGTCTGTGGAACACTGGTCTCCGAGGTTTTGGTAGCACATTCATACCAGTGGTCTGCAGCCATAATTATTATAGCCTGTGGAAAACATCAAAGGCCTTCTTTGCCAGGTGGGTCGACTACCAGCATCTTCTAGAGGCAGGGCAATATGCCCGTCGGCGTCTCGCTTTTCCCCAGGCAATTTTCTGTTCTTAGTTTCATTTTGTTCGCTAGGTAATTGAAGATGTTGACGAACATTTCCAACGAACCACCGAAGGGCCCTCTGGGCAATGGGCTGGAGTATATATAATAGTGTGGAGTATACCGGGTTGGCCCCGATGAAGGAGAATAATTGTAACTAGTTGACATTCAGTTCTGGTTTTCATTAAATAATTGAACTATAGACGCATTGCCTCGGTACCCATAGTGTAATTCTGCTCGTTAGTCAATTCACTCGTATTCCGTTAGCATGGTCACGGTGCCCTCTTTATTTGTTCACTCCCCGAACTAACATGTGTGTTGGCTTGGAAATGTTGTTAGATAAATCTAAAAAAAAGTATATTGTGGCTAAAACTTATTTTGTGCGACATGAAGTCTAGTTCTGTGTTCCTTATACAAGGGATTTTGTAAATGATTAAATTTTTACTTTTCTAAATTTAAAATAAATTTTACTTTTTATAAGAATTAATAGTCTTCCATTTTTAGTTTGCTCCTGCGTATTGGATTATTTTCCTAATGGCAACTTGCCAACTTGAACATACCTCCCGTTGAAGACTCATAGAAGTCTGTGAGTACTCATGCTAACATCCTCCCGTTGAGTTTGATTAATTCCTTGCATTATAATTAAATGCTTAGTACACTAACTCCGGGCTGCGTTCCCCAATCAGGTGTTGTCCTAAGCAACTTTAAATATTAAGTTAAAATAAAAAGAACAACATTTTCTAATTTCTGATATTATTATGCCGTTACTGACCTATATATAAGTATTTGAAAATATACACTAATGCAGTTTGACCATAAACAAGGGTACTTCGCCATCAGCGTCATATTACCAATTTAAAACTTTGGGTGAATAATTGTGTCATTAGTATAGTATTAGTAGTGGTTTTAGAAGACCTACCTGGCTTAATTAGCTTTATTTGTAATTTTTATTATATGGAAAAGTCAAAGGAAATAAGTACTGAAAACGTCTCGTAAAAGAATAAACGAAGCCGTGGGCCACAACTATCTGAATATGTATTGTTTGACGGATAGCTCATCGCTTTTCGCAACGAACAATAAAAAAACACAATTTAGCTTGGTTTCATGCTCCTAATTTTTTATAATATATATCTTAGAAAAGAAGATTTAGATAGAACACAATTCACTTATTGTAATGTATCTTATCAATCACACCGGTGACTCAACTAGATCTAGCAGCACGGCCAATCACACTGCTTTCCTTCCTGAAGTATGAGTTGTGACAGTGACAAGGATGGAAATGCAGGTAAGTGTGGTACGAAGGAATGAAAGCTATTTGTGTTGTCCCCAGGGTGTAAGCTGGATTTTCCCTCCCTTTGCCTTGGTTTGCTTTCCGTTATGAGCAACCCGGCGGGCAAGAAAGTGGAGGCGTGTTTGCTATCGCCATTTCTCGTCGGAACGCTTAACTAACTCCAAAGATTTTCCAGCTTCACTTCCAAGTCTCGCCAACAGGAGCTACGCTAACGAATTCTACCTGTGGCCACTCATGGGTCCCTTGAACTTAAGAGCCACCCAAATCTATTCACTCACTCACACTCATTCCCTTATTCTATCCAGTTTCTGTTCTGTGCAGTGAAAACTATTAAAGTCATTCATTACCTGCGCTACATCCTAAATGTAGCACACTATGGCTGAATGGGTTGATTTAATTACATCTGTAAAATATAATCTGTGTTATTAACAAGAAACCTCTCCATGTATTTACAAACTCACATTAAAGGGAAACTTGCAATTTGTGAAAGATGAAAAATTGCTGTGAAAATTCTCAGTAAAGCTTTAGAGATAATGGCCGATACTTACTCTCCTCTCCTGGCAAACTCAATGCTCTTCACAGCAGTAGCACTAGTCGTGCCCTGAGTCACCTTGAACGAAGCCTTTAGCTCAAGTGAAGAAGTGGTCAAGACCAGCACTTTGCCTTTGGCATTACCAGCATACACGTACTCGCCACGTCGATCAAATGATGCAACTATGTTCAGATCAGACTGCACAAAAAAAATGTACGTTCCCCCACAAGCAAATTGTATTATATTTACTGATACTACTACACATCAATGCTTAATTACTTAAGCAATCACCAGCACCACATATCCATCCTTCAGATTCACGCTTATGTATGGCCATTGTAAATACACAGCGTAGTTACTGTGTGAATATCACGAATTACAACTTTTTAAGCTGAAGTTCGCACATGGCACTGCCCCCTGAAATGAAAATAAGTTGCTTGGAAAAATTTGTAGGAATTACTGCAAAATTACTCTGACATCAACCTATTTTACTTGTACACTGTAAAAGGATTTCCTTCTGCAATTTGTGTAACATCCCAAGAAATTCATTGCTATATCCCTTCAATGCATATGTAATTACATAACATACTATGGATAAAAGCAACTAATGTTATTCTCTGTCTCATATAACTTGGCAAGATCATGACAGTTAGTGAATGGCAACTTGAAATATACTAAACAAAAAACGTGCCATTTACAAAATCCTGTATCAGCTGATGCATGAACTAATGAAAATTAATGTTAAGTTGGCTATTCTGACTCCACTGCAGACGCACATCAGACAAGCAGAAAATACACAAATAAGAAAGAGATCTTAAATAGTTAAAGTATTTTATTTTACGTGGTCACAAAACAGCTGTTGTTATCGTTAAAAACTAAACTTTGTGCTAAAGCAGTAATGTAGAGAAGTGTTCAAAATGAAATGCAAATTAAAACGGTTCGTATTCAAATGAAACACAACTTCAAAGCTCAAACATTGAGAGTACGTCGTATCCCCAGTCACCAAACCATCCATACATGCTTGATATTAATTCTAAAAGCCCATACACACATCTTGGGGTGTAGTCTAATTATTTTTCAAATAATTTGACTAAATATATTTCAAACCCGTTTCGCTTTAGGCCAGTAATACAGAAAAGTGAACTTTTAAACAGACGAGAACAAGAGGCAGGACAACATACTGCCGTTGAGGTACACGGTCAGCTCACAACACGACCTGCCACGCCATCTGTCAGCGAGCTCCCTAACACTACTAGCCAGAAAAAATAGATTTTGTGTGTAAAATGTCAAATTTCTTTTCTTCTTTTCATGTTTTGTTGTACTGTATTAATTGCACTGATCGCAGTGCGCTCCTCTAGATGTGAACTTGCTGCCACTCCGCCGTGTTCCGGATCTTGGTACTCCTTCCCCTGCTCCATACCTACTTCTTGGTTACCCCTCCCTTCACGCATGCACAATAACAAATGACGGCTGGGAATTTGTGCAATATTTCCAACCGTCATTCAAATAAGGGGAAAAAAAAACTGGACCAAAAAATGTATGGTTCAGGTTGCATGTGGGGGAACATTGTACGCGGCCTAGGTCAATACCAGTGCAATGCACTGTGTAGTCAGCTGGAGTTTCATAAAGAAGTTGATACGTGCTAAAGCGCTCTCAAGGTCACGCATTCGGCACGTCGAGGAATTGCAGTTGTGCACAGCTAATGGCGATGTGTTAAAGGCCATGCATGTTGTTGATCTTCATTTTAAGATTGGCTGAATCTCCTGGACATTGTACGCGGCCTAGGTCAATACCAGTGCAATGCACTGTGTAGTCAGCTGGAGTTTCATAAAGAAGTTGATACGTGCTAAAGCGCTCTCAAGGTCACGCATTCGGCACGTCGAGGAATTGCAGTTGTGCACAGCTAATGGCGATGTGTTAAAGGCCATGCATGTTGTTGATCTTCATTTTAAGATTGGCTGAATCTCCTGGACATTGTACGCGGCCTAGGTCAATACCAGTGCAATGCACTGTGTAGTCAGCTGGAGTTTCATAAAGAAGTTGATACGTGCTAAAGCGCTCTCAAGGTCACGCATTCGGCACGTCGAGGAATTGCAATTGTGCACAGCTAATGGCGATGTGTTAAAGGCCATGCATGTTGTTGATCTTCATTTTAAGATTGGCTGAATCTCCTGGACATTCACCTTTTGGGTATTGCCAGTGTTCAATTATGATATAATTTTGGGCTTCGAGTTTCTTGGTCGGGCTCATGCTATGGTCAATCTGGAGGATTTCACTTCATCTTTTGGGTTTGCACCCAATATCAAAGTTAGTCTCGGGCGATGGGCAGATGTGCAATTTCTGCAGCAATCTCCCTGGGTGGAATCTAGTTTTCTTAAAGATTTAGACTAGCATTTATCTAAATTACGTGAAGGGTTCAGTGATGTCATTTCTAACAGGATAGGTAAATGTGATGTCCTGCCTTATAAGTTTGCTCTTGTGGAAGACATACCTGTTCGTGACCGTCATTTCTGCCGCCCTCCTCCTGAACTGGAGGCTTTTAGTGAAATGACACAAAAATTGTTGGAAGCCGGGGTAATTATTGTTCCATCCACATCTGAGTATTATTCACCGGGATTTTTAATGAAGAAGCGGGAGGGCGACAAATACAGACTTGTAGTTAATCACTTATTAATAAATACGAAACTCCACAAGGACCCCTTTCCACTTACTACGGTCGATTGTGCATTGCAACATCTGGGTCGCGCTAAAGTGTACTTCGTACTGGATATGAATAACAGTTTCCATCAATGTCTCTTGGGCCCTTCCTGTAGGAAATATATTGCCTTCAGCATTCTTTAGAATCAATACGAGTTCACTAGAATTCCCATAGGGGCCAATTTTGGAAGCCAAGCCTTGTCGCGTGTCCTGGACCATGTGTTGGCAGAATTTAATACAAGTTTGTCTTTAATTACGTTGACGATGTAATACTTTATAGTGAGGATGTGGAATCTCACTAGTTCTGGAGCGTTTTAGGAAAGTGGGTTTGATGGTTAATCCAAAAGGTGACCTTAGCGACCAATACAGTTAAGTTCATAGGTTACGTAATTTGCGAGGTAAAATTATTGTTGGAGCCCGATCGGGTAGCCCCATTGTAAATTTTCCGTGTCTGCTAAACCTGAAGGGTATGCAGGAATTCTTAGAGTTAATGGACTATTATGCCCAATTCATTGAACATTATTCTTAAATAACTGCTCCCTTGAATAAATTTAAAAAGGAAGGGATTGAATTTAGTAGGGGCCCAGAGCAGGAGCAGCCTGTTTTAACGCTGCCCAATTTTTCACACTTTTTTGTGGTACAGATGGATGTCTCTGCGTTGGCTCTTGGAGCCCCCTGGGCCAGTGAGTGGATGAACACATTGCGCCCGTAGCCTTTGCTAGCAGGTTGTTAACAGAGTCCAAACGTATTTGGGGACATATAAAAAAGAAACGCTTTAGTGTCTTTTTGGACTGGAGAAATTTGCGTCATACATAGAGCATGACCAGTGTGACTTGTTCACAGATAACCAGGCGTTAAGTTGGGTGCGTGACCACCCGCACCAACTAGGCAAGCTGGGGCGTGAATCCTTTGTTTTTCGCGGTTCAGGATTAAAGTTCATTATGTGCATGAAGTGGACAATGCGGTCGCAGATGCGTTGCTAAGAAAATTCGACCAGGCCGATTTTGAGTCAGTGGAGGTCGAGGTTCCTGCCTCATTAAACATCATACATGGTTTTCTCAAATTTTTTGTACACCTTCGGCACGCACATTGTTTGGATGCATGGTATAATCACATAAAAACTGACATCGCTGCAGGAGTCATGTGTCCCTACTTAATAAAAGATGATTTGATATATTTTACTGGTAAATCAGGGCATGCCAGAAAGTTAGTGTTGCCTGAAGTGCTGCGTTTGACGATATTAAAATATTTCCATGACTCACTTTTCAGGTATAAATAAATCCCTTTTTGAAGAATTTTGGCGCATTTTGCCTGGCCTACTTTAAAGACGGATGTGGCATATTAAGTGCGTTCTTGTCACAATCGTCAACATTACAAGCAGGCCCCGCAGACAAATTTTGGTCAGGTTAAAATTCAGGTGGCAAGGGGCCCTTGGCATTTTGTCCATTAAGACATTTTTGGAAACTTGGCTACGTTCGCGGAAGGAAAATGTTTGTTTATTAATTGAGCTAGATACCTTTACTAAATTTATCTTATTATCACTTAGGAACAAGAAGGCACTAACAATTTTTAAAACTTTACCGATGAGGTCTGGAAAATCTTTGGTGCTCCGGCTGAGTTAGTAACGCGGACAACACAAGCTATTTTCAGTCAGTTTGTTTTAAGGATACGTGTTTTCGTTGGTCGATCAATTATTAGATTTGAAGCCCTTATTTTCCGAAAGGAAATCAGGGTGAAAGTTTTAATAAGAATATTAAAGCTGATGTGACCATTTTTTACAACCAGGATCAAACTCTGTGGAATTGTGATCTAGATTTCATAAGTGTAGGCTTTAACGGTGAGGTACATGAGTCCACGGGGTTCCTTCCATCCTTGCCATTTTTGGGTCGTCATTTAACCCATCCTCTTTTAAGCATCTGGAATATTGCCTTATCTTGCTCCATGGATGCTGCTACCTGGGGCCGTCTCCTTGATGACGTGGCTCTCAGTTTGGACGTGGCTAAAAGTGAGGTAGAGGCTCGTTAAGATAAAAACAGAATTGCTGTGCACTTTTCTGCTGGGGATTCCATGTTGTGTAAAAATTTCATGTTGGCAGACGGTGAGAAGGACCTGGGTTCAAAATTTATACCAAAGTTTACCGGCCCCTTCACTATCTCTTAAAGTTCCTTGGCCTTAACACAGTTACGTTGTCAGTTCCTGGGTCTCAACACAAGATCCGTAAAGTGCAAGTCAGTCATTTGGAAAGTATGTGTCCCGGCAGTAATGGTTTGTTCAGTTTTTTGTAATTGACTACGCTCATGTTTCCCTTCCTATCTTCGTTCCCTATGCTATATTAATAATACATTTTTCTAATGTCAGCTTGTTTTTTTCCGCACGTGGTCCGGACTGACATTGAGCGTGGATTTCGCCATCCTCCTGCTTCCATCTGAGTCGAGCTTGCATCTATGATCACGTGAAGGCTTCTCTCCTAATGTCGGTGCGCGAGAAGTTGCTGGTCTGCCAANGAGTCGAGCTTGCATCTATGATCACGTGAAGGCTTCTCTCCTAATGTCGGTGCGCGAGAAGTTGCTGGTCTGCCAGGCGCTAGTTGCGCGGCATTGACCGAGTGCTGTTCTACGGTGGGATATTCTTTGCGAATTGACATTGTCCCTGGGGATTGGGACTGGAATTTGGACTAGTCGACGCTTCAAGAATTTGAAACTTCCAGATTGTTATGTCATGTCAATATGTGTGAATGTAACTTTTCACCTACTCAACACGTTTATGAACATCTTGAACACTTTTCTTGGTATCCGTCTCTTTGCACAGTGTACTCTTCGGCTTCTGCTGTGTGTTCATGGAATAGTGAACTCTGAGTTCGGACTCTTTTTTATGGCACTCGGACATTTTTAGGGAGGAGACTGTGCTGATCACAGCACGCTCCTCTAGTTTTGAACTTGCCACCACTCCGCCATGTTTTGCATCTCTGTACCTCTTTCTCTACTCCCTCTCTACCTCCTCCTCAGANTGAGTCGAGCTTGCATCTATGATCACGTGAAGGCTTCTCTCCTAATGTCGGTGCGCGAGAAGTTGCTGGTCTGCCAAGCGCTAGTTGCGCGGCATTGACCGAGTGCTGTTCTACGTTGGGATATGCTTTGCGAATTGACATTGTCCCTGGGGATTGGGACTGGAATTTGGACTAGTCGACGCTTCAAGAATTTGAAACTTCCAGATTGTTATGTCATGTCAATATGTGTGATTGTAACTGTGAATGTAACTTTTCACCTACTCAACACGTTTATGAACATCTTGAACACTTTTCTTGGTATCCGTCTCTTTGCACAGTGTATCAACATTTTTTTTTCTGGATGTTTAGTGTATTCTTTGGCTTCTGCTGTGTGTTCATGGAATAGTGAACTCCGAGTTCGGACTCTTTTTTATGGCACTCGGACATTTTTAGGGAGGAGACTGTGCTGATCACAGCACGCTCCTCTAGTTTTGAACTTGCCACCACTCCGCCATGTTTTGCATCTCTGTACCTCTTTCTCTACTCCCTCTCTACCTCCTCCTCAGATTCCCCTCCCTCCACGCATTCCCAATAGCTACCCTTCCCCTCCCTTCCTTAGTATTTATTTTTGCATAGGCCTTTGGGCACTCTGACTCGTCGGCACTTCTCCAGCCTTGATATAGATACGTGAATTACTGGTGTGAACGGACGTGCTGCTTTACCACGCAGGTGGGTTGAATGTTTGGGAGTGTTTATTTAATGATTTAATGATATTGTTTTAAGGGCTAGTTAACTTCACCGGGATTTTGCTACTGTTGGTATTCTAAATTCTTTTTTGGCCTCCTGTTTCAAATTGTGTTTCGGATAACTTTACACGGTGCAGTGACGGTGTTGTTTAAGTTTTGGTATTACTTTGTCAGAGGTTTTTGATGATTTGCCTATGGTTAGTTTGAGCTGGTGATGTGTTGTAACTTAATACGGAAGTCAAATGTATCGCACTGTTTTCGCTGGGTCGCTTCTAGTTGAAATGTATTCTAAACCCACCTGCAGGTTTTAATTGAGTCTTGCGCATTGCGATATTATGGTGCTCTTATTACGCCTTGTTACTAGTCATTATAATTTTTTAATGTATTTTTGGTACGTTGGCATAGAAAGGGGTTTAGCCTTGGCTCCATATGAGCACCTCCCCTGTAAATTTCACGTCAATATTTTGTGTATCTTAATTTTAATTACCCGTGCCGACGCCTTTGTTCGGTTCAAGTTTTTAATGTGCGTCATGTATGCGGCTGTCAATTCTGAAGCAGTTTTATTATTTTAATTGCCCCCACCGACGTCTTTGTTCAGCTCAAGTTTTGACTGCGAATCGTGTACGCGGCTGTCCATTGTGAAACTGTTTTATTTTTACGTTTGTTAATTACTTTCATGTCAGGCGCACTTATTTTGGTGACTTTTAAAATTAATTGTTTGTTTGCCGAGGTTTTAGAGCCTTGTTTCTTGAATTCTAAGGCGTATTCTAAGGCGTTTTCACGTGATTGCGTATTTTCAGCCACATATTATCAAACTAGATATGCTAAATTTCANAGGCGTATTCTAAGGCGTTTTCACGTGATTGCGTATTTTCAGCCACATATTATCAAACTAGATATGCTAAATTTCGGAAATACTTTATATGTCATTGCAATTTTATACGAGTTTTATTCTCAAAATAAATGTTGATTGTAATAAACTTGTGTNGAAATACTTTATATGTCATTGCAATTTTATACGAGTTTTATTCTCAAAATAAATGTTGATTGTAATAAACTTGTGTACGGCAATTAATAAAACAAAGAAAGTGGGATATGTTTGAGTAGTTTTTAAGCAATTTTCACGTTATTCCACACCACATATTTCCCACTCTAGCTGTTTAGTATCAGTAATAGCAGAATAACTGCTTTGCAAAAGTCCTTGGTGAGTTGTTTGTTGGCGAATGAAACTGAAAGTGCGTTATCAAGCAAATTCCCCAAATTACTTTTATTTCCAGGCTTAACATATTAACTGTAACATTCAACGTATGATAACAACTACAATTACCATCTCCCAAAGTTAACCCAAATTCGCTGTCTCTCATAAATTAAAAAAGAGTTAACAAACATTAAATTTTTTGCAAGGTTTTTTTTTCTTTTATAACGTACAAAGTTTTTAGACAAATTGTAACGTTGAGGTTTTCCAGGTATTAAATTTGTCTTTGGTTTGAGATTATTTGGTTGTGGTGACAACTAATTAAGATAATTTTCCAATTAAGATTTAGTTTATGATTTAAGAGAAGTACATTGTAATTTTGGTTATGTTACGGGTATTAATGCAGAGGTAATTTAGAGGTTATGGCTATTGATAATTTTGTCTTTAGAGTGTATCAAGTATCGCTATTGTTATTGTTCTTTAGTCCTCAGAGGATAGTAAATACNTTGATAATTTTGTCTTTAGAGTGTATCAAGTATCGCTATTGTTATTGTTCTTTAGTCCTCAGAGGATAGTAAATATTGAAATTTGTTAATCACGTGAAATTTAAGAAAAGTGTCCTGATTGGCTCTCGTCTTGCCATTGATAATTGGATGAGTAGTCTGGCATGGTCAGACGACAGCCAATCTGAGTGCAAGTAGCAACAGAAGTGAAGAAAAAAAGCTTTTTTTTATATAGAAATGTAGTCACCACAAACAAGAACAAACGCATGTGTGTTAAAGATAAATATAANAAAAAAGCTTTTTTTTATATAGAAATGTAGTCACCACAAACAAGAACAAACGCATGTGTGTTAAAGATAAATATAATAATCATAACATTGAGATAATTTAATAGATAATTGTTGCAAGATGCTTTGAATTTCATCCTCGATAATGTGTACAATGTGTGATTTTTGTCTAATTTGTTGGAAAAGAAGAACAGAATTACAGCATTCTAATTCTACTGAAATGTTTCAACTGGCGACCCAAACGTATGGCTGAAGAAAGAACTTGGAGAACTAGAGTCTTTGGAAGCTGTGAATTTGAGCAGAGGGAAGAACCATGCCTGAGAAAGATATCTTGCGACACTTCAAAACTACAGGAGAGCGGAGATGCCGTGCCCTGAGGGACGCCGACCGCCATCTACATAACATCTGGCAGATGCAGTTGGGGGCACTACAATTTCGGAGACTACAGTAGAGAGGCAAACACCTAGTATGGAGCGAGCATTAGGATTATTGTTAGAAAACTTAATAATAGGTTGGTTTAATGATTTAGAAAAAAAAATTAGAAAATTTTTAACAAAATTATAAAGAATGTCAACAAAATTTAAAGCAAAACAAATGTTGAATAACTTAATGGGGTTAAAATAAATAAACAAGAGAGAGAGAGGGAAAATATAAATAACATGGTGATGTAATGTGCAAACCGGGTTATGTATAACTAGATGATCAGGGTATCGTGTATTCAAATGAGAGTATTGCTTATGAAAAAGGCAGAGCAAAAAAAGTTTTGAAATAATAGGGAACCAATACAATGCATGAACGAGTGTAAAGGAAGGTTGAAATTATTGGGGGGGTCAAATGAGCAACAACAATTCATAAATAGGGCAGAATGTAAGAAAATCGTATGGGCAAACTTTGAATATACACACATGGTTAGANAACCAATTGAAGTACTGTATGAGGAAGGTAGTGAGGTAAAAATGAAGGAAAAGGGGACACAAAGTGAGAACGGTAAGAAGTAAAAAGAAACTAAAGAAAAATAATTAATAACGGCAGACAGTATAAAAATTAGGATAGTAAAATAAGTACAATTTTGTTAATATTTTTCTTGTAAAATAATAATGTAACAGAGGTAATGGTTTTATTCAAGGAAAAACTTGTTCATTTGATTGGTCAATCAAGGTTGTAGGTTGTTTGGTTTTGACCTTCAAAGTTGGGGTATTATTTTATACTGATACTGTACATTGGTTTTTTGTGAATTGTACATAAACCAAGGGAAATATAGTTTTTTAAAGTTGGAAGAGAAAAAAAAGAGAGAAAGGGGAGAGAGAGGGAGAAAGAGAGAACAAAATGGTAACAAACAATTTGCAAACACAAAAACAGAAGGAAAGTAGTATAGTAGGCATTCCCACCTATTACATATTCCTCTTACTGGAGTGTATTGCACACCCAAAACTCAAACACACATACACAAAAAGTCACAAGCTATACATTTGTTCTTATGAACTGTAATTTTTTTTAGTACTTACATCATCGTCAAGTGGTGCAACACGATGTGTACCGTCTGTGTTGACGAGAACGGCTGCATGACGCATTGGACACACCAGGAACAGGTTGTCATTGCGAGGGCTGAACTGAACCTAAATTACACATGTCAATCAAATAGTTAGAATTATGGCAGTAATATTAGTAACGGTGGACGCAAACATTTTGATAAATGCATAAAACTTAGTACAATTCTTTATAATATTTCTACTTCCTTTATTTTCCTAGTTAATAAGCTATCTTATTAGTAACCATTTTTTTTCCTCTAAAAACATAGTTAGTGTATCCTGTCTAACAGTTTTCCTTGGTATCAGACAGAAATTTTTAGTTTCCTAAACGAGTACTATTTTGTACGTACAAATTTATTTTTAAAATCACAAAATTGTACCAAAATAGAACTAATAAAAACTTAAACTAAAAGATCTATAATTTATCCACTTCAAAATTTTATCTTTTTCAAAATATAATGTCCAACTTACAATTGGACTGTCACCCAGTGGCAAGTGCTTTATTCCCTCATCCTATTTCACTCTCCAGTCCTTCCCTTCACCATCACCAACTCCTCCTGCAATACATTCCACTTGCTCACAGTTCTCACCAGCACGGACTGCCTTGCCCTTGCTGTCTGCCTCCATAACATCAGGTGAAACTTTCTACTGTTTGTACCTACATCTCCCTCTCTCTTGGCTAAATGTCTACTTAACTACCCCCATCCACCCACTTCCACTTTGCTCACCGTCCTCTCCACTCTTCGCCTGTCCCTTAGGGAACTCCACCCCAACTCCTTCCAACATTAAGGATGGCACAAAATTCCTTTCGTACTCACCTTCCCGCCTCTGCCTTCCCCATTTGCCGTTAACCAACCTCGCTGCCCTTCTCCAGCTCCCACACCTCCTCTTACAGATATGGGTCCCACACTGTGGCTGCATGTTCTTTTATCAAACTTATTTTATCTTTATATGCATGCTCCTTCACCTCCCAACCAACCCCAAAGCCCATCTTCCCTTCGACCACCTCTCTCTGTACTTGCTTTTTCCTCCTAAGATCACTCTGAATCACCACCCTAGGTATTTATACTCAGAATCTTCTCCTATCTCCTGCAATTGCCAATTATAAGTGCGTTCATACCTTCCCTTCTTCCTAGTGAACCTTACCAGCTTTGGTTTTTGTACATAAATCCTTTCTGTATATTTGTCTGTTTGACAAGTTGCAGTTTTCGTGCGCAGCGAACCGCAATAATACCTGATAATGCACATAGAAAATTAGCTTTATTATTATCTTAGTTTGATTTGTGATGGTAATATGTTAATATTAAAACATTTTTTTGTCAAATACAGCTACATGGTCAGAATACATTCGACACACTATCCACACTGAAATTAAATATTACAAACACTTAGGGTAGTGCGAATGTGACTATTTTTCTCACGAAACGAAAGCGAAAAATATGTAATGAACTTCCGTCAAACTGAAACAAAAATGAAAAATAATTTCATATTTGGCTTTGTGTTAATGAAGTTTAACAAATGTAATAACGTTTTAGCAAGTTATTCATTATGACAAATTCATTGCAAAACCAAACCAAAAAAATTGAGGGTATGGAGTATTTACCTCAGGAGTCCTTGCCTATACAGTNTTACAAACACTTAGGGTAGTGCGAATGTGACTATTTTTCTCACGAAACGAAAGCGAAAAATATGTAATGAACTTCCATCAAACTGAAACAAAAATGAAAAATAATTTCATATTTGGCTTTGTGTTAATGAAAGTTTAACAAATGTAATAACGTTTTAGCAAGTTATTCATTATGACAAATTCATTGCAAAACCAAACCAAAAAAATTGAGGGTATGGAGTATTTACCTCAGGAGTCCTTGCCTATACAGTATTTGAATTTCCATTCTATGTACTTATTTTAGTTATATTATAATAAAAACAAATAAGATGAATTACACACAGAAATTTTCTTTGCTGGTGCACTAAATTTACATTCAGTAAACACCAGAATATTCCTTGAAATCGAGAATTTTAGTTTCGTTATAACTTTTGGCAACCAAATTTCTTACCAAAACAAAAATTAAGGTTGTCACTTTTCATTTTTGTTTCAGTATACAGAATATTTGCACAACCCTACAAACACTTGAAATTTTATTTTAATCAAAAGACTGAACTTGTGTAGCAACTTTCACATCCGTTTTGCNTAGCAACTTTCACTGAATGCACCTACAAGACAGCACATTTTAATTTATAATAAAGTATTTTGTGATTAAAAATGGTGTCTGCTCGTCAAAAAGGTGAGTTGGGGTAGTTTATAGTTTGTACATACAAGNGCTGAATGCACCTACAAGACAGCACATTTTAATTTATAATAAAGTATTTTGTGATTAAAAATGGTGTCTGCTCATCAAAAAGGTGAGTTGGGGTAGTTTATAGTTTGTACATACAAGATTGCTTATAAATAACCTGCAGTACAGAGTACACCTGGATGGCAATATAACACATTAACTAAAACGTTATTTTCCCTAAAAATGATTCCATTGTAAAACTATGCATGGTTTTAATAAATAAATAACATTTATTTTCCCCTTGTAGCTGAAATAGGAGGGAAGGCACAAAACACAAAATGGTGAGCTGGCCTCAGAAAGGCCAAGTGATTACAGGCAGAATTGTATTATTAACAAGCATAATGAATTACTGCACATGGATATATGTTGTTTTAAAAAATATAGAGCTCACGGAAAATACAAAAGACCGGGAATTTGTTTGTACGGTTGTATTTTACAAATGAAACACTAGTCATTTCATACTGGTGTGTCTTCTGTAGCGCATCGGAGCACACTGGCGAACAGATGGCAGCACAGTTGCCCATTCCCTGTTCTATCCCAAAAGTATTGTCTATCACATCTTTTTCAAAATAAATATTTTGTTTGATACTAGCTTAAAACGACTTGTAGTTGATTTCGCATAAAATTGATGTAGAAATATCTGACAGACAGATGTGCAGCTTCTTTAATTAATATGAAGCACGCATGTGGCAAAGTTAGCATCAAGTCCCTGCTACATTGGGCTGATGGCGTGCAGTGCAGTGCAGATACGCTTCTGAAATGTGATTGGCTCACATGACCTATGATGTCGGTGCCGATGTGCAGAGCAGTGATTTGCAGTGATCACCAAGTTTACCAACTTTTAACTTGGGGTCAGCAGCTGATAGGCAAGGTGTAAATAATTTGCTGTCAATAAATATGTCACAATGAACAAGCCAATGAAATGTGAGGCTGCTCGGGGTAGGTGGAAATAAAGGCAGGAAAACTAGTATTTCGCTGACATGGTAAATAATGTAATAATATATGTTATAAAAATAATGTATGGTTTACTTATATGGCAAAACATAATTCATAGATCATTAGTGATGGCCCGATAGCCGATATCCTGTATCGGATATCTGTATTATCGGTACATCGGTAATGGCCATTCTAACCTCAGTATTTTCTCTCCTCTGCTGCACACTTAATTTTCTCAACTCATAACATCAGGCTGCAGCAATGCGATGAAAAAGAACATTATTAATTTAAAATGTCGATATGCAATAATAAATTTTTTTTAAAATTCCATACGATAAAAACAAATTAGAATGTATATGCTTATCATTATTTTTCACTTCACATATTACATTTTTATTTTTGCTAAAGCAGTCTTATGTTCGATGTACGTTTCTCAAAGTAAACAGANACATCAGGCTGCAGCAATGCGATGAAAAAGAACATTATTAATTTAAAATGTCGATATGCAATAATAAATTTTTTTTTAAATTCCATACGATAAAAACAAATTAGAATGTATATGCCTATCATTATTTTTCACTTCACATATTACATTCTTATTTTTGCTAAAGCAGTCTATGTTCGATGTACGTTTCTCAAAGTAAACAGAATGATTGTGGCTTGTTAGCTTAGTTTTCATTCCTGTCCTTTTACATATTTTTTGTAGACTAGCGACCTTCTTGCAACCTTAACTTAGTTTTGTAATATGTTGTAGTGAGCTATAATTTTGTATAATGTTTAACTTTTTTTTTTGCTGCTTTGATATACCGGGCATAAAGTAAATCTCACTTAACAGCAAGTCTTGCTTATAGTAAACAAAACTTTTCCAGGCAGCAGTTTTCTCTCATCCACTTTAGTGACAAATGTCTGCTTGCAGTATGATAAATAAAAATATCTGTTTACAGGTATCGGATCGGTAAAATCCTAAATATCGGAACCTTCATCGGTATCGGGCCATCACTAGATCAAATGTGCATGAAAGAAAAAAGTGAATGTAAATAAGGCGATCATATTGCCACCTACAGCACATTAATTGAACTATGCTCATCAGCAGGGTATCAGAAGTTAGCATCAGCCCATTGTAGCAGATCCTATAGCTATAACGTATGAATAAGCAAGAAACAAAATTAAGTAATGACACACAGTTTAAGTTGCATTTTGTTTAAAATGCCTACACATTATGTTAGAACAAAATTTAGTTTGTTACACTACAAACAGTGGTCTTGTAACAACATAATAAAATACATAAACATTTAGTCCAAGAACTTCTTCCTGCCCACGTATTTCTCCAATGTCTGTTGTGCAAAGGCAGGGCTGCCAGAATAACTAGCATGAAATTCTCTTTCAATCATTCACACATCAGTTGATAACGGATTTTGTGTACGGAATGTTGTTAGTTCCATTTATGACATGTTGCCACACACTGGCTGTCAAAAAGTGACATTTTTAGATGAAATAAACTATAATATATTATGAATTGGCAACATAGTATGTTATGAACTGTGAAAGTAAACAAGGTATAGTAATAACTGTCACTGCTAACACAGCAATGTTTACTAAAAACTGTCAAACGTAGGCAAACTTTTACGTACTTTCCGATACAAATACATTTAGGCACAAGTTGCCTCTTAATATAAATACAGCAAAACCTCTGGAAAACTTCGATTTGTAATATGTAAATAAGCTTGTATTAACAGGTGTTAGTGGCAGTTACAAAAACTCTCAACAAATTTAAAAGTTGACTCTGTTACCCAGCATATAGGAACATAAGACATTCTTATCACCAGTTTAACAATACAAATTGACAAATCTTTTAATAAGCATACAGATTACATTAATTCCTATCTCACTCCAAAGGGACGAAAGACAACTTTGCATTAAAGATGTTCTTACCAACAAGGTTTCACTGTACTTTTCCAAGATAGTAATAGTTAAGAAAAGGTGTTATTATACACCAAGCTCATTATCGCAACTTGGCAAAAAGTTAAAAACACAATACATGAAAAAGAGACATAACATACTTTAAGGACAGGTGAAGGGAAGTGATACTTCTGCAGACATTCTCCAGCTAAAACTTCCCAAATGCAAACATTATTGTCTGTGGCAGCGCTCAACAATTTCTGTCCATTACGAGACCAACTGGAACAGAACAATCATTTCAAAATTAAAAACTAACTCTTTCCATTTGAATTGACATATATATCAGCTTTTGAGAGAAGGATCATTTGACACACACACACACACACACAAATATATTTTTGTGCACATATAGTAAACAGGGCTCTTACAGACATTTTAGATGTAAATTCAAGGACATTTCAAAGATTTTCCTAATACTAAAATCTACAACTTCAGGAACTATGTTACCTTAATTAACAACTACCTATAAGCTGCTCACAGTAAAGTGATCACTTTTGAAATCAATCTTTGAAAAATGTCACTGCACCCAACTGCATATATTTTAGCGAGGACTTTGAACAGTATGCTCCCAATAAAGTTGGCAATGATGGAGGGAAAATAATTCTATGAACGTTGAATCAAAAGTGTCATATAAAAATTTGTGAATACCTAAATGATTTATTTTGAATCCTTTTTTTTAAAGTGATATGTAATTGTAAAAATTAGACAAATTGTAAAAAATGTATTTTTAGAATAATTTATACAGTGTCACTTGACTGATGCATGCATAAAGTGATGAGAGCCATGGCAATGTTAATTGCACATATGGCGGAAGAATACACAATGTGCATACAAGTAGATCTAAAGCAGGGCTTTCAAAAGGTCTCAGTTTACCTTCAACATCCTATAGCAAAGATTATTGTTCCCACTTTCAAATTTGAAGCTTGAAAATCATGTATTTGCAATCTATACGTAAAAAAATGTTTGTAGACACGAATACTAAAAATCAAATAATAAAAATACATAAATACAAAGGATTTCAAACCTACAAATANTTCAAATTTGAAGCTTGAAAATCATGTATTTGCAATCTATACGTAAAAAAATGTTTGTAGACACGAATACTAAAAACCAAATAATAAAAATACATAAATACATTAAAAGGATTTCAAACCTAGAAACACAAGGGCTAGTAGGAAGATAAGTTTCTCATATCTGACACCTGCAAAAAACTTTATTTACAAGAGACACAATAATTNACAAGGGCTAGTAGGAAGATAAGTTTCTCATATCTGACACCTGCAAAAAACTTTATTTACAAGAGACACAATAATTCATCAATTTCTATACATTCTCTCACCAACATTGATGCATTTATTGCACTGTTTCACATGCTTGACGAACTCCTGTTGGTAAAAGTCAGTATCCTGAATACAAACAAATGTCCGTACAACTGCTTCAATGTTGACGTTGGTGGTGAAAATAGCACCCCTGTAGTGTCCTCTTCAATGCAGGGAAGAAGTGGAAGTTACTGGGCACCACTTTGGGACTTAAGGGGGTGTGGTCCCACCTGAAGGTAGCAGCAATGTTGACCGTTGCAGCTGCCATGTAGCGTCTTGCGTAGTCATGCAGACAGATGACTCCTGCTATGAGGAGGCCAAGTCTCTTATGTTCAAAGGCCATTTTTAGTTGCTTCAGTGTCTAGCAGTGGCATTAGAGTGAGTGAAGAGATTTGGGTGGCTCTTAACATCTAGATCTTGAAAGGCGATGAGGGTGAAGCGAGGTGTATACGGAGCAGCACCAGAATGAGAGGATGAGGGAAACGGGAGATGCCCGAGAAAACCCGCCAACCAGCTGTATCGTCCGGCACAATCCCCACTTGTGAAAATCTGGGAGTGACCTAGTTGGGGATTGAACTCAGTGGGAGGTGGGCAGATTAACCGCTCAGCCACCACAGCCCCAATAGCGTTCAAAAATTATACATCTCCTCTCCTCTCATCAACATCCTCCTCTCTCTAAAAAATCCAACAAACAAAGAACCACTTTTACATCCCAAAACACAGTCAAAAGTACCCTGCCTGCTAAGGGGGTTGTCTGGAACTTCTTTCGGATGGCGGATGTCATGCTTCCATGCAATGGAGGCGACCTTGGACTTGGGGGTGAAATGTTGGTCCCAGCTCTTGTCTCCAGTCACAATTCAGAACAAGAATGCATTTCCCTCCATCTCGTAGTGCAAGAGACACTGCAGGCTTATTCCCATTCCTTTCTAACGTCGTCTGGTGTGAGCTGACGAGGCAACCACTGTGACGACACTTCACAGTACTGCAGGATGTCATGAATGATTTTGTGAGCTGATGCACGGCCAACACTGACTTCAGTGGCAACATGATCCGTCACATTCCCATCTCCTTGAATCAGCTCGTCACTCGTCCAGTAATGGTCTCATCACTAAGCTGTTGCTGGGCGCCCAGATCTCACATTAACCAACACACTCGTATGCCAGTCTCTGAACTGCAGGCACCATCACTGCATTATATGTGTTGACATGTCAGGACCATACACTTCCACTAGATGACGCTGGCTTTTGGTGCAAGGGGTCCCACGTACCCATTTGTANATTATATGTGTTGACATGTCAGGACCATACACTTCCACTAGATGACGCTGGCTTTTGGTGCAAGGGGTCCCACGTACCCATTTGTAGTTAACAACAGTCTACACTTCCTCCTTTGTCCACAATTTCAATACACGTCCATTCGCCATGCTTACAGAACACCCGATTAATTCTNTAGTTAACAAAAGTCTACACTTCCTCCTTTGTCCACAATTTCAATACACGTCCATTCGCCATGCTTACAGAACACCTGATTAATTTTTGTATTTCATCATCACCAATTCACTAGTTAATGGAATAAATTTTAACACATTAGCTTAGAATTTGCAATTTGATAAGAAAGGTTCATTCGATTCTGGCTTTGACCATTACACAGTGATGACAACTATTCCAAGCATTTAGCCAGAAACTTGACATGTCATAAATGCCCCACGATGACCTCACTTTGGCAGCTACTGAGCATGCATATTTACAATACAACTACCAGACTCCTGATGCACATGCCAGTTTCTACAACAAACATGTTGTTATGCCTTTTTCACTCTCAGTCATGCAGGTATTTTCATGGTGTGTATTCTATTATAACCTGATAATTCAAGGGTTTTTCAAGATCCACAACCACACACATTTAATTCAAAGACTGTCACTGACTGTAGGAACCCTGAGTACCAGAATTCTTCTGGTATAAAATTAACTTTATTATGATTACAAGCACGAATACCAACCACACTGAACTTTATGTACTTACACTCATGTCTCTATTCAATGGAAACCTAAGTTTTTTCTGTGTTCCTGATTTCTACAATAATCTCGGATAATGCTGAAGCTAACAAACCGCTTACCTTACAGAGCTTGAATTACTTATTGTTACTTTTCACATATCCTCTTATTTGACTCCACACGAGCTCGATTGGATTTAGATTGCAATGATACGGTAGTAACCTGAGAACAGTATGCCCTGCCTTTTCGGCGATGTCATCTATCATGTAAGTAGTAAATGTGGAATGCAGTGTTTCGTACATGTGTTGATGGCATTGGAATGAAAAAGACCTGTTAACAGACCAGTTTACTTTGCTGCTCGTGTCGTAATTTGTAGAAATATAATATTTTATGCAATATTCGTCTTAACATGCACTGCTCGTATAGTAAAACTCTCAATTAAAAAAAACTACCATTTATATGATGCCAAACTCTCCACGCACTAGTCAAATTCACTACTTTTTAATCTTCACATAAACTCGGTGGTATCCAGGTTCTGATTGGTCACGCACTGCACACACACGGGAATGATAGAATAGAGACCTACTTTCTGTGCGCTTCATCTGTGCTACTTTTATGTGGGTGTGCTGTGCGTGATTGTGGCGCGCGTCATGCTAACTAACACATGTATTATACTTTCTGTGCTTATGCTATGTTCCGTACCGTACTCAGACGATTGTAGCCCGACCTTTACCGTTAGGATTGTTGACCCCAGTAGAAGGTCATGACATGACACGAGCTTCTCTCATGGATTTCAATATAGAATCCAGCCAAGACTTGGACGTAGCATGCCTGCCATTTATTCAGGTTTCATCTTTCGTCCCTCTTGTACATAATTACAAATTTTGCCTACATAATTTTGTTTCAACAATGCAATATCCTCCCTATCAATCATGACATTCTTTGTGCTTCTTTTAACATGTATATTGAAAACATACACTTTTTAACAGTTTGCACAATGTTGTTCCTTTAAAGTTAGGAAAGTTGGGATCCTCATTTACATACTGCAGCATTTTTTTCAATGTAAGTAGTTTGTTAGCAAAGGAAAAACTATGAACTTTATGCCTAATAGCTGACTTTACAAAATCATTGCATGTTTCCAGAACAAGATGCGTNCGATTGTAGCCCGACCTTTACCGTTAGGATTGTTGACGCCAGTAGAAGGTCATGACATGACACGAGCTTCTCTCATGGATTTCAATATAGAATCCAGCCAAGACTTGGACGTAGCATGCCTGCCATTTATTCAGGTTTCATCTTTCGTCCCTCTTGTACATAATTACAAATTTTGCCTAAATAATTTTGTTTCAACAATGCAATATCCTCCCTGTCAATCATGACATTCTTTGTGCTTCTTTTAACATGTATATTGAAAACATACACTTTTTAACAGTTTGCACAATGTTGTTCCTTTAAAGTTAGGAAAGTTGGGATCCTCATTTACATACTGCAGCATTTTTTTCAATGTAAGTGGTTTGTTAGCAAAGAAAAAACTATGAACTTTATGCCTAATAGCTGACTTTACAAAATCATTGCATGTTTCCAGAACAAGATGCATGAGTTTCTTTTCTTTCCTAGATGTTGTAAGTGTTCCAGTATGTTTTTGTTCCTTTCTCATACAAAGTACACTGCTTATTGATACACCAGTGAATTCATCTGTTAAGTTAGCGATATTGTTCCCACGGCTTTCGGGATACTTCACCGCAAACGTTTAAAAAACAATAAAAACAAATGTTTTCTCTACACTTTTTAAAGGCTTCCTTGCTCTGTGCTTGACGACACTTGACCCGGCTATTGGCGGTCGGCATGTGTTCTTGGTGGTCGGCATGTGTTCTTGGTGGTCGGCATGTGTTCTTGGTGGTCGGCGTGTGCTCTTGGTGGTCAGCACGTGTTCTTGAGTCGTTTGAAGATGAGCAGGAAATAAAAGTGAGTTTTCTTCATCCCCATGGTCCAGAAATGTCAAATTTAACAACTGTGCCGAACCTGATGTTCTTTGTTTACATTGGAGCCATATCCTCACAAGTATGGATCCGTTAAGAGTTTACACAATGACAAAGGTTGATACAGAACTTGCACATGTAAAGAACTTTAGGAAAAAACTTAGTATAATTGTAAATTGTTTGTAGGCTAACCCTATTACAATGCATGTAATATTAAAGCAAATTTAAAAAAAATTCAAAAGAGACCATGCACAGCTCTCTAGCATAATTAGGAACGAAGTTATGATAAATACGATATTATACGTATTAATAATCATCATTTGTCAAACTTTTACATTTTATGACAGTTGTATCTAGCAAATAAGACATTCAAAAAATTTCAAAGCAATTATGAATCACTTTCTTTACAATTACTGTCAAAATTTTTACAATTACTGTCAAAATTTTGAGTATGGTTACGATCCATGATGGAGAATATTAAACTATTTTTGGTTGAACTGACATGGAATAACCCTTTTATTCCAATTTTTACTTCCAAAAACCTTAGGGTCATCATATTCACACACTTTGGTAGTGACAAGTGATGGTCAAAATTTTTTGACTAGGCATAAATAACATTACAATATAATCTACTAAACTAAATCTTAAAAACAATAACAGACTGTGCATTATAATTAAGAAAACAAAAGGGATGGGCAAAGAAAGTATGACTGAAGCATTTCATGTTTGTATATAGCACTTGTATACTATTTATTACTAACCGCAATGAATTTGGTTGTTTCAGTGCCAAGATTAAGTATTCCTACTTAATCATGACCAAAACATTTGTGGAGTATTAATTTTTCTTGTAGACCAAAGCAAAAATGTGGAGTCTTATTTCCGAGGTGGTCTTATATTCGAATAAATACAGTATTTGAAGCAGCTTTAAGTTTACTCAATGCAAAATGCTTCTTGAATATCTTCAGCAAAGGTAATCNATAAATACAGTATTTGAAGCAGCTTTAAGTTTACTCAATGCAAAATGCTTCTTGAATATCTTCAGCAAAGGTAATCCTTTTTGTCATACACTGAAACTGATGATTTACTCAATTTTCAATATAATTCAGGATTCTAAATGTTTTGAAAAAGCCTGACTTGCCACCACTATCTGTTACAGGCAACATCTCCATCCATTCAGATGGTTACAGCATCCTCTGGGACACCCTATCATACAAACTGGTATTTTGACGTAAAACAACTTGTCCATGGACATACTTTACTAAACACAAACACAGATGTAATAGTACTTTTTTTTTTTTTTTTTTTTTTTTTCACTTTTGTGAATAATGTTTTTAACAAATGCCAGAATAATCATTTATAAGAAATAAGAAGCTGTCTCTATAGAAACTTTAACTATAGTTATACACTGACATTAAGCTCTGAAAATGCATAAAATAAAATTTGTAACACTACCAGTGATTTTAATATTATGTTATAGTCTCACAGTAAATGTTCAACTATTTCATCTAATGCGACAGCATTAACTTTTCCTTTAAATACAGCATTCTTGATTACTAACTGTAGGCATGCTTTATAGAGAATAATATACAAGTAGCTAATTTAAAAACTGCGTTTTACCTGAGTGAGCAAACAGGATGTATGTGGGCACTTATTATTTTAGCAATTCCACGGGTGAGAAAATCCCAAACAACAATTCGCCCATCGTTGCAGCCAACTGCCAGCAATGTTCCGCGTTTGTTGAAGGCACAAGTGACAGCCAGAGAAATGCTGTCAAGAGTGCCATCAAATTCCTGGGGAAAAAATAAGACATTCTGAATATTTATGTAAATCATAAGCACAAGAAATTAGATTATTTTCAACCAAGATATGCCACATGCATTTGCCAACATCTGAGACTTGTTTCACACACAGCGAGTCAGCAGTGCTGGCCGAGCAGTGCAGTGTGGCAACCATCAANTGCCAACATCTGAGACTTGTTTCACACACAGCGAGTCAGCAGTGCTGGCCGAGCAGTGCAGTGTGGCAACCATCAAGTGGCAGTCACGGTACTACAGGACAGCTCCCTTGTCACTACTGCATGCGACTACTGCTGCCAGAAATCAGTTCCAACTATGGAGTCTGATGGTGAATGGGATGTAATTGTTTTTATTAATTACTCTTGTAAGGAAAGGAAAGAAAGAAGACAGGNATGGAGTCTGATGGTGAATGGGATGTAATTGTTTTTATTAATTACTCTTGTAAGGAAAGGAAAGAAAGAAGACAGGAGGAAAAGAGATTTTGGAGGAGTGGAGAGATTTGGGTGGCTCTCAACGTCGGGTTCTTGAGAGCTGATGAGGGTGAAGCAAGGTGAGTATGGAGCAGTGCCAGAATGAAAGGGCATCGGCAAAAGGAGATTCCTGAGAAAAACCCACCGACCAGTGGCATCGTATGGCACAATTCCCACGTGAAAATCCGGGGAGCAATCCCACCGAAAATCGAACCCGGTTGCTTGGTGGGAGGCAAGTAATCTGACCACTACACCACCTTGGTCCCCAAGAGATTTTGGATTCACCTTCTGATGAAAAAAACCTGAAAAAAGGATTTTTCTTATATTTTACCTATATGACAACTTGCTATATTTCTCTATCTGTGTGACAAAATCTTCCATATTTATAATCNTTTTCTTATATTTTACCTATATGACAACTTGCTATATTTCTCTATCTGTGTGACAAAATCTTCCATATTTATAATCTCGCACACTGCATATGAATAGATATTTGTGGCTCCATTCCAAACACACACATAGTAGTTTGGGAACTAACTGCAATAATGTCTCTCGTAGTAAGTGAGCAGTGCCGCAGCAGTAGTAGCTAGTAGCTAGCAATAACCAGCTGCTGCCTGCGACTACGATGCTGATAGCTGAGCAGTCGCTCTGCGTGGACACTCCTACTGAGCAGGGAAGTTCCGTGCGGATTGCCGCTCGGCAGCGCTGCTGAGTGTGTGAAAAGGCCTTGAGGGAATGTACTTTCAATAAGCAAAATGTACATTTCTTCCTAATACTGTTCTATTTTCATATATTATTGCACTAATATTGTACCTGTTAAGTATTATGACTGGGAAATTAGTTTTAAAAAAAAGTTATGATTACAATATATCACCGAGAACTCCTCAATACTACACTGCACCACAGAATTAAATACATTTTATATACACCAATGAAAAATATATATAACTANTTTTCTTATATTTTACCTATATGACAACTTGCTATATTTCTCTATCTGTGTGACAAAATCTTCCATATTTATAATGTCGCACACTGCATATGAATAGATATTTGTGGCTCCATTCCAAACACACACAGAGTAGTTTGGGAACTAACTGCAATAATGTCTCTCGTAGTAAGTGAGCAGTGCCGCAGCAGTAGTAGCTAGTAGCTAGCAATAACCAGCTGCTGCCTGCGACTACGATGCTGATAGCTGAGCAGTCGCTCTGCGTGGACACTCCTACTGAGCAGGGAAGTTCCATGCGGATTGCCGCTCGGCAGCGCTGCTGAGTNAGTTCCATGCGGATTGCCGCTCGGCAGCGCTGCTGAATTGCAGTGTGTGAAAAGGCCTTGAGGGAATGTACTTTCAATAAGCAAAATGTACATTTCTTCCTAATACTGTATTGTACCTGCTAAGTATTATGACTGGGAAATTAGTTTTAAAAAAAAGTTATGATCACAATATATCACTGAGAACTCCTCAATACTACACTGCACCACAGAATTAAATACATTTTATATACACCAATGAAAAATATATATAACTANGAGAACTCCTCAATACTACACTGCACCACAGAATTAAATACATTTTATATACACCAATGAAAAATATATATAACTAAATTGTTCTAAAAATAAATGTTTAAAGGAAGTGATGGTGAAGAGTCATTAGCCAACGCTCTAATGACATTATAATGAAAATTAAAATATATTTTGTGTGTGGATTGAATTTTGAAATATGGATAAAAATTAAATGTTGCTTTCATAGGTGTAAAAAAAAAAAGATTAATTTTGCACATTAAACACTAAAATGTACAGTAGACTGAATTATCAACATCCCTTATGGAAATTACCCATACGCAAAAAGGCAAATTTATTGCAATAAAATGTGACATCTTTTACACCTGCTGGCATGTTGGCATGATTATACCATACAGAATGCAAAACAATGAACATTTCAAACAGTCAAATAAACACGCACCAGTTAAGTTCCATTTCATTTGATAACGGTTGCTTTGTGACCACGTAAAGGGAGATATATTAATAACTTTTTACAAACTCTTTCCTGTTCATGTATTTATTTTGTGATCTTTTGTGCAGTAAGACAGTCAGAATTGCCAACATGATTTCCACCTTCACTTATTCATGCGTTAGACAACAGGGTTTTTTATATGAGATGATTTCATTCACAAAATGTCACCACACACTGGCTGTCATGTAAGAATATACAAACGTGTTGACAGGAAGCACTTAAATTGTTTCAAATCCTTTTAAAATTATTTTTAAAGCAATTATACTTACTGAAGTATTTGCACTAGCCACAGAACAATTATTTTAGTCACTGTATGTGTATAAGTTTTTTCCTGAGATTTTTGTTTGCTCCATTAATTACTAAAATATTCACTGCTACAAAAGNCACTGTATGTGTATAAGTTTTTTCCTGAGATTTTTGTTTGCTCCATTAATTACTAAAATATTCACTGCTACAAAATAAAAAACAATTCATAACTGCAATTATATAATTAAGGACAAACATATTCACATTTATGATTCCCCCAGAGTGCAGCACCATACTGACGAAAAAGGCCAGAATAGAGTGTACAACGGATTGACAATTACATTCAATAATCCAATAAAANCACTGTATGTGTATAAGTTTTTTCCTGAGATTTTTGTTTGCTCCATTAATTACTAAAATATTCACTGCTACAAAAGAAAAAACAATTCATAACTGCAATTATATAATTAAGGACAAACATATTCACATTTATGATTCCCCCAGAGCGNCTGTATGTGTATAAGTTTTTTCCTGAGATTTTTGTTTGCTCCATTAATTACTAAAATATTCACTGCTACAAAAGAAAAAACAATTCATAACTGCAATTATATAATTAAGGACAAACATATTCACATTTATGATTCCCCCAGAGCGCAGCACCATACTGACGAAAAAGGCCAGAATAGAGTGTACAACGGATTGACAATTACATTCAATAATCCAATAAAACGTGAATGTTATGTTTGTCTGCGTATATGTTTGGCCAAGAAAATTTAATGTTTGGAATTCTGTATTTGAACTGCATGAACTAATGTCTCAAGTTGGGAATTTTATACGCTTATTTGTTGAATGTTTGGAAATTATTAAGGTCACATTTGATGGAGTGTGACATTGTTTAGCAAAGTCAAAATGAAACTAGCAAGGCTCTGCACTGAGTATAGTTACATCAGTATTTGTCAGAGTAAATTAAAAAATACATGTTTCATTGGCAGATGCAAATGCAGCTCGGTAATTATAAAGAATCACATCTTTTCAGGAAATAGCAAAAAATATTACGTACAAGCATGTTTGTATTATGTTATTTTATTCAACTTTAACTAAAGGAATTTATATCACTTTTTTGTCGGCTGGTATAGTAGACAAACCAATATTTTTGCCATAACACTTTTTAAGAGCTTTTTGTTAATTTATTAAATTTAGANAACTAAAGGAATTTATATCACTTTTTTGTCGGCTGGTATAGTAGACAAACCAATATTTTTGCCATAACACTTTTTAAGAGCTTTTTGTTCATTTATTAAATTTAGATTTTATTTTATAGAAAATTTCTTTACCCCGTTATTTCCTTATTTTTTGTAATCTTTCACACTCGTTTTATTAGCATTTTAACATCACTTTTTCCCTCGGAAATTTGTGTACAAACACACTAGTATATCTTGACTTGATACAAAAAATATTAAGGTATTTGCTTGATTTTAAACAGCAGAACCGAATTATATTTGTTCAAGTAAGTTACTTAATTTATCGAAAAACAATTATAAAACATGAAATAAATATCTTCCATTTTCATGAACCTTACATTTCCTTTCACTGCATGTGATTATACGAGCAAGGGAAGTTTATACCATCTATACAAGTACATGTTTCTGCCGCTAGATGTCAGCCACTTTGCTCGAAAACACAAATACATTAATTAGACTTCACTATTTACTAACTGCATACTATACCTCAGGATAGTTCTGTCCAAAAGATTCTGAAACAAAAAAAAAAAANGACTTCACTATTTACTAACTGCATACTATACCTCAGGATAGTTCTGTCCAAAAGATTCTGAAACAAAAAAAAAAAACATGTCTGTTCAATCCAACCACAAAGAAACTGCCATAAAATAAACTAAACTGCATACTAATACATCAAAACCTCTTTACAGAAAAGATTAAAATTAATTTCCTCTACCCTCCATGGTTGAATAAAATTAAAATATTTCACACACATCTCTAAAATACACACACAGGTTATATGGGTTGCTTAACACCAACAAGAAAAAAAACCTGCATTCCAACAAATGCAATGCATATCTTTACATTGTATTTCTTAAAAAGTGTAGTGCGACATATANAAAAAAAACCTGCATTCCAACAAATGCAATGCATATCTTTACATTGTATTTCTTAAAAAGTGTAGTGCGACATATATTTTATAATCTTTCCCATCTATGGCAAGTTCAAATATTTGTATTTCTGGTGATAACTCTAGTCTTTATTATTTCACTGTATTTCGGTGAGTCAGCTGACAGCAGAGAGATAAATGTTAACTCACTTTGAAGGGAGCAGAGGTGGATAAATTAAAAAGTTGTATTTTTAATAGTATTCAAATCAAACACTTGTCCATTTTTTTCGCCAGAGGTAAGATCAACTGGGATAAGAGTATACAGGAGGCTGGTAATGAGTGGAGTTGTTGAATTGAGTTGAGAGATTTGGGCGGCTCTTAACGAGATCTTGAGAGCTGATGAGGGTGAAATGAGGTATGTATGAAGCAGCGCCAGAATACAAGGGTGGAGGAAACGGGAGATCCCCGAGAAAACCCGCCGACCAGCGGAATCATCCGGCATGGTTCCCACGGCACTGAGTGGAATTGGCTGCCTTACCTGAAGGCCAGACATAATGAATGGATGATGTCTGGATACAAACAGCAGTGGATTGATGATGTGGGGAAGAAATTAGGACAACCCATGAAAAACCTAACCCCATAGTTGTCTCCACCATGTCATCCAGTAGCGTTGGAACAATTTCAAATTGGGAGGGAAACAGGTTGAGCCCAAAGTCAAACTACAGACAGCAATTTGCCTGAAAACTATCCTAACAGGTAGTACCTTGCATACTAGGGCGACCCCGTTGCCATGCCTATGTCTACTGGACCCCACATGTTTGCAAACCTTTAAAATTTGAACTCTCAACATGAGCCACTGCTGAAACTATAGCGTTCATGGTGACGTGAGCACTTTTGAAGTGCCCCTGCCTGCATGTATTTTAAAGGGCATGCAGTGTGGCATGCACCCAGTAAAGTTGGTAATGACAGAGGGTAAGTAGTTTTGTGCTTAAACATTGAACTAAAAGTGTCAGGGTGAAAATTTGTCAATACCGTAATGACTTATTTTGCGGTTTGTTTTTTGTAATTGCATATCAGTGTAAGAATAAGCAAATTTGTGAAATATTTACTTTTGCAATGATTTCACAGGTTCACTTGACAAACGCACGAACCCACGACAACGTTAATTTTACGTGTGTTGAAATAATACACAATGGGCATATAAATAGATATTAAGCAGGGCTTTCAAAAGTGCTCAGTTCGCAGTGAAGAACATTTACCAATTTTATTCTTACACCACATAGAGGCAGACCAGATTACACACACATCTGATGTGAAAGGCAAAGCAGCATTTTCTTCATTGGATGGAGAATATATGGAAAATTTCACCTGCTGTGGAGTCATTCCGCAATGTCGCTTGCTGGTACGTAGTTAAGAAAAGTTAAATTTTTTAATGATATGCCTGTATTTTTATTAGCAAGTTACTAGGCAATTTTGCAGTGGCAGTTATGTAGTTCTATTCCTATAAAGTTATGAGACACTATAGTTAAATGCGTCTATAGACATCAAAAAACCCCAAAGGTACAATTTTCAATTTTATCAGAAAAACATTTTATCTGATGATAAAATCACATTTTTTGCATCTTTGTAACAATATTACACTAACACCCCATTACACATTTTTTTATAGACCCTTCTCAAAACATTGAAATTTTTCTCTGCTTTGACCTATGGTTTCATATTGTGTGTTACTGAATGCTTTTTACAAATGAAAAACTATTTGGTCATGAAAAACATAAACAACATTGTGCAAGCTTAGACAAACCTAATAGTCACTCCACTTTAGCTGAAGGCACTGTCCGTACACCGTTCGCTGTTACGCTCTTAATGCCATGTTTTATATAACTTTTAATAAACAGCTTTTAACATAATTTTAATATTTTCTTTTAATTCCATGTCAAATTAAATGTAAGGTAACATACATTGCACCAAGTGAATGCTGTTCATCAATGTTTAGTCATGACTTCTTCCTAGACCTATTGGCCTTGGGGGAGTGAGTGAGTGCTATTTCCAGCAAGTGCGGGCAACAAGATTAAATAGCAATTATTACTAACAAATAATATTTACAAATAAAATGTAATAATATCTGTCTTCTGGAGAAGACAGAGACTCACAATATTTCTAGTTTTATTTGTTGGTTTCGTTGTAAGAGAGGGAGACATGCTCAATCGTATTTGAAAGAAGCAGTGCAGACTAATCTGAGCTGGCCTGACCAGTGTTAGCAACTGGGTTCTTGGAATGGGACCACCTGATTACCTGAACTCTCGCCAACTCTGGCTACACCCATCAACACTGGACTAGCCAAAATTTATGTGACCTGAAAAAAAACTCCACCCAACATTCACATTATACCAGTTCCAGTAAAGAATTTTAATTAAAAGTAATGTTTATGATAAATATTCATTTAATGTTTTGTTTAGTCTTTTCATGCAATGTTTACATTTTCACTTAATTTTAATGGTATTTGTACATTACCCATCCACTTTTAATAGTATTATGATTTTCAGCAATTTTTTTAATAAATATTGAGAATTATAGTTTTTCAAATACGTTTTTATATTATAAACTTATTTTAATAATTTTTGGAATATGATAAATACTTTTTCTGCTTATTTAATTTTCTTGTGTTTTAATTATTCTGTGTAATTACAGTTGTTTTTACCAGCAGTAGTTTTTTTGTGCAGCTTAAAAGTGAAGTTTCCGGAAGCGAGATTTCTGGTGCGACCTTTGAATGGGGCAGCCGCAGTAAGATACCCCGGGATTTAAATTGCAGAAATCCCCAGCGCCATTTCAAAGCAGGCTCATAATTACGGTCCCAGAAGTAGAGTTTTGGACAGGATGCTACACCATGTTGAAGAATAGGGTGCAGGCATGTCGAGATTAAATGTTTAGTGGTTTCTATCGATGCCTTCGAAGAAATGCTACTTGATGCTTGGCACCACTGTAATTTGGTATGATGCTATTCTTTCAATGCGAGACACCATCCAGTTTTTACAGTCGGAGGGGCGATCAGTAGTTACTAATCAATTGTTTAGGAAAATTATAAGTTCAACTATAATATTTTAATAATTTTTGGACACTTTGAAATTAAATATGTGGAATGTTGCAACGCCTCAAATAACCGCTACTTATTCCTGTCACAGCTATCTCAGTTTACTTTTGCAAGGTGTATGTGAACGTAATATTTTTTTGTTTTATTAATTATTTATTTGTGGCAGATATATTTTATTTACTCCAGCTCTTATTTATATTATTGATTGCAAGTTGGTTTAACCTCAGAAAACGTATTTCAGTGTAATTATGTTTGTAAGTTGTTTTCTTTCACAAAGGTATTTTTCATGTAGGCCGTTTTGCTTAGAGGAATTTGTTGTTTGGTTGCTATGGTAATGCAAGACGTATGTATAAGATATGATGTAGCCGTCTTGTGATTGGTGCAATGTTTTAAAAGGCGTCGTTTAAGTATGCAGTTTTAGACGCTTATAGCAAACTTGGTTTTTCCATAGGCAGGTGGTGACTTAGTGGGTCATTGGCCTGATGGGTAATTNCTAGCAAACTTGGTTTTTCCATAGGCAGGTGGTGACTTAGTGGGTCATTGGCCTGATGGGTAATTTTTCTTTTTCTGGTTAGATTGGCAGAGTCATGTACCGTAATGCAGACTGCCGACAGGGCAAAGACACGCGGCACTGAAGAGGAATAAATTAATTTGCACGCGCTACCTACATGGGCTAGAATTAAAGTCAAGNGGCAAAGACACGCGGCACTGAAGAGGAATAAATTAATTTGCACGCGCTACCTACATGGGCTAGAATTAAAGTCAAGTTGGAGCTCCTGCAATGTGCGTGTGGTATGGTAAAGACTGTAGATACGTACGTCAGGTTCGAGAGCCTTGTGAGGGAAGACTAAGGCCAACGATTAGCGGAACCAGCCTCAGAAGATACTACGAGATGTTGCAGCAATCAAGATTTTTAAGCTAAGTATTCTGAATTTTCAATGCACACACTACATCCGGAAAATAAAGAATAATTTTTGAGAAATTAATTTGGCTTATGTTTACACCATCTTGGATCTTCAGTTTGTTAAAGATGCACTATCTATTTGCCTAAGAAGCCCTGAACTGATGCATTATGTTCTCCCAACTGAGTTGGTGTGAGAAAACTATTTATTAATTTAATTTACATATTTTTGTAAACAATTTAAATAATTTGAAGAGACTTAATTATATTTTGAATTACAAACAAGAGATACGTAAGAGAAGGCAACACTCATAGATACGGCCACACGAAGCAAAGTAAATTTTGAAACTAATAACGAACTGCTACTTAATATTTGCACAGATAATGTATAGAAAAAACATTTCTTTTAAATTAAATAAATTCTATTTCCACTGAAGTGTGTGCGAGTAGCTAGTGGTAGTTTTGAATTGTGCTTCATCCCAGTGTCTCCTGTCTGTTGTTTGTAGTCTACAGAGACTGGCTGCTACAAGTGCTCATGACATACAAATCTGTGGTCAAATTTATCTAGTGTTTGGAAGTTACGTTTGCTACCAAGTCATTTCTGTCCCGTGGAGCCGGTCAATACCCAGGTCAGCATTCGCTGTTAGTGGTGACAAAAATTATATGATTCAAGATTATATTTTCTATTTCTCCTGTGTGCCTTGCAGAGTTAATTGGCGCCGCACGCTGTAGTGAGACAGTATCCTCCCACATGTTTATTTGTTCACATCTGAACTAATACAGTATATTTCAATTTTATCACATTTTTTGTTTAACTATGTTTTNCACATGTTTATTTGTTCACATCTGAACTAATACAGTATATTTCAATTTTATCACATTTTTTGTTTAACTATGTTTTATTTAGTTTGGTTAGAATTGTATCTTTAAGACAACATCTCTTAAATTTCTTTATAATTTTAGTTTCTTAAGTATTGCAATTTTACTACAGAGTGCAGTTTATATTCAATGGTAGAAGTTGATGTAATTTTATTTTCTCTTTGCAGCAGCCTATTTAAAATGTATGTATGCAAGTTTATTTTTGCACCTCAGAGAAATGAACTTTTACTATTTTGATCTAAGTTTGTGACAACAGGATATGACGTTATCTTACAATATTTTCCGGGTCATTGTCTTTTTGTGTGAACCTCGGAACTCTCAAATCAGACATGATGAAAGGCAGTCCACCGTAATTTTTATACAGCGATTTTGTAGCAAATTTTACCAAGACTGCCCAGCATTAGCTTAGGAGAGGTGTTGGGAGGGGCCTTAAAGTTCTATAAATGTGTGTGGACAAGCAAGAGTCCTGAAACGCCGCTGCAACATTACAAATATGGCGCCATATTTGTAATGATGCACTTCTGGTATTGAAGAATGGAAATTACAGCTCGGTTAGCTCAGTCGATAGTAGCATGAAACTTTAAAAAGGCACCAATGAAAATAAATTTAAGTTCCGGTTTGATTTGCTCTATACGTTTATTTATCAATCACAGAAAATAGTTCACATACAATCAGATATGCCGAGTACGAACATGTTTTACCGACAAAACAAGCAAAGAATTAGCAGCGCCGNAGACAAAACAAGCAAAGAATTAGCAGCGCCGCAGTGGTTTAAGGATTTATTCCTGTCTTGAAAGCTCGCATCTCCAAAGGAACTAGCGACCTCCCACACCGGCTGAGAAATAGACGAGCAGGTTCAAGTTTGCCGGTGTGGGGGTTATGTGCCACGCCCGGCGCGGCCTCGGCGAGTCGCTGGTTGTCAACTGCTTGAGCACTGAGTCTACTGCTGGCCGGCAATATGCACACGGAGTATTAGTCTCTGTGCGCGTATCCACCCCCCTCTCCTCACAAACGTAGCCAAATAAGGGCATGGCAGCCGGCATCCGCCAGCCGAATTGCTTAGCCATCTGAACTGCATCGTAGGTAAATAATAATCAAACCTTCGAGAATAAAGACTGTCAACGCAGTTCGTAAAGCGTCCAACTTCTAATGCTGACGCGTAACAAAGCTAAGATTTCCTGAAACTGCAACTGGATGCCCGATAAATGAACTACCATGATAAATGAACTCCCACGGCTTTAATTTCAAATCCCGATAAAATATTACGAAGCCCCATTAAACCAAAGAAAATGAACTACGTATTCCGATAATTAATAATATTACGTCATTACAACGTAAACTTAATTTATGATGTAGCGTCTCATGATTGGCGCAATGTATAATGGCGTCGTTTAAGTATGCAGTTTTAAAGGCTTCTAGCCATCTTGGTTTTNCACATGTTTATTTGTTCACATCTGAACTAATACAGTATATTTCAATTTTATCACATTTTTTGTTTAACTATGTTTCATTTAGTTTGGTTAGAATTGTATCTTTAAGACAACATCTCTTAAATTTCTTTATAATTTTAGTCTCTTAAGTATTGCAATTTTACTACAGAGTGCAGTTTATATTCAATGGTAGAAGTTGATGTAATTTTATTTTCTCTTTGCAGCAGCCTATTTAAAATGTATGTATGCAAGTTTATTTTTGCACCTCAGAGAAATGAACTTTTACTATTTTGATCTAAGTTTGTGACAACAGGATATGACGTTATCTTACAATATTTTCCGGGTCATTGTCTTTTTGTGTGAACCTCGGAACTCTCAAATCAGACATGATGAAAGGCAGTCCACCGTAATTTTTATACAGCGATTTTTTAGTAAATTTTGCCAAGACTGCCCAGCATTAGCTTAGGAGAGGTGTTGGGAGGAGCCTTAAAGTTCTATAAATGTGTGTGGACAAGCAAGAGTCCTGAAACGCCAGATTTTACATTTTGAGTAAGTTTAAATTCAACCGGGGCTGCCGACTCCACTTCGGAAGGATGAGTATTCCTAAAGACTTATGATACCATATTGTCATCACACATCAATGATTTTTTTTGTTTCTCATCAAAAGTTAAATTATTTCTGGAACTTATTACCATTAATTTTGTATGGAAGTTTTACAGTTTTAACTACATATGACTTTCCAGAGGTCTGAGATTTTAATTATACCATATACGCTAGCCGAGGTGTAATAATTTCCAGCATCAGTTATGTTGTCACATAATTTGAAATTTAATATGGCTCACAAAAGAGAGGTGATAGTAAAATTGATTTTAAAATTTTAATTTGCCTGACTCTGTTACAGTACAATTTTCTCTCATTTCAGATTGATTTTAATTTTAATTTCCACAGTAATTTCAATATTTTCCATTTGCAACTACGTCAGATTTCATTTTAACAAACATAATTTTTCCAGTTAATGTTTTATGTTAATGTAGCGTCGTCTGTAGTTTATTAGTTGCATTCATACAAAGGATATCAATTCTCATGTGCCTGGTGTTATTGTTTGAGTGTGTTTCCTATTTTAAATTATCAAGGGTTTATTGCTTTCATGTTTCTTGCTTCCTATACTTTCTGGTGCTTAAAAACTAAAAATTTGGAAATTGGTAAGTTTTCATCTTATGTATGTTCTCCAAGGCGTCGCACGCATGATTTGGTTTTCAGATTGCAAGGAGAAAGACTCCGGCGTCTGCACACGTACTACAATAGTTCATTCTATTTACACACACTTACATAAAGATATTCCTTCCCAAATATACAGACATTTATTTGTTAACTGTTCAATGCGAGGCCCAGAATTAGAGCAACAGTTGTTCCACTACCACCAGAATACTCCGTTTGAAGAGTAGACAGCTGTGAATTTAAAGACGGTATCTAACGGACAGTAGCAATGGCCAGTCGTACACTTAACAAGGTGGAGATAAATTAATCTGTGACCAAGAAAGAAATATTAAGTCTTGATTGGTATCTGCAGCACTTCAGGAATATTTTACTTGGTAAGAAAATAATTCTTCAGATTGATTACCAGGCCACACTTAGTTTAAAACGGGTAAGATATTTGGCAGCCGATTAACCCGATGGGCACTATTATTACAAGAGTTTGATATGGAATTGCGACACATCAAAGGCACAGAGAACATGGCGGGAGACTACCTGAGCCGCATATCCGACAGCACTCCTGACAGTTTAGAAAAACGACCAAGCAAATTTTCCGTAGAGCAGGTAAAACAACAGCGATTCAGTCGTGTGATCTGTGTTAGCACTGCAAGCATCCGCAAGAAAATATGATGGGCGAGTTGCAACCCATAATCCCCAGTAAACAGTGCTGAATAAGTTGAAACTGTTTGTTGAAGAAGTAGGGCTACCGACCTGCATACTCTCAGATAAGGGTACTCAATTCACTGGTCGTGTCTGGCAAGGAGTACATGAAATGAAAATCCTGCCCACAGTTACGGTTGTTGGACCTCCGCAAGGAAATCTGGTGGAACGCAGTGTGAAAAGCCTATGAAGCATGCTGCAAACTTTCTGCCATGCCTACCACCCTAACCCCATGGGAAGAGTTGACTGGTCAGCGATTGACAGTATTTGACCTCACCAAGTTACAGTCACCGCTCACAACTACAGAAGAAAAGTATATACCAGCAGAAGAAATCACCCGCATTGTGAAAAGTTGTTTGATCATTGCAGCGGAAAGAAGACGTACAAACAAGAAGTTATCTCAATTGCAAAAGTTTCAGCAAGGACAGCTAGTGCTTATAAGAACGACGAACGTAAGCAAACATTGGGACCATATTACGAAGAAATTATTACTATTGTTTGAAGGGCCCTATATGGTATCTAAAGTCACGAAGGGAAACTGCACATGAGCTGATTAACCCCACCACTAGAGAAGTAGCATGAAAGTTTAACATTACAGTGCTATGAACTTACAGGATACTACTGGCTATGGTGCAGGGAATTTATTTGCGCGGTGAGAAAGATAAAGGATAAGCTTTGAGGAAGTTTATGGTACACAGTGTTTAAACAAAGTCGTTATTTGGGAGGCCTTTTATTTTTATAGCGTGAAGGTAGCTGAAGAGTTTGCGTAGAATTGAATTGTTGCCGCAACCCAGTGAATACCACGCCACTAAGTGTTTAAAATGTTGAGCCGCAGGTAACGTAAGTAAATACGCACCTGCTTCACCTTGAAGTAACAAGTTTTGTCGCATGCGGGTCGTCCAAAGAGTGCTACTGTACGAAGTGAACTGCAACGCAATATAGTATTTGTAAGAAGTTGAGCAAGTGGCCTATGTGGTGAAGAATAATTCCTATTTGCCCTAGCATGAACCTACAAGTGCCAAGTATGGTCCGGCCTGAAGTATGATTATCTGCCTACCCACACTTCGCTAAGACAATGAATTGAGTACTTAAGGTTTTCCTGGTCCCCTTGAACTCTGATTGGGAGTGGAGCTGCTATATAAATGACAGCGAGTAGAAAGTGGTACGAATTGTGGTTCCTTTGGCTAATTTTTCTTGGAAAACAGCTGTTGCGATAGTCTTCTGAATTAATCCAATTTAGGCTGTGCTAAATAAATTTGATTGTTGTTTATCCTGCAAAATATACACTTTTGTATTTGTCGGTGCTATGTTATGTTGTACATATGTGTTGAATTTTTTTTTTAAGTGTTTTCTTAATTGTTGCATTGTTGACGCTATTGGATATAGCTTGCTATTTCGTCATTGCTTTTCCTTTATTCACCTATGGGTTGGTGAAAAGTTTATGATTTTCCGTTGTATTTTTTATTTTCCTCTCGTTGGTATTGTGCTCTGATACATAGTTTTGATATCAGATAAGCATGTGTGTGCAGCAGTAACTAGCAGTGTATCTCGTTTTTGAATTTGAAGCTAAAGTGCCATTGTTGTGTAGTGGAAGTGGAACATTCATACTTATAAATGACTGCGAGAAGATAGCGTGTTTACATGTGATTAAAGACGTCACCGTTAGCACTTGGTGCTTATCCCGTGGAGACTTTTAAACGGGATCCTCAAGAATTAGTGAATACAACACTTTACACACGCTAGTTTGAACACTTGGAGCACAAGATACACATGCAGATGGCGGTGCCAGAAGATCATCGGACCTTCGACAGCAGAACTCTAAAAATGCAGCCGGTGCGAGCTTAGTAATCATATGCTGTGAACTTGTTAGCATATGTATTTCCAGGTGCAATGCAGTCCTTTGATAGTAATCTCTTATGTGATAACTTTACCTACAGACTCGCCTAACTACAGATGTAGATCCGGCCCGATCGAAGTCTACTCGAAAACTGACTGGCGTACTGCGCGCTGCCCTGCAGGTGACTCATATGAGGGACTGAGCCAAACGTCGCCGGAAAAGACAGAGGAGAATCACAGAGAGCCAGGTCGTCTTGACCTACCCCAACCCACAAGGAGGGAAAAAAACTGTCTCACTTCCATTTTAAAGCGTGACTTGCTACTACTGTGTTTTCTTCTATTGTATTCACTGTCTTCAATGATTATTTCTCATTGTTTTTCTTTTGATCTGTGCAATTTAAAGAATGGTAACACTAAATTGACAGGATGCATTTTATCTGCCAACAGGTATTATTTGATGATAATGTGTATATTTACAAACTTGTGTTCCATAACAGTATTTTATGTGTGAAGTCGTAATTTTTGCTTCACGAAAAGACACTGGGGTATAAAGACGTTACATTTTCTATAAAATTTAACATTTCCGTTTTCACATCACACTAAATTTGGTAGTGCAGTCTGTAATGCCTCAAATAACAGCTACTTATTCCTGTCACAGCTATCTCAGTTTACTTTCGAAATATGTATGTTAACGTAATATTTATTTGTTTTATTTATTATTTGTTTCTGGCAGATATATTTTATTTACTGCAGCTCTAATTTACATTATTAATTACAGGTTGTTTTAACCTCAGAAAACATATTTCAGTGTAATTACGTTTATAAGTCTTTCTGTTTTCATTCACAAAGGTATTTTTATGTGGGCAGTTTTGTATAGAGGAATTTGTTGTTTGGATGCTCCAGTAACGCAAGACGTTGTAATGACGCAATATTATTAATTATAGGAATACTAAGTTCATTTTCTTTTGTTTAAAGGGACTTCGTAATATTTTATCGGGATTGAAAGTTATAGCAGCGGTGTAATGTTTATCGGGCATCCGGTTGCCGTTTTGGAAAATCTTAGTTTTTGTTATGTGTCAGCATTAGTGTTAGAAGCTTTCCGAACTGCGTCAACAGTTTGTGTTCTATAAGGTTTGGATCAACTTTTACAGACAACGCAGTTCGGATAGCGTGGGAAGAGCGTGCTTGGCACATGCTATAACCATATTTGGTTACGTTTGATACTCTGCAGTGAGGGGGATGGATACGCACGCAGAGACTAATACTCTGTGTGCCTATCGCCGGTGGGCAGTAGACAACCGACGAGTAGTCGATAACCAGGATTCGCTGAGGCCGTGTCGGGCGTGGCGCATAATCCCCACACCGGCAAACTTGAACTTGCTCGTTTATTTCTCTGCTGGTGTGGGAGGTCGATAGGGTACCAGGAGGGAACTGACGTCCCTCCTGCCTTCGTAACTTTTTCTTGCGATGTAAGTTTTAATGACGTAAATAATCAATAAACCACTGCGGCGCTGCTACTACTTTTTCTGTTTGTCTGTAAAATCGTAAAATCTGTTAGTACTCTGCATACAGGACGATTGTATGTGAACAAATAAACCGGAACTTGACTATTTTTGTTTGGCGCCTTTTTAAAGAGTTTCATGCTTCTACCCAACTGAGCTAACCGAGTGGTAACTTCCATTCGTCATACCTTGACGTGGAATATTACAAATATGGCGGCCCTAACGCGCCGCTGCAACATTACAAATATGGCGCCATATTTGTAATGATGCACTTCTGGTATTGAAGAATGGAAATTACAGCTCGGTTAGCTCAGTCGATAGTAGCATGAAACTTTAAAAAGGCACCAATGAAAATAAATTCAAGTTCCGGTTTGATTTGCTCTATACGTTTATTTATCAATCACAGAAAATAGTTCACATACAATCAGATATGCCGAGTACGAACATGTTTTACCGACAAAACAAGCAAAGAATTAGCAGCGCCGCAGTGGTTTAAGGATTTATTCCTGTCTTGAAAGCTCGCATCTCCAAAGGAACTAGCGACCTCCCACACCGGCTGAGAAATAGACGAGCAGGTTCAAGTTTGCGGGTTATGTGCCACGCCCGGCGCGGCCTCGGCGAGTCGCTGGTTGTCAACTGCTTGAGCACTGAGTCTACTGCTGGCCGGCAATATGCACACGGAGTATTAGTCTCTGTGCGCGTATCCACCCCCCTCTCCTCAGAGTATCAAACGTAGCCAAATAAGGGCATGGCAGCCGGCATCCGCCAGCCGAATTGCTTAGCCATCTGAAATGCATAGTAGGTAAATAATAATCAAACCTTCGAGAATAAAGACTGTCAACGCAGTTCGTAAAGCTTTCAACTTCTAATGCTGACGCGTAACAAAGCTAAGATTTCCTGAAACGGCAACTGGATGCCCGATAAATGAACTACCATGATAAATGAACTCCCACGGCTTTAATTTCAAATCCCGATAAAATATTACGAAGCCCCATTAAACGAAAGAAAATGAACTACGTATTCCGATAATTAATAATATTACGTCATTACAACGTAAACTTAATTTATGATGTAGCCGTCTCATGATTGGCGCAATGTATAATGGCGTCGTTTAAGTATGCAGTTTTAAAGGCTTCTAGCCATCTTGGTTTTNCGTCTCATGATTGGCGCAATGTATAATGGCGTCGTTTAAGTATGCAGTTTTAAAGGCTTCTAGCCATCTTGGTTTTTCCGTCAGACAGGGGGTGACCTAGGGGGTCATCGGCCTGATAGGCATTTATATTTTTCTGGTTAGATTGGCTGAGTCATGTACTCTAAAGCAGACTGCCGACAGGGCGAACACACTTGGCACTGAAGAGGAATACATTAGTCTGCATGCAATACCTACGTGGGCTAGAATTAAAGTCGCGATACGTGTGTGGTAAAGTAAAGACTGTAGATACGTACCTCAGGCTCAAGAGCCTTGTGTAGGGATGACTAAGGCCAATGACCTGAGGAACCAGTCTCAGAAGAAAGCACAAGATTGTTGAGCAGGACACTATCAGAGCCCAACTTACAATATTACATGCTAACCCTTAAAATAAGAATTGTATTCAAGTAAAAACTTGTTGCTTAACTATGACATCCCACAATATCTTCTGTTGACCCTACATTGTATACGGTATGTTAAATGTATGGCAGGCACCTTAGTTGATAACGTTAACTTCAAGTGCTTGTTTGATATCATTTTTTTCACCATCTCGTCCCCTGTCAGAATATCACAACTTTTTTCATATTGTATCAAGTGTATTCATTATAAGATGCTGTCCTGTATCGAACAGTTATTATGCCTAAGGGAGCAACTGGCTATTTCTGGCTGCACACATGCAGCCCAGGCAGCAAGGGAGGCTCTTGCACCCCTCCGCCCTTTCTTTTGCTCCTGGCCATCTGTCGTAGAGGGAAGATTTAGTTTTACAAATTATAACTACGGAAATGTAACTGGTATTTAAATGTAATATTGAACTTGTTTATTGTAAATGTACATTGAGTATTTGCAGGCCCACAGAACATTCCCTGAGCACCGAACAACTAAGTAACATATGAAGGGGAACATCGCCCTGCCTTAGAGGGGGTGAAGCAATCTTCCCGCGNTGAGCACCGAACAACTAAGTAACATATGAAGGGGAACATCGCCCTGCCTTAGAGGGGGTGAAGCAATCTTCCCGCGCCAAAGCAGGTGTCAGAAGTTTTTCGTCTGAAGCAAAGCAAGGCACATGCAAAAAATAAAAGTGGACAGTGTCACAGCCATCTCCGAGGAGCGAAAGAGGTACTGTCGTGATGGCCAGCATTAGACGTTACATAAATTATTTGTCACGACAATATGATGTACAGCAGCCAGGTACATCACCAAGAAGCAAGTGCTTAGCGCAAACCGTGGTCATAGAAAATCAGCAATTTCTCAGTTAAGAGTTTACAAACAAGCATATCTGGTCATGTTGCATAAGTTTTTAAGTACTAGGCAATACAGGGCAACCAAACTATAGTCGATTCATGGTTACTTCCAACTTTTCTGAAGCCGTGCCAAAGTTCTACTTTCAGAATATTCCTCCCCCTCTTGCAAACAAAGCTTAATAAAGTGTAGGGAATTATACAATACATAACTTGATGAAAAATAATTGTGTTATTCACAAGTGAATAGAGAGTTCTTGGAGACACTTAACTTTTATAATGAAAAAGAGCTAATTGAATGTAGAGAATGTAAGTGACTGTAATTATTCAGAATAGAGGCTTTTCTGAAGGAAACGTCGTAGACCCACAAAAGTAACATAAATGGGTTCTGCACAGCTTACCTTTTTAATACTGAGGAGGGCATAATGGTAAAATAAGTAGAACGTACTAAATAAAATATATAAAAGTACAAGCAGTTCGGCCTCTTTGTTTACGTCGGAAGCTATGTTGAATAGCAATGTAATACTAACTGCGCAGACGTGAACTGTGTTTAGTCGCCTGGCGTATGGAATAGCATGTGATTTGCGGTGAGCATAGTGGTTTACGCGCGTGGTTTGCGACGTCCGAACTCATCTGTGTGCTTCCGTGCATTTGCCAATTTATAGAATGAAAGTTGTTTTGGCCACTACTGGTTGGGTTTCTAGTACATTACGACTGTAGTTGAATTGGCCGAGGTCAGTGGTATTTTACCCACCGCGTACCTAGGTGAGTTAATTCATATACGTCTGGTATGTTTTACTATTACTGTAAAACTCAAAAATCCTAGATTAGAATAAAATCATAGGTTAAATTAAAGGCCTATAATCCTAGATTAGAATGAAATCGTAGGTTCGATTAAAACCCTATAATCCTAGGTTAGATTATACCCCTACAATCCTAGGTTAAATGTAAAATAGTGATTCACTCAACGTAGGGTTAGGTTAGGTGGACACATTACGAAATTAGGTGAACCAATGTTAAATTGAGGTGTTTTTGTATGTTTTTTGGGTGTATTTTTAATGATTTTACCCCACAATTTCCCTGATCTTCCTAGCCCTTCCCCGTATCGTATTTGTGTGTTGTATTGGTAATACAACACGTTAATGTTAATGCAATGTTAAACACAATACGTTAATGCCCTTAGTAAATTCGTGTTGTGTAATTACTAGAGTGGAAATATGCCATTTTCCGTGATTTTTTCTGTTATTTAAAAACAAAACCCTATTATGAATAATTACCAGGACAATGACAAGCCACCCACAATATTTGGGTAATGGTTGTTGACATAACCTAAAAAGCAAAACAATTTTATAATGAACACACTCGATACGGTACTAAGCTAATAAATAAACGCATACATACTTAACAAACTTTTAGTTTAAGAAACTTACCTAATAATTCCAAATTCATATTAAACGTAAAAAGATACGTAGATGGAATACGTTCTTAAACTTTCATTTGATTTGTTTATTCCATAGAATACAGCGTTTTCCAATTGCCTTCTCTAGTTACGCTCTTGGTGCGTAATGAAAACAGATAAAAGCTAGTGTCGCGTCTTGCTAGAAACAAATGAATATTATTTACGCACCGACGACTGGAACACGCTATGAAAAAAGTGCAAACCATTTACGACATCGTATAATTTTTTGGAGAAAATTCTTGAAATAAGATATTGACGAAAGTATTTACATCTAGATTTACAAAATTATGGTCAGATAATTTTAATCAAATTTTTTTTAAACGTGTTGGCTAACTAAACACGGATAACTTGTTGAAATTAAGCTTACCGTTGCTATAATAACATACTATATCGTCGACATATTAACGGGATATTGTTCCATGTTAGTTATTACGTATTATTCAGATTGCTGAATTGTTACATATTTGAATTTCCAGCATTGCAATAATTTTCAAGTTATTTATATAATAACAGGTTGCCTCCATATTCCTAAGAAATAGTCGCTCCGGCCCCNTGAGCACCGAACAACTAAGTAACATATGAAGGGGAACATCGCCCTGCCTTAGAGGGGGTGAAGCAATCTTCCCGCACCAAAGCAGGTGTCAGAAGTTTTTCGTCTGGAGCAAAGCAAGGCACATGCAAAAAATAAAAGTGGACAGTGTCACAGCCATCTCCGAGGAGCGAAAGAGGTACTGTCGTGATGGCCAGCATTAGACGTTACATAAATTATTTGTCACAACAATATGATGTACAGCAGCCAGGTACATCACCAAGAAGCAAGTGCTTAGCGCAAACCGTGGTCATAGAAAATCAGCAATTTCTCAGTTAAGAGTTTACAAACAAGCATATCTGGTCATGTTGCATAAGTTTTTAAGTACTAGGCAATACAGGGCAACCAAACTATAGTCGATTCATGGTTACTTCCAACTTTTCTGAAGCCGTGCCAAAGTTCTACTTTCAGAATATTCCTCCGCCTCTTGCAAACAAAGCTTAATAAAGTGTAGGGAATTATACAATACATAACTTGATGAAAAATAATTGTGTTATTCACAATTGAATAGAGAGTTCTTGGAGACACTTAACTTTTATAATGAAAAAGAGCTAATTGAATGTAGAGAATGTAAGTGACTGTAATTATTCAGAATAGAGGCTTTTCTGAAGGAAACATCGTAAACCCACAAAAGTAACATAAATGGGTTCTGCACAGCTTACCTTTTTAATACTGAGGAGGGCATAATGGTAAAATAAGTAGAACGTACTAAATAAAATATATAAAAGTACAAGCAGTTCGGCCTCTTTGTTTACGTCGGAAGCTATGTTGAATAGCAATGTCATACTAACTGCGCAGACGTGAACTGTGTTTAGTCGCCTGGCGTATGGAATAGCATGTGATTTGCGGTGAGCATAGCATTGTACGCGCGTGGTTTGCGACGTCCGAACTCATCTGTGTGCTTCCGTGCATTTGCCAATTTATAGAATGAAAGTTGTTTTGGCCACTACTGGTTGGGTTTCTAGTACATTACGACTGTAGTTGAATTGGCCGAGGTCAGTGGTATTTTACCCACCGCGTACCTAGGTGAGTTAATTCATATACGTCTGGTATGTTTTACTATTACTGTAAAACTCAAAAATCCTAGATTAGAATAAAATCATAGGTTAAATTAAAGGCCTATAATCCTAGATTAGAATGAAATCGTAGGTTAGATTAAAACCCTATAATCCTAAGTTAGATTAAATCCCTACAATCCTAGGTTAAATGTAAAATAGTGATTCACTCAACGTAGGGTTAGGTTAGGTGGACACATTACGAAATTAGGTGAACCAATGTTAAATTGAGGTGTTTTTGTATGTTTTTTGGGTGTATTTTTAATGATTTTACCCCACAATTTCCCTGATCTTCCTAGCCCTTCCCCGTATCGTATTTGTGTGTTGTATTGGTAATACAACACGTTAATGTTAATGCTATGTTAAACACAATACGTTAATGCCCTTAGTAAATTCGTGTTGTGTAATTACTAGAGTGGAAATATGCCATTTTCCGTGATTTTTTCTGTTATTTAAAAACAAAACCCTATTATGAATAATTACCAGGACAATGACAAGCCACCCACAATATTTGGGAAATGGTTGTTGACATAACCTAAAAAGCAAAACAATTTTATAATGAACACACTCGATACGGTACTAAGCTAATAAATAAACGCATACATACTTAACAAACTTTTAGTTTAAGAAACTTACCTAATAATTCCAAATTCATATTAAACGTAAGAAGATAAGTAGATGGAATACGTTCTTAAAATTTCATTCGATTTGTTTATTCCATAGAATACAGCGTTTTCCAATTGCCTCCTCTGGTTACGCTCTTGGTACGCACTGAAAAAAGATAAAAGCTAGTGTCGCGTCTTGCTAGAAACAAATGAATATTATTTATGCACCGACGACTGGAACACGCTATGAAAAAAGTGCAAACCATTTACGACAACGTATAATTTTTTGGAGAAAATTCTTGAAATAAGATATTGACGAAAGTATTTACATCTAGATTTACAAACTTATGGTCAGATAATTTTAATCAAATTTTTCTTAAACGTGTTGGCTAACTATACACGGATAACTTGTTGAAATTAAGCTTACCGTTGCTATAATAACATACTATATCGTCGACATATTAACAGGATATTGTTCCATGTTAGTTATTACGTATTATTCCGATTGCTGAATTGTTACATATTTGAATTTCCAGCATTGCAATAATTTTCAAGTTATTTATATAATAACAGGTTGCCTCCATATTCCTAAGAAATAGTCGCTCCGGCCCCAGAGACGGTCCAGGAAAAACAGCACTTTCTGCGCACTTTTTCAATGCAATTCGCAATTGGAACACGAAAAAACGACTGCGGTCACTGCGGTTTCCGGGAATTAGAACACGCAGCTATTAGAACGGTGCGCATTGAATGCAGCCCAGTGCAGTAATTGGAATACGCTATTAATTTAATTTGATTGTAAATTAGGAGGCCTTCCAAAATGTTTCTCTGACAGTAAACATTTCTCTTTGGATGTCCCAAAACACTTTGAGTAAATGTTTTACTCGCTCTCGGCAGAGTCCCAAAACTGCAGAGTAAAAAACCTGCAGAGTAATTACTCTGAACATATTAGCAAATCTATTGGAATTAAGGTGTGCATAAATTATACTATTTCTGATATATTTTTTAAAATTACAGTAATTGTATATATGTGTGTGTGTATATATACACACACACACACNGCCTGTCTACTGACGTGAGTCCAAATTCACAGGTCTCCACGAACACTCGCTGTGCCACAATACAACAACGGCAAAGCACCGTGCTGACGACAAGAACATCAGGCGTGGCTGTCAGTTACAGTATCTAGATGGTGTTTGGAAAACCACACACTTAGGCCAGCACCGTGCTAGTCTGCTCACTGTCCCACTTTGATCTGACCACATGGGATGCACCAGGACATTCTCATGGTTCGGATCCCAACCGACTGGCATGTGTGCTCACACTCACTGCTGCACCGTCTGGGCATAGCATGCCTGAAGGTGACACCTGGCTGTGTAGCACCCCTGATCTAGACATGTACGAACAACCGATGCCATTGTGCAACACCAATTGTTTGATAGTGTAGTGACCCCCAAGATCAGAACATAATCCTTCGCAGTTANACCGATGCCATTGTGCAACACCAATTGTTTGATAGTGTAGTGACCCCCAAGATCAGAACATAATCCTTCGCAGTTAAACCATAAGCGAACTGTGTCTTGAGACGTAATTTGAAATTACGTTAAAATGTAGTACCAAAGTCTTCCCAATTGGAGCTTGGGCTTCACGTGTATCAACCTAAGTTAACCCCCCATAGGCCTCACCTGACTGTGGACATCTCAGTTTATGTGTTGTTAGTAGGAATAGTAAGTGTAAAAGGGTACATGTTAATTTTTGCAGCAGTAGAAAGGTTTTGCAGTCTCGGTAAGACACGTTTGGCGCACTACAACCCCATAATCTTAACAAAGCGAAAATGCATTGTTATCAATAATTAAGTAGCTTGTTTGATTTATAAAACACGTAAGTTTTTGTTAGGGACAATGTTTAGTATGCAATTAGTTAAGGAAATTTTCCAGCTGATAAAATGTAAACAATTAAGTCTCTAGCCCAATTTTGCATTTCTTTTACACTTACGCATTTCCAATTGCTGGCACCTTCACTGCAAGTGGCTGGAAAGATACTCACAGTCATTCATCGAATTAGGCTGCATGATTCGTAACTCCCGTGCACTTCATCAACTTCTTTGTCTACCACCAAGACCAATAGTTTTTTTCGCTTCCCAAGGAGTGTAAGTACACCTTTTAATCGAGAGAGAACAAACTCGTTGTCCCATGTCATCCCCCAGTGGGCTTAGTTTGCAGGGTCCGCTTAACGACACCAGCATTGTCAATTGGTTTGTAGTGTCATAACATCAATAAATGACTTCAATCCCTATGTCAGTGTTTTGATTTACAGGCCTTGTCTCTTAAATGTATTTCGGGAGCCAGACCCACCAACCAGCCACTATAAGGGTTTTAAAGTATTTTCGGTAAAATATATACTTTTATCAGTGTTTAATTGTGCATATGGAGTGCTATTACAACTCTGCATGTAGCTAACTTGATGCCAGACTGACTGTCCATCTCACAATACGCACCAGTGGCGGTATTGGGCCAACCGCGACTGCCCACACCAGTAGCCTATCTAACAATAAGTAATACCCCGTCAATTGAGACATAGAGGATCTAGAGAAATGCCTAGCCCCATGGGTAACTCGGCCACGAATAACAACAGTAGAGCAGCCAGTAAGAAATCAACAAGATGTCTCTGGTGAGTGTTTCCTGCCATAACTCTGCAAGAATATAAATGCAGCGGTGATGTCGCTACCATTCAAGAACACTGACTTCAAGTCATTACAATTGCACTATCCCAAACTGTGTCTTAGAACAAGGNGATGTCGCTACCATTCAAGAACACTGACTTCAAGTCACTACAATTGCACTATCCCAAACTGTGTCTTAGAACAAGGATATGCTGATTGGTGCAGATGAATATCTGATGTCGTGGTGCTGTCCCAAGCTCCCATCTTCAAGTCAAGATGTGCCCCAAGTTAAAGCATTTAGAAAACTGAGCTTTTGTCCCAAGTTGTGCCCAAAGTTCTAAGAAAAATAAGAAGCCTCCTAATAATTTCACATGCCTTCATGTAATGTTTATGTTTTAAAGGTAGTCAGTGGATGTGCAAGGTGGTCTTTCTCAAAATAAATGTGATTAAATGCTAAAAATAAAAAGTTGTATGTTTGTTCGTTCTGAATATTTAATANTGGTCTTTCTCAAAATAAATGTGATTAAATGCTAAAAATAAAAAGTTGTATGTTTGTTCGTTCTGAATATTTAATATGAAGTCTAAAATATTTTTAATGAATTTTTAGAAAATATAAATTCCATATCAGTTGACGAACATATTAAAAATATAACCATTACGATGTATATTATTAATAAATATTATTACCTGAACCATGCGTCCACAAGCTCATTGTGCCCGCTCTGACTGCCGCAGTAACAATAACTACACCAGCTGCACCGGGTCGCACCAACCACATCAGGCCAAGACTTCGTAGTTCAGGTTGACAAGAATGGAACGTGCACCCTCTTGCCAATAGGTACTACATCACTCAAGAGACCGTCCTACTTTATTTATTACAAGAGGTAACTCTTTTAATAAATTAGTAGGCGATACGAAATGGTGTTTACCCCAAGCCATAGCCATTGGGTGCACAGGCCATTGGTCGTTACATCGTAGCAGCTCACGCTGTGACATGCGATGTAATGCACCACTGAGTGGCATCAACTGGCCTGTAGGCCGNATGCGATGTAATGCACCACTGAGTGGCATCAACTGGCCTGTAGGCCGAAGCTGAAGTGTTACGTGCCCAGAAATGCGACCAATAGTGTTCAGCATTTTTCTAAACATATCGCACAACACCATCCCATTCAAAACTACAGTCAGGGGTGGGTTTTACTGTATTAAGAGCCATCGAGCATGGCNTGGTCTTTCTCAAAATAAATGTGATTAAATGCTAAAAATAAAAAGTTGTATGTTTGTTCGTTCTGAATATTTAATGTGAAGTCTAAAATATTTTAAATGAATTTTTAGAAAATATAAATTCCATATTAGTNAATGAATTTTTAGAAAATATAAATTCCATATCAGTTGACGAACATATTAAAAATATAACCATTACGATGTATATTATTAATAAATATTATTACCTGAACCATGCGTCCACAAGCTCATTGTGCCCGCTCTGACTGCCGCAGTAACAATAACTACACCAGCTGCACCGGGTCGCACCAACCACATCAGGCCAAGACTTCGTAGTTCAGGTTGACAAGAATGGAACGTGCACCCTCTTGCCAATAGGTACTACATCACTCAAGAGACCGTCCTACTTTATTTATTACAAGAGGTAACTCTTTTAATAAATTAGTAGGCGATACGAAATGGTGTTTACCCCAAGCCATAGCCATTGGGTGCACAGGCCATTGGTCGTTACATCGTAGCAGCTCACGCTGTGACGTGCGATGTAATGCACCACTGAGTGGCATCAACTGGCCTGTAGGCCGACGCTGAAGTGTTACGTGCCCAGAAGTGCGACCAATAGTGTTCAGCATTTTTCTAAATATATCGCACAACACCATCCCATTCAAAACTACAGTCAGGGGTGGGTTTTACTGTATTAAGAGCCATCGAGCATGGCAACCCACACCCCTTTGACCAGGTGGACTCATCCATCCCTTCAGGAGACAACACTGTAGCCAGTGAAATACAAACCTGTCACAGGAAATGAAATATATACACTTTCCACGAGAAAGTGTAATAGTGTATTCAATATNCCTTCAGGAGACAACACTGTAGCCAGTGAAATACAAACCTGTCACAGGAAATGAAATATATACACTTTCCACGAGATAGTGTAATAGTGTATTCAATGTCTAGTTATAAGAGAGTAATCGTGTTTTCATAAAGGGAGATTGCCTATAAAGGCCTCCATCATAAAAACATTTCATTTAGTGTGGTGACACTCCCCATCAACTTCACAACATCAACCTTAACAGACATTTGTTAATCAATGGGGGTGTCACTAAATTGTTTCATTTAATTTATATAATTTTTCACCATTGCAATAACGTTACATAGTGCTTATGTCATGTTTTACCATTCGGTGTTTGACATCGGTTCTCGTCACTTGTGACTGAAGAGGACGCCATTCATTCAGTTTGCTTCAGCACACAANAGGGAGATTGCCTATAAAGGCCTCCATCATAAAAACATTTCATTTAGTGTGGTGACACTCCCCATCAACTTCACAACATCAACCTTAACAGACATTTGTTAATCAATGGGGGTGTCATTAAATTGTTTCATTTAATTTATATAATTTTTCACCATTGCAATAACGTTACATAGTGCTTATGTCATGTTTTACCATTCGGTGTTTGACGTCGGTTCTCGTCACTTGTGACTGAAGAGGACGCCATTCATTCAGTTTGCTTCAGCACACAAACCAGACTTGCAGCATGGTCGTCCGCTCCGCGAGCCCCCTAGGTACCAATATTTAGGCTGATATTACTTCATTACAATAATAACTTAATTGACTGGAACATTTGATTTCTTTTATTTCTTTTAAGTACCAAGGGGAGAACCACCTGCATTCTCACCAGAGAGTTTAAAACTACCCCGTATCTGCATAACTACCATGCTGACTTAGGTAATTTTCAAGCTAAGGTCACCGGCATGCCATTAATCCTGGGTCCGTTTCTTTTAATATTCATATCTACACTTCTTGAACATTAAATAGCTTTACAAAATTCAGAGTGTGTTGATCCATTGTCTCCTGGGACACACAGGGCACTACACTCCTTGTAGTACCACCCACATTTTTCTATTATATTTCAGGCGTACGTGACAGCCTACAGTCTCGCTATAAGGTCAATGAATAAGTAGTGTAATACTAAGTGTGTGACAACTTCATCATCAAACTGACAGAGGCATCCAGGCCCCCTGGGCCATCGACCGAACAATCCACATCACTAACTCTCCTGAGTTATGGTGCCTGGCAATTCTACACTCAACCAGCCCTGGGTCACCTCGACCACGTCAATTAAAACCACCCAATTCGTAAAAATTAAATAATCAATAATTCTGCAAATTTAAAAATCATTACATACCAAACAAAAAATGTGCCGAATTTACTGCGACCTATCGTCAGATTTTGAGAGGTCACTTCGGACAACACTTTTGTAAACTACATTCGCTTGCGTAAATGTGATGTCACTTGACATAGAGTTTAGGACATGTCCACATCCACAGGAACAGACGATTGTAGACAGGTCTTTACATGTACTATTTCAGCGAGTGGGGTGAACTGAAAATGGCGGAAAGCTTAGTAGAATAAAGAAATTGAAAGGCAATGGGAAAATTCTGTTTACAGACACACACAGTAATATTACAAATTTCAAGTATTTAAATTCGTATTTTTTCTAAGTTAAATTTCATAAATTATATTTTTATATGTAATGTTTATGGTATTGTATCGCAAGTAAAGCTGGTTTTGCATATAAATAAAATTTTTAAAAAGAAAGAATTTGGGGAAAGGGACTGAAATCCTGACAGGGATGTTGAGACGTTATGGTTAAAATACTTATTTAGACATTTTTATTTATTGTAAAGCATCCATCAATTTCATTATCATTGAAAATAATTTTTCATAATAATAGAATTGGAAAAAAACGTTTGGCAGATGAACTGCATAATAAAGCCCATTAAAACAGTTTAAATAAAGACAACAAATGAAGGAATAAAACATATTTATTTTATATTAGTAACTGACTCAGCCAATCTAACCGGGAAAATAAAAATACATATCAGGACGATGACCTTGTAAAAATAAACTTTTAACGAATATTTTAAGTGGCCACATTGAATATCAATATTCTCAAAGAATCAACAAAATTTCTATGGTGATGCATACTGTATACCCTCTCCTTATCCCGTTCGTCCTGCCACCTTCTTGTAGTTGTAATATACCCTCTACTCGGAATGCTGCACCTAGAACATGCGGGTAATCACTACAATGATCTGCAGGTAGCACTGCATGAAGGAAAGCACCCTGCTGTCCTGGCAGGACATCACAGTGGTCAAATGGCTATTCCACCTTTGTGTCACCAAGATGCGACAAGTAGAGGCATGAGAGTTAGGGCCAGTTGATTCCCTCTAGTTCTTTAGCCGTGAAACCACCGGACAAATGAATGCCATGTCGGGGAATCTGCTGTTTCACCAAACCAATGACCTTACATGTGCCCTCTTGATTTGTCATCTGCTGCCTATGTGTGGTTTTCAGTGAAGTGCAAGAGTCAAGCATTACATATATTTTACCCTCATAATCCCCAAAACAAACAATGCATAACAAGGGGTTTAAATATCTCATTCTTTTTTATTTGGGCATGTATACTTTTCACTCATCTCACCACTTGGACTGACCTGATTTCCGAGAACATTTAGCGCCACAAATGAGAATTCAAAAAATTCCTTTTTTTGTAGTTTAAATAAGGTATGGCATATGCTAACAAATCATATACTGCAGTATACTGGGAAAGACAGTTCCAGACTTCAAAACTACTGTATTATAAAGATATATTGTTGCCATGCAAATTCCTGTAATTTTTATTCATAATTACCTTACGTATTTTTATTTAGAAGTGCTTTTTGTTTATTTGTAATTATTGTAGTGTTTTGTGGCTTTATTTATTGGGTGAAAATTGAGATAACATTTATTCAGATTTTGGCATGAACCCCACTCAAGCTGAGAGTAGGCATTCGCCATTTTAGTTAGCCTGCNCAAGCATTACATATATTTTACCCTCATAATCCCCAAAACAAACAATGCATAACAAGGGGTTTAAATATCTCATTCTTTTTTATTTGGGCATGTATACTTTTCACTCATCTCACCACTTGGACTGACCCGATTTCCGAGAACATTTGGCGCCACATTTGAGAATTCAAATAATTCCTTTTTTTGTAGTTTAAATAAGGTATGGCATATGCTAACAAATCATATACTACAGTATACTGGGAAAGACAGTTCCAGACTTCAAAACTACTGTATTATAAAGATATATTGTTGCCATGCAAATTCCTGTAATTTTAATTCATAATTACCTTACGTATTTTTATTTAGAAGTGCTTTTTGTTTATTTGTAATTATTGTAGTGTTTCGTGGCTTTATTTATTGGGTGAAAATTGAGATAACGTTTATTCAGATTTTGGCATGAACCCCACTCAAGCTGAGAGTAGGCATTCGCCATTTTAGTTAGCCTGCTTTGCAAGGCACTATAGGGAGGCTGTGTGCATATCTATCGCTCCTGAGTCATTGTGTTTTTTGTACCAACTTTTTTTTTAGTTTGCAGTAGGTAATCGTATCTTATACCAGAATCTTAAGTGTTATTGTTTTGTTGCCTGGGCGTAGAACTTCCTCAATCCTTGCTGGCTCATGCACCAGGGATATAACTTCTGTAAGTTGTGTAAGCCTTGTGCCGGGTTATTTTACTGTGGGGGCTGGCAACATTCTACCATTGTAGTATTCATGCCAGTGCCTCTTGTAGAAAAACAAGGCAATTATATTAAATATGCAAATTTGAAGTAGCATGTTCTTATTTGTTCTTGCAACCATTTTTCGGTCACTGCTGGGAGCTACACCCATTTGTAGCATATACTTACCTCATACTGTTTTTAAAAATTATTTCGGTTTATTCTCAAGTAATACAGGATCATCAGACATGTGAGATGCCATTTAACAGTCTCACTTCGCATGTTTATGGGCATTCCGATAGGGCTAACACCATTTGTAGACAGGTGACGTGGACCACTCCTGTGTGGTCGGCCATAGCCATTGTCATCACATCGTCGGCCCACAGTCGCTGCATCAGTACTGCACACGGAACACTCAAGTCGTACGACCCGATGAATGTCCGCGTCGTTCACCGAGTGATCCAACCAAGTGCTTGTGGTGACCCTAGAGAGATCTGTGCAATTAGGATAGGAGTCAAGTGTTAGAATGTGCAGTAAATAGCCTTAGAATTCATCGCCCACAGGCAAATTATCGTGAAATTCGCCCTTAGGGTAATGCGAATAATCGCTAAATAAATGCACGTTATATGCCATTAGAATGAGGTGTGTAGAGCAGCAAAGCTACGGTATTTAAGGTGTTATATATATTTTTTTTCGAGGGCAATTGTGTGTCTAATCAAGCCAATTAGTACTGTGGGAAATAATTAGTCTTTCTTTCAATCTGACCATTCTGGCCTCAAAACTTAATAGACCAAAATTTCCCACGTGCTCTGCAAGACACCACATAATCATGTTTTGTATTAAAATTAGTGCTTAATTAAGAATCCTTAACTCTCTACAGTATTAAGATAACTCACTCAGAACGTTGAAGTGGTTTATGTGTATATGTTTCGAGTTCTATGCTAATGAGGTCAGTTTATTAAATTACCTCGCAGAGTTTAGCAAGCTTTCGGCATGGACGCCACTGACTCGCACCATCTCTGGCAATATGATTCCACTGGTCTTAGGTGCTGTACATGGATTGCATCGCAGGAGACTTTGTTCTGAACACTTAACTGCAATAGATTAACGTAATTTACTGGAACTTTTATTCGCAGCACCACTGCGTCAGCTCAATTTACCGACTCTGGAGGTTTAATTACTCTTGTAAGTTTTCGCACCATTCTTGGCCTTTTTGTATAGTAACGGCCACTGGCAGGCCTTGTGAGTCAGGTCCGTTTTAATTTGCATGTAATACATGTAACTGTCTATACTATTCGGCAATAAAATTAACTAGAGTTAAACGAAACTTGTGAGTTCTCATTTTTGTGATGTATCTCGGGTCCTGGCCCTATCCAGGAATTCATCGATGCCTCAAGGAGGCATCCTTCATTTATAAGGTAAATAGGTAATATTAAGGTGTGCTGGGGAGCCTGAATACCCCGGCTATATATTACTTTTCGTNGAGGCATCCTTCATTTATAAGGTAAATAGGTAATATTAAGGTGTGCTGGGGAGGCCTGAATACCCCAGCTATATATTACTTTTCGTGTAAATTTGTACCATGTGTGTCAGGGGATACAGCCCCGTGGTCATTCGGCCCACGATCCTGAGAACTGTGATTTAATGCTTACCCAGTGAGATAGTGCCCATTCTATTCGTAATAGGAATATTGTGTAATATTCTGACTTTTCTTAACATAGTCACTGGATTGTGTCCGCATTACTATTCCCGATCTCTCAGGTAACGTTACAGGCATGATTTAATTATTCAAGAATCACCATCACTTTCCAGAACTACAGGAACTTCAGAACAAGCAACATGGTGGTGCAACCAACATCTACTAATTCTTCATACTCTGCAGTTGCTGGCTCCTATATAAATTATGTTACACACAAAACTCCATTACCCTAACCTGCCATTTACCCACTCATGAAGATAAGACAACCCATCAGCCTATTCATTATCCATTTCAGAGTATGATTATGGCAACTGTACCTGTGTAGACACCAGTGTTTCTTTATTTATTACACTGAAGACCAAAAAAACTGTTACACCTGCCCCCACAAGCACGAAGAACTGCCACAATACGACGTGGCATGGACCCGACTAATGTCTGAAGGTATGCAGGAGGAAATTCACACCATGAATCCTGCAGGGCAGTCCACAAATCCATAGGAGTGCGAGGCGGTGGAGATCTCTTCTGAACAGCACGTTGCAAGGCATCCCAGATATGCTCAATAATGTTCATGTCTGGTGATTTAGGTGGCCAATGGAAGTGTCTAAAGTCAGAAGAGTGTTCCTGGAGCCACTCGGTAGCAACTCTCGACGTGTGGGGTGTCGCATTGTCCTGCTGGAATTGTCCACGTCCGTCGGAATGCACAATGGACATGAATGGGTGCAGGTGATCGGACAGGATGCTTACGTATCTGTCACCTGTCAGAGTCGTATCTAGACGTATCAGGGGTCCCATTTCACGCCAACTGCACACGCCCCATACCATGACAGAGCCTCCACCAGCTTGAACAGTCCCCTGTTGACATGTAGGGTCCATGGATTCATGAGGATGTCTCCATACCCGTACACGTCCATCCGCCCGATACAATTGGAAATGAGACTCGTCAGACCAGGCAACGTGTTTCCAGTCATCAACAGTCCAATGGCGGTGTTGGCGGGCCCAGGCGAGGCCTAAAGCTTTATGTCGTGCAGTCAACAACGGTACACAAGTAGGCCTTCGGCTCCGAAAGCCCATATCAATGATATTCTGTTGAATAGATCGCACGTTGCCACTTGTTGATGCCCCAGCATTGAAATCTGCGCCAATTTGAGAAAGCGTTTCACGTCTGTCACGTTTAATGATTCTCATCAGTCATAGTTTGTCCCATTCGTACACACTCTTTTTCCAGCTGCAGCGATGTCGAAGATTTGATGTTTTACCACATTCCCGTTATTCACGGTACACTCGTGAAATGGTCGTATGCGAAAATCCAAATTTTATCGCTACCTAGGAAATGCTATATCCCATCTCTCGTGCGCCGACTATAACATCACGTTCAAACTAACTTAAGTCTTTATAACCTGTCATTGTAGCAGCAGTAACTGATCTGGCAACTTCGCCTGACTCTTGTTGTCTTATATAGCGCTGCCGACCGCATGCATCGCGTTACTCTGATTGGTTCCATACTTTTGTTGTTTGCATACGCATGCCTATACCTGTTTTTTTGGCTGTCTAGTGTATTTATTTATTAAACAGTCTCTTTGACTAACACAGGTATTCACTCGACATAANCCTGTTTTTTTGGCTGTCTAGTGTATTTATTTATTAAACAGTCTCTTTGACTAACACAGGTATTCACTCGACATAAAGTTATGTTAATAACTCAGTTTTTTTTACACTGGTAGTTAGCAACAGATGCTGTAACCAGCTCTCTGTGATGGTGCACCAAGCCCTTGCACGCTGGACCAACGGATCGGCTTGTTCCTTCTCTTGTCGACAGCTACTCGCCAACAAGTGACTTCACTTCGTGTAGGAAGACAACAACCGACCTCCAACATTCCAGAGAGGCAATACCCCAGAACATATTTTACTCATAGTTCAGAACAAGTGAAATTTAAAAGCACTTCAGCAAGTCTTATGCGCAATTGACTAAATTATCTTACTGTTTTCATAAAACCTACATTTTAAAAGACACATCACACATTTGCAATACTACAGATATATATTAAACTAATTAATTATTATTCTGATTAAAATTTCTGTTATGTGACATTCTAAAAGTCACATTTTTCCATGGGATTGGGGTACAACTGAGCTTCCTGCCTATGGTTACACACCATTATCAGCAAAAAGTTACTAGGCGCGAAAGAGATATGCCATGCAACTTAGCATCTCCATGTTCAACTTTTCTTTGCTCACAATCATGTTATCTGCAGTAGTTTTGTTTAGTTAGTCTNTTCTTTGCTCACAATCATGTCATCTGCAGTAGTTTTGTTTAGTTAGTCTTAACATTCCTTGAAAATCATTTTCCCAGAAGTAGAATTACCCCCATTTTTTCAGGCTCATATTTAACTACTAGTAACTTCATTATGTGAACTTCATGCTCATCTTTGTACCATGTCAGCCACCGACAGGCTTATGAGAGTCGCGGCCACGTCATGGATGTAAAGTGTGTCAATATTTGAAAGAGGGCCAAGTGTGTTATATCAATAAAACAGTTAGTACAAATAGGGTCATATTTATTTTGGTTCTAGCCACACAGGGAAGCGGGAAACCATTACCAGCCAGTATCAAATGTTCTGGTATATCCTTATGTCTTATTGGCTTCTGCAGAAGTCACAACATGCTCACACTGCCACACTATGTGAGAATTGCAAATAAAGGAGCTTCACAAGTTCCCTATGATTCAAATATGTTGGTAAAATGCTCACAAGTCACCTACATATGATGTGAGCCAATCCTCGTATACACTCACGACCACTCGTTGCACCATCACAACAGCAATAGCCCCGGCCAAGTACCGTGCCGACGACAAGAACATCGGGAGTGGCAGTCAGTAGCAGCCTCTCGTCGGTATTTCGGAAGGCACTTGTTTCGCCCAAAACCAGCGAGTCAGCTGATTGTCCCAATTTAATCCGACCACATGGGCGACAACAGGACAGTCCCATGGTCCGGATCCCAACCGACAAGCACGTGTGATCCAGTGCAATACTACACTGTCAGGGCATAGAACAAATTAAGGGATCCGCAGGCTTCATAGCACCCCTGATCATGCTGCCAATAAACAGTCGACACCATTTGTGTTACCCAGGTATAGTGTGAGTTAGTGAGCCCCAAAATCAGAGTCTAAATCTTAACACATTTTCCCCCAGTGAATACTGCAAGCTCCCAGTGTTTCAGGAACATAATTATAATTATGTCACCATAATTGTGTAACGACTTCCGACTTGGCCACGGGCTTCTCCTGTACCAACTTAATTAAAAACTGGAATTATATCACTTGCCTAGGGGGATCATCTTAATTAAGTGTTTATGTGAATATTTAGGGTTTGTGTGTGTTTATGATTTCATAATTTCAATGTATGTTGCTTATGAACAACACAAAATTTTCAACATAGAATGATGCCATTTTTATTTTTATTAAATTATGCCATCAAGGGTTTGTGTATTTTAATTTTCAGAACATGTAAACTCAATCCGAATTAAAATATTTTATCCTTACACAACATTTAACAATAGCAGTGCTGGAACACTTTGTTCCATTTGTTCTACTGCTGTACCACTTATCCTGCTCTGGTGAGAGTGGGCAGGCAACACCATAATATGTCTGAAACTGGCATTTTCGGGAGCAGGCCACACATGTGTTTGCACCTCCGGGCTCTATGAAGAATTCTTTGTGTTGAAATAAAAGGTCGACATCTCTTGATTACAGTTTATTTCTTCCACTATTTAACAGTTTACCATTTTAAACACACTTTCTTTCACATGCCCCGACTTCCTTCTTTTTCTCTCTTTTACCCACTATCTCTTTTATTCCTTTTTTTTTCAACCCTGTCTACCAACTACATCATTACAAAATTTCCTTATACACCTCTGCAACTGGTTTTTTGGCGATTTCGTTTTACACCCCTCCTTACCAAAAATCCTTAAGCCTAACATATGTCTATACGTTTCAAACTCACACTTTGGTAGTTCCTTAGTTAGAACATCAACTAGCTATTGTTCACTATCAACATATTGCATACAATTCAATTTCCCCATTACCTCTTATGACACAGACAAAGTGAAACTTAAGAGTTGTGTGTTTGACCATGTGGGTATTCTCTGGATTTTTATTCAGAGATATATATACACCCCTGATTATCTTCAAACCACAAAACTTTTTCAGCATTAACATTTAAGTCGTTTAGTAATTTTCTCAACCATAATGCTTTACATACTGCCATAGTTAGTGCCACAAGTTCTGCTTCACTGGTTGAGAGTGCCACACAATTCTGCATCTGGGTAGCTCAACATACTATGTTTTCAAGAGCTTTGAACAAGAATCCTGACACTGACTCGCTATCTCTTTCATCCCCACCCCAATAAGCATCTCCATACCCTATCAAATTAGGCCGGTTATCTCATGTATATACAATTTTCATGTCAATAGTACCATTTTCAAAAGATACATTATTTCATAAGTGGCTTTATCATGAACCATGCTAAAAATATTTAAAACAAAATATAAGTCAGGTCTTGTTCCCAGCAACAAATTCATCAAGCAACCGACCAACTGTCTCCACGACTTGGTTGTTCTGTCACGTTCATTAAAATATTATGACAGTTTTAACCTAGGATCCACTGGGATAGGGAATGTTTTACAGTCCTCACACTCAATTTTTTTTCAAAATGTTTTACATTTACCTAGTTTGATTGAGTTTTGCAATGTTGTTTTTCCTTTCATGATGAATTTCAAGGCCAGTTATGTACTTCAATTTACCCTTGCCTTTAACTGCAAATTCATCCATTATTTTTCCTTTTACATTATCAACGATACATTTATTTGCATTAGCTATAATTATTTCATCAACATACAAAATAAGTACAGTTCTCCCTCTTATTTTGTTATCATGTACAAGCAATAATTATTTTCAGATTTTGTGAATCTTAAAACTATTATAAAATGGTTAAACCTAGTGTTCCAGCACTTTGGCGCTTGTTTCAAACTATACAACGACTTATTTAGTTTAAGTACATATCCAGGGTTACACTTAACACTTACAAAGTCACAACTCGACATACCCTCTAGTGGATAAATATACATCTTCGTCTAACAGACCATTAAGAAAAGCTGTCTTAACATCCATCTGCTCAAAATATAATTACCTCTGATTTCCTACAGCTAACAAGGTTCTTTATTGTGGTCAATTTTACTCTGGGTGAATATACTTCCCTATTATAAAACAGTTTATCTTGTGCAAACTCACTCACTACTAATCGAGCCTCATACATGTCAGATTTTAATGGTTCATATGGCTCGAGGTAGAAAACCCATTTAGTATTCTGAATTATTTCATTGTCAGGTTTTTTCAACTCCTCCCATGTCTCATTTTCCATTATGGATGTTAGTTCTCTCTCCACTGCTCCCATTCACATTCTTTTGTATTCCCTTCCCTCCGACTACTTATAACTCTTGGAACATTTTCAACAAAATTTATTGTGTTCAGGGTCATATACATTTCATAATAATTAAAACTAATGGGTGAGTTAACATTTCGCTTATGACTAGGTTCATCTTTTATGTCATCACAATCATTTAAATGGGGACGAAAAACTACTTAGTTTCTTACACTTCCCATGCCAGACCCACTGTGCTCAAATACTTCCTTCCCTATTCCATCTCTAATTTTAAAGGGCAATGTTTTTTCATCAAACCTCACATCACACAGTACTATGAGTTTATTCTTGTCTACATTCCACAACCTGTATTAATTCTATGCATATCCTATCCATCACACATTTTTCAGCTTTAGGATCTCGTTTTGTACGAATTTCTCCAGGTATATGACAATACATTTAATGTGAGGGCAGGGTGGAGATTTGGCAAAGATGTCGAGGGTGCACTGATGTTCGTGGAAAGTTCTGACGGGAAAATACTCACCAGTTCAGATACATCGTGTTGGTTGCTTACCAGGTGCTCTGCTGTGGTGGGTCCTAGCCGGTCACCCAGGAGGCTCAGTTGTTCCTCTGGTCTTCCATGTCTTAATTGAAGATTAATTATTATATTATGTTTGGTTACTGGCCATGGGCTGTTCGTGGTATGTCCAATACCGCCTTGGGTGCCAATTGTGGGGTGGACAGTTATGGTGATATTGTAATTAATTAAATGCATAGTTTTAAGGCCTCTTCAATTGTCAATTACACAATGAAAAAATACACTTTACACTAAAAACACATAAAACCCTAAACTCAGTAGTTGATGGGTCCAGTTCCCTAAGTGCCATTAAGTGGCTAGACCTGAAATCAAAACACTCAACTGGGGTTTCAAGTCTTTTATTAATGTTTTGACACAATCTACATACCAAGACTACGATGCTCACATAGTTGAAAACCAGGCCCGACGACTAAGACCCTCGTTGGCTAACACGGTAAAAATGAGCCTATGCTCTTCAAATTAAGGTGGCACTATTAATCTCCTGGGGCTTATAAGACTGCAGGAAATGAAGAGGCGCTCCTCCTAGGCAGTGAGCTTAAAAATTACATTAAGTTCTGTTGGATAAAAATTAAAATGCCATTTTTCCTAATGAATCACAAAGAGAAGTTGATGAGGTGCCCAGGAGTCACTGATCATGTGGCCCGCTCAATTGAATGCCCGATCTANTATTGTTCCTGATGAATCACAAAGAGAAGTTGATGAGGTGCCCAGGAGTCACTGATCATGTGGCCTGCTCAATTGAATGCCCGATCTAGGCTAAATGGCTTCCACCACATTTCCGCCTACTTGCAGTGAAGATGTCGGAAGTCGCAAATCGTGTGAGCACCAAAAAGCTGAACACTGGGTTCAAGCCCTTAATTAATAATGAGCTGCTGGGAAAATTCCCTTAACTAAGTGTGATTTTACTTTTGCCATAATAAAAAGTTACATGCCCTTGAATACTACACATACTATTAAATTATTCACGACAACACAGTTTTATGTTGTCAAGTTTACGTTGATGGTATGTCGACTCCACATGATTTAATTGAATTAAAACTAACTTTCCCCTTGCCAGATGATGCTTTGGGGTCTAGAATTAGGTTGACACTCANTGTCGACTCCACATGATTTAATTGAATTAAAACTAACTTTCCCCTTGCCAGATGATGCTTTGGGGTCTAGAATTAGGTTGACACTCACTTTTGAAGCAATATTAATTGCTTTGAAAATACTGTACACTCGTGGTATTCACTCAGGGTTCTAATTGGTAATAATTATGCTCTGCTTTTGGGGGCCACTAGCACTCGTAACACTTAGTGCATGATACGCCCTGATGGTGTAGTGCTGAGTGGGAGTACGCATGCAGTTCGGTTTGGATCCGAACCACGGTATNCCCTTGAATACTACACATACTATTAAATTATTCACGACAACACAGTTTTATGTTGTCAAGTTTACGTTGATGGTAGGTTTATAAAGTAACTGCTATGTCGACTCCGCATGATTTAATTGAATGAAATCTAACTTTCCCCTTGCCAGATGATGCTTTGGGGTCTAGAATTAGGTTGACACTCACTTTTGAAGCAATATTAATTGCTTTGAAAATACTGTATACTCGTGGTATTCACTCAGGGTTCTAATTGGTAATAATTATGCTCTGCTTTTGGGGGCCACTAGCACTCGTAACACTTAGTGTTGCACAATGGCATCGGTTCTTCATAAGGGCTCTGATCAGGGCCAATATGAAACCTGATGTCACCTTCGTGCATGATACGCCCTGATGGTGTAGTGCTGAGTGGGAGTACGCATGCAGTTCGGTTTGGATCCGAACCACGGTATNGTGCATGATACGCCCTGATGGTGTAGTGCTGAGTGGGAGTACGCATGCAGTTCGGTTTGGATCCGAACCACGGTATTTGCCTGGTGTCGCCCACATGGTCGGATCAAAGTGGAACCCAAACATCGACGAGGTGTTGCTGGTGATGGCCATGCCCGATGTTTGAGTCGTCGGCACAGTGCTCAGCTGGGACTACAGTTGTTATGCAGCGCAACGAACGGTCACGGATACACATGGGTTTGGCTCATATCATGCTACATAACCAAAAATTCTCAAATTACTTACATCTAGCTATTCTTCATACAACACTTCAGCTGGAGTAGCCCAAACCATGTCATAGCTCGGCCCTCGATTCAATAAATATGCAGAAGTTCTTGCAGCTTTCCCCCACAACTGTTTTGGTACACCTGAATCATGAAGCATTGCATGAGTAAATTTTACCAGGTTCCTGTTCGTGTGCTGTGCTTTTCCATTTTGCTCTGGATTATACGAAACACTGTAATCTATAATTACATATTTTCCCTACAAAACCCCTTAACCTCTGTCATCTGTATTCACATCCATTATCACATATAAATTAAGCTACCAACTGATTAAACAATGCTTTGGTAAAATTGAAATACTCCACAAAATAACTTTATATTTCACTCTTATTCTTTATCAAATATACTAAAACCAGATTTGAGAAATCATTAATACAAGTGACAAAGTGTTTACAAACTTCAAAGGTAACAGGGGAGATGGGGCCATACATATCAGAGTGAAATAATCCTAAAACTTTATTACTCATATTTCGACTGGGAAATGGTAATTTGGTAATTTTCCCTGCTACACATGACTTGCAGAAATCAATTTTGTTCATGCCAAATTCGTCTTTAATACCATTTACTAACCCATAAGACATCTATTTCTCTAGGCCAGAGTTGCTGATGTGGCAGAATTTTTGATACCACAACTTTAAACACTCATTTCGTATTTCTGTCTGACAGCACTCTATATCCTGCCATATGAAATTTATTTAATTCAAATAATTTATTTTTCCTGTTNTCGTATTTCTGTCTGACAGCACTCTATATCCTGCCATATGAAATTTATTTAATTCAAATAATTTATTTTTCCTGTCACAATCAATTTCCCTTCTACTTTATACAGGTCTACATTCTCGTCACTTTGATGGCCATTTTTTCTAAACATGTTACTGATAACAGGTTTTTTCTGAGACAAGGTACAAAGAGCACATTTTTTATTATGCATTCGGTAATATTTGTTTCAACTACCATAATGCTTCTATATTCCCCATTTCAACAGCCTCCATGAAGTTCCCACTTTTTGCAACTGCAATTCCCACTTTTNTCGTATTTCTGTCTGACAGCACTCTATATCCTGCCATATGAAATTTATTTAATTCAAATAATTTATTTTTCCTGTTACAATCAATTTCCCTTCTACTTTATACAGGTCTACATTCTCGTCACTTTGATGGCCATTTTTTCTAAACATGTTACTGATAACAGGTTTTTTCTGAGACAAGGTACAAAGAGCACATTTTTTATTATGCATTCGGTAATATTTGTTTCAACTTCCATAATGCTTCTATATTCCCCATTTCAACAGCCTCCATGAAGTTCCCACTTTTTGCAACTGCAATTCCCACTTTTTGCAACATTGATACTTCTTAAAATTTGCAATATGATTAGTACATTCTGAGTCCACAGCAACTATTTTCATTGTCATCAATGTTACTGATAAAGAGTACATTATTATTATCATCACTTTCATTACTTTACCTACCTGCCTGATCAGTGTTCACATAGTTTGTACTTACACTGTTGCCATGCTTATCATTACCCTAATATCTCACGAACTGAAAATCATCCCCTTGGAGATTTTACACCTTGTCACGCATATAGAAAACATCTGGTTTTAATCTCCCTTGTTGTCTTCCTTATACATTGAAGTTGCCCTCCATTGATGTTATGCTCTACTCAGATTATCACAGTTTGTGGCTAATATGTCCAATTCTCCCGCAGTTATAGCACATAATTCCAGACACTGAACTGGACCCCACTACACTGGTTTCACTGCAGTTTCTTCGCACATGTACATCTTTACTACATTTACACAGAGGTAACAAAAGTCATGGGATAGCAATATGCAAATTAACTCATGACATTACTCCCCATCTGTGGTGTACAGAATTGTTCGTAGGGTCTACGGTTAATATTTACGGCACATACTNACTCATGACATTACTCCCCATCTGTGGTGTACAGAATTGTTCGTAGGGTCTACGGTTAATATTTACGGCACATACTATAGGGTGCCTGGTAGGTTGAGGGTATATCACACAATGACTTCATCACGACTTCTTAGTTTTGAACAGGTTTANGGGTGCCTGGTAGGTTGAGGGTATATCACACAATGACTTCATCACGACTTCTTAGTTTTGAACAGGTTTATTTAATGGGAATTTACTCATACACATTCCCGGCCCTGTTGCGGGACTTTATACATATATTACCGCCCTGCGAGTTCTGGCCTGAAGAGCTGGTTACTATGTTCTGGCTACGTTTCCGACGCTGTAGGGGCATTAGGTGACAGGACAGGTCCCTGATCGACGACGGGATTACTTATCTGCACATATTGCGTGGTAGTTGTTCCGGCAGTTGATGAGGTCTGGTAAGCTGNATTACTTATCTGCACATATTGCGTGGTAGTTGTTCCGGCAGTTGATGAGGTCTGGTAAGCTGGATGGCCCTGTTAAAGGCCCTCTGTGGTTGGCTTGTTTCATGCAGCTGGCTTCCTCTCGATGTGGCACCCCNACAATCACTTGGTTGCAGGCTTTTAGTAATTAAAAATTGCCAGCAAACACGACACCCAAAATAACATCGGAACTCGTCCCAGGAGATGCTGTAGTGTGAAATTTCACAACACCACTGTTTGGCGTCGCCACTCAGTTGATCACCGATACATTCAGGCCAGTCTTGCTCCTCAACACCATACTCCTGCAGATGACTGGTATTCGTGAAGAAATTCTGCTGGATCTTTCTTTGGCCGGCCTGCGAGTGACTGGAAGCAGGCCGGAGTGGACACCAGCACTGCTGCAGACCGAGCACTTGGCTGAGCTGTTGTTATTGTTGTCGACGTATCATACTGTCTCGATGCCACACAGAGAAGTGGAACGGTGAGAGCAGGAGGAAGGGCGGGCAGCAAGACATGATTGTATATGTCCAGGAGTGTGCATGTCATTTGTGGCAAGCCGAGTTACGACATGCACTGTCTACACACCAATTGCTCTCTCTCTCTCTCAGGATCACATCATTCGCCCTCGGTGACACACTGGCAATGAGCTGGAAGACCACAGCTATCGCTACAGGTGAACTCGGAGTTTGTCCCTNTTCGCCCTCGGTGACACACTGGCAATGAGCTGGAAGACCACAGCTATCGCTACAGGTGAACTCGGAGTTTGTCCCTCGGCAGATGTTTTACTGCCATGGTTGTGGTCAGTTTGGATTAATGGAGCTGAAGTAGATGGGTTGAGCAGTAGCAGAACAAGTTACGTGCAGGCGAACCTGTGTTAACTGGTACCACANATGGAGCTGAAGTAGATGGGTTGAGCAGTAGCAGAACAAGTTACGTGCAGGCGAACCTGTGTTAACTGGTACCACACATGAAGAAAAATATTTCTCGAGCTAACTATGGCAAGTTCCTGTGGCGACCTACACTTGTCATGATACACTTTGAAACACTGAGTGCATGCAGGGATGGCATGACAAATTCCATCACACCAACATAGGTTGCTGGATTTTCGAAGTTTTCGCCGAAAGTGTGTTGGTGTTTGTTTAGAGTTNTGCCGAAAGTGTGTTGGTGTTTGTTTAGAGTTAAAATCCACGGAGCACTTGCACACTGACACGTTAATTGCAGAGCCGATGTTACACTGGACCCTGGGTCTCACGCAATAGTTNATGGAGCTGAAGTAGATGGGTTGAGCAGTAGCAGAACAAGTTACGTGCAGGCGAACCTGTGTTAACTGGTACCACACATGAAGAAAAATATTTCTCGAGCTAACTATGGCAAGTTCCTGTGGCGACCTACACTTGTCATGATACACTTTGANTGTGGCGACCTACACTTGTCATGATACACTTTGAAACACTGAGTGCATGCAGGGATGGCATGACAAATTCCATCACACCAACATAGGTTGCTGGATTTTCGAAGTTTTCGCCGAAAGTGTGTTGGTGTTTGTTTAGAGTTAAAACCCACGGAGCACTTGCACACTGACACGTTAATTGCAGAGCCGATGTTACACTGGACCCTGGGTCTCACGCAATAGTTGCACAAGTCCGCCCTTCGGCCTGCAGTGGTTATTTCCAACACATTGGCACACAGTTCCCTGTTGAAATTGTTAAACTCTGCACGCAGTCGATGAGCTTCTGTGGAGTTTTCGCACTGGTAGGTGTTAGTTTGAAGTTGCAAAAGCATAAATGGACCAGAGTTCGGTAGTGGGCATACACTCTTCAAGCGCATGTTTACCCCAATACCAGTGGATTAGTGCCAGTCCAGCAGTTTGTGGTCCTTGTGGCATGGAAAGCATGGCGAATCCATCGCTGTGATCAACTGTTCTTTGCTGGTGTTAACAGATCACTCCGACACATGGCAGACTCCCCTGCATCGTGCAGGAGTGGTGAACCATCCGAGTGGTAGGAGGGGGTGATGCACACCATACATGTACAGACGCATGCTGCCGATGACTTACACCCGCCTGGAAGGGCGGGTGAGTGGTGAGATCAGCACACTAAATGGTGGCAGTTCTTCTCAATGGTAGTGTGGCAGGATGGCTGGCGAGATGGTGACATCAACTGGCAGCTGGTGCAACTTTAAACCAACACCTACCACTGCGACAACTCCACAGAAGCTCGTCGACTGCATGAGGGGCTTGACAATGCAAGTAGTATGGAACGTGCATATACAATGTATAGAGAGTAGGTACTGTATGTTAGAAAAAGGTACATTTTGTAAAAAATTTAAAAGTTCTATTAATAAAAAAAAAACATGTTGCTATTAAATTTATAACACTTGAAATAGAATAAAATTATTGTTATTATACTGTTTTTAGCCTACTTTCCGAAGGTATATAACAAACGCTCATGAGATCACTTTCCTGTGTGTGTGTAACTGTGTGTGTCAATTTTTGAATACATTAACTGAATTTCATAAAACTCGGTACATATATAGTACTTAGTGAGGACACTTAAATTTTATANCTTTCCGAAGGTATATAACAAACGCTCATGAGATCACTTTCCTGTGTGTGTGTAACTGTGTGTGTCAATTTTTGAATGCATTAACTGAATTTCATAAAACTCGGTACATATATAGTACTTAGTGAGGACACTTAAATTTTATAGACCATGCTGGATACTTGCTTTCAAAATGGCGGCCAATGTAATTATTTAGGGTCACATATCATACCCTGGGAACTATTCAACCAATTTAAAACTAATTTTTTATTATAGCAGAGAATCATGTAAGCATTAAATTATGAAATGTATATGGTTGTCATTCTGCCATTTTGAAAGATAAAACCAAATAATATAAAACATTTTCATATAGCTCGAAAACAATTAAGGCAATTCTCACCCAATTTGATATGTAAGTAATGCTATGAAATTCCAGAAAAACGTAAGTAATTAATGTTGATTAGGTACTTGTTTAAAAAATGGCAGCCATACAAATATTTGAAAGTTTATTTGGTATATCTACTGGACCATTTATCCAATTGCAGCCAAATTTTGTATGATGAAAGTATCTATTACAAACATCATAAATGCTTACACATAATCATTTTTGTCAGTCATTTTGTAAGATAGCACTACATGAGTAAATAAAGGTTTTGTCATACCTCGATAAACAATTAACCTATTCCTACCAAATTTGGCATACAATTAGTACTGCTGCAGATGGTGTTAAATTGTATGTTTTATATATGTCCAACACTTATTTTCAAAATGGTGGCCATATAGTTATTTTAGCTTACAATGTTGTATCGTCTGAACTATGTATCAATTCAAACTTAACTTTGTATGCTGGCAGTAGATATAACAACTATCAACTGTGTCTACAAGAAACGTATTTGACTGCCATTTTGTAAAATAACACTACATGAGTAAATACATTTTTATGTCATATTTTGGAAAACAATTTGGCAAACAAGTAGTACAGCAGCAGATTAGGTATAGTGGTATGTTTTAAATATAACAAATACTTTTTTGAAAATGGGGGCCAAAAAGGCATTTTAATTTAGAATGCTATATTGTTGTAACCATGTTATCAATTCCAATATACCTTTGGTGTTGTCAGTATATATTACAACTATCAACGGTGTCTACATGGAGAATTTTTTGTCCCCATTTTGTAAGATATGAAACATGAAAAAATAAAGTTTTTATGAAATATCTCGGGAAATATTGGACAGATTCTTATCCAATTTGGCAAACTATTTGCACTGTAGCAGGTGATGAAAACTTATATGTTTAAGTAAGTCAGGCACTTATTTTCAAAATGGTGGCTATCAAAAATATTTTACTTTAGTATCTTTTATTAATGAAACCAATTCCAAATTTACTTTGTATAACAGCAGTATCAAATACAACCATCAAAATTTTCTATACAAAGTGTTTAATTTGTCTGCCATTTTGTAAGTTAGCCCCACAAAAAAATTCAGTTTTTATGTCACGTCTCGGGAAACAATAAACCTATTGTTTCCATATTTGGCGAAGAAATTGTACTGTGGTAGGCCATATAACTAAATGTATTTTTTAAGTAAAACAAACTTATTTTCATAATGGCAGGTATAATACCACTGTGATAGTATGCTATATATACGAAACTATGTATTCTATTTTATGTTAACTTTGTATACTGGCAGTATAAAAACATCGAATGCTCTAACACATAACTTTTGTCCTCCATTTATGAAGATCGTCACATGAAAAACATGGAGGTTTTATGCCATATCTCACGATCAATAAACCTATTATTACCAAATTATTCATACAAATAGCATTATGCTACGTCATCTAAAATTACATGTTTTTAGTGGCGCAGTCACTTATTTTCAAAATGATGGCCCTATAAATAATTTAGGTTAGCACACCCTATCATTAGAAACATCAGACTGTTTAAATTCGACGTTGATGCTGGAATTCGAGCACCGTAATGCAGTTGGATGCACACTAGATTACGGTAAGAGATTATCTGTGTTCGGGTCCCGGCAAGGCACATATTTGTAATTGTCTGCATATGTTTCTGGATTCATCTTTAATGATATTGCTTTCAACGAAATGACAAGTCCTATCTTATCTACTAACTAATTTTTTAGAAATTATTAAAAAAATAATTACACCCAAGTTGAGGAAAGTAGGCTCATTAGTTACATCAGAAACTTATTGTTTTATAATGATTTTTAGTAGCTGGTCTGCATCGTGCAACTTTTTAAGATATCAGATATTCCAACGAAATCAAACTAGAACCCGTGGATTACATGCTACTTAAATGTTAATTTTGGTTTTAACAAATTTACACAGATATCAAGTTTTTACTATGTGGATTTCATTCAGGAAATGTATAAATACAAATATGAATACTTGTTTATAAAAATCGAAATTAAGAAATTATGGTTGATTTTCTTGGTGTATTTTAATTGGGTTTTAAGATTTCTGGGGGAAATGTAGGTCAATGGTATAAATGTAACAGAAATGTAGCACTCAAATAAATTAGAAGGTAAAAAAGGGAGGCGGGCCTCCAAGATTTTGAGTACAAAATGTCAAGCTCAGCTTAAATTACGTATATCCGCTATCAGCTAAGAATTTTTGTAATGGTATGTTTGCAGCATGCACTTTTTTTGCTAGGAGAGGATACACATATGTTCAACCGACAAATTATTTCAAATAATAATTTTCAACGAAAGGCTTTTGTTATTTGGGAAATGGCGAAGTGGACTAAGGAATTCAATAATGTTTCGAGAGCTATTTGAAGATATTTCCTGTACTGAAAAAAAAAGTGCAATAATTGAATTTACTGATGGAAAACAATTACATACAACATTCTCATAGGCGACCGTATTTTAATGGACGAAACTTTGCCCGACGACATCGAAGCAACAAAAGGCTACAGTTGCTTTAACTTTGTGGCAAGAAAGTAATTTTTATGCCACACCTCAGATGACAGTGAAAGGAAGCTGCAATTTATCGCAGTCTCGATGGAAAATAATATGTTAATATTACTTTTGCTACATTTCTTTAACTATTCTTAGTGTGTTGTGAAAATAATTTAAAAGGCTTATTTTGTTTCACTCATTCCATAACAAAAGCGAGCGACATTAAAACTAATGGGTAAATATAAAATAAAATATGTGCAGGCACGTTATGGACATTCAATTGCCAATTTTTGAGAATATTTTATGGTTTTAATATATGATATCGTTGATAACTTGATAAAAATAACGAACTGTTAGAAAAAAAACATAGTGTTTATTAGCGCCAATACGAAACTTTAATTTAAAACTTTGATTTATAAAAATTTCAAAATGTTATTTAGACATGAAGTTTGGTTCCAACTATTGTGTTTATGGAAGTCATAGTAATTACACTTTGCAATTTCTTAGCAAACTGACAATTGGTTTCCATGTTGTACCATTTTAACTTCTGGGGATTTTGACTTTTAATTTATATCAAAATTTTAAGTTTAAATACGGGGGAACTGCATAAATAATTTCCAAGAAATATTTTTCATAAGATTCTAATAACAAGAGAAATTACACTGGTGGATATGGAAATCGCTACCTTTTATTTTCCTTATCTGAAACTTGATCAAAACATTATTTGATAAATAATAGTCCAAATGAGCAGTGATTAGTTTTTCACGCATAGGGGGTGCGTTGTTTAGCATCCGCAAAGTATGCGTTCAATGAGTAGAGTCTTGCACGTGGGAATCGTGCCGAAAGATGCCACTGGTCGGTGGGTTATCTCGGGGATATCCCGTTTCACCTGCCCCTTAATTCCGGCGCTGCTTCATACTGACCTCGTTTAACCCTCATCGGCTCTCAAGACTCATTCAGTCACTCACTCACTCTTTTGTGCGTGTTTAAACAAAAATTCCAACTAACGATTTCAAAATCTTCAAATTTAAAGAAAACCTGTGAGCGCAACCGCCATCTGAAATGTTCATTGTTTTCAAAGGAAAGAAATGCTTAAGATATCACTTTCCTTTCTGTGAGTCTGTGTGTATGTATGAGTCTGTGCGTGTGTGTCCCCTTAAATACTTCTGAAATCATGAAACGAATTTCACCATTCTCGGTACACGTATCGTGCTTATTAAGGGCATACAACTTTTATAGTTTTATAGTTTTCGATAACACCAAGTGTTTACTTTCAAAATGGCGGCTTTTATAATGCATGGTGTTATGTCCTATTTCGGGAACCATTCAAACGATTTTAACCAAATGTTGTATGTTGATAGTGCATCATTTAAGCATTTATTTCAGAGTTGAATTTTTTTTTGGTCCCCCATTTTGGAAGATAGCAACACATGAAAAATGAAGCTTTTACGTTATATCTCGAAAACTACCTAGCCAATTCACACCAAATTTTACATGTAAATAAAACCATGGTAGGCCTTGTAAACGATTTAAACTGATTAGGCACTTATATTCAAAATGGCAGAAATACAAATATTTCAAACTTATTTGGTATATCTACTGTACAATTCGACAAATTTTTTATGCTAAAGTATTTGTTATAAGCTAACAAATATACATTTTTATGTGCCACATTGCGAGATAGTCCGACATGGAAAAACAGTGTTTTTATGTCATATTTCAGGAAACAGTCAACCGATGTCCTCCATTTATGAAGATTGTCACATAAAAAAAGGACGTTCTATACAATATCTCGAGGACCAATCAACCGATTCTCAGCAATCTTTACACACAAGCAGTACTACAGTAGGGCACGTAGACACATATTAAGTGGTGCATTTTTTTTTAAATTCTCGTTAGTATAAATAATTCAGATTAGTAGGTTACATATATTAAACAATTCATCCGAATTCAACCAAATTTCGTACGCTAACAATACTCATTAGGTTTTGGAGGCCATATTTCCGAAAACATTAAACTATTTTTCACTAAATTTAGCTACCAAGTAATACTACAGAAAATTTTATAAACTTACATAATTTAAGTGGGGTTAGCCACTGATTTTAAAAGTGGCGACTATAGAAATAATTTATATAAGTTTGTTATATCTATTAAAACAAGTTAACCAAATCCAATTTAATTTTATTTGCTGAAAGAATCTATATGAAGCATTTTATATAGAGCCTCTTTTTTTAGACAATTTTGTACAATAGCACCAAATAAGGAAATCAAATTTTTTTACACTATAACTTTAACCAATAAACAGATTTACATCAATTTATTCACACAAGTAGTGCTGAAATATGCCACGTAAACTTAAGTGTTTTAAGTGGGCCATACACTTATTTTCAAAATGACGGCCCTCTAAACATTTCAGTTTATTGAACCCTATCATACAAAACACTAGACTTATTACCTACGAAGTTGATGCTCTGAATCAGACTTCCGTAATGGTAGTTGATTGTACGCTAGCTTATAATACGGATATTTCTGGGTTCGAGTTCCGTGTAAGGTATGTGTGTATTTGTACTTGCCTCACTACTGTTGTTTCTGGTTCCACCTATAATGATATTGCTGTCTGTGGGTCATCAAGACCTACCTACTGACTAATCTCTTAAGAACTTAGTTAAAAAAAATTTCACCCACGAAGACGAAAGTAGGCTTATTAATAATATCAGTAAATTCTTAATTTTTTATTTTTTTAGCTATTATTGCAATATATGAATAAGTTTTCAAATTGTCTGTGTGTATTTGGACAATAAACAATTTAGCGTTTCGAAAATTTTGGAATTAAAGGAAATCTTTGAGTGCAAATATGTTTCACTTTAAGTGAGATGAGATTATTATTGTCACATAGTTGCAAATGTCTTACATATAAATAACAATTGATCACATAAATATACTTTTACTTGCAGATAGGCTTCAACATATTATTCCGTAGCACTGAATTACAACTTATGAAATGCGATTTGAACACAGAAATGATTTTACCAAAAATTCTTACACAGAGCTAAAGTAAAGTTAACATAAAGAAACACATGTCATCTATCTTCAATGATAATCGGCGTTTAGTCTGCCAGCTTATCATAATTTAACTGTGGTGGTTTAAACGACAACCTTTCAATATTGCTCATTAAAATTCCTAGCAAACTTCAGTGCCGTGCTCTTCACCAGTTTTCATAGATATACACGCAGAATTTTTTACGACATACCAATCCGAAAATGTATAATTTTTTTAGCTGTGTTTAAACGAATTCAGATGAAGTTTTTCGAAACGCGAGATCGTGTCATGACGGTTGTAGTTCGGGATACCCTAAAGTGTGATATCTCATATATTAAAACATTCTACGAACATGTTCATGTAAGAAGGCAGGCATTTACGCCTCGTCGACAGCGATGTCATTATAGACACAGAGCAAGCTGCTCAGAGAAGCAGGAATGGGGAAGAAATCGGGCATGGCCTGTATTATGTAACTACCTCTGCATTCGCCATTGAAAACCGAGATCAGGATGGCCGGAATGGGAATCGAACCCGGATCCTCCCAAAGGTAAGTTAAGTGGTTTACCACTGCGCCACCTCGCTCGGTAAAAATCTTCAGTAATTTCTTGAAAGCTGCTCTGCTGATAGTGGCTGTATTCCATTGCCTGCACTAACGAAGTTGCTGATAGTGACCGTATTCCATTGCCTGCACTAATGCAGACTTTGATAGTGGCCGTGTTCCATTACCTGCACTAATGCAGCTGCTGATAGTGGCCATGTTCCATCTCCTGCACTAATTCAGATGCTGATAGTGGTCATGTTCAATTGCCTGCACTAACGCAGATGCTAATAGTGGCCATGTTCCATCTCCTGCACTAATGCAGATGCTGATAGTGGTCATGTTCAATTGCCTGCATTAACGCAGGTGCTAATAGTGGGCATGTTACATTATCTGCAATAATTTTGTTGCTAGAAAAATCGTTCGATATTATTCCGTAATTAAATATGTACATACTTGAGTGCACAAGGCTACTGTGGAACAACTACCGTGCGCGTATTTCGCCAATGGTTGAAAATAAAAGATTCAGACTGCACATCATGTAAACAAACTGCGTATTTAACTATTTTTAAAGTACACTGTAAAAGTAATATAGCTTAACGGTACTGAAAATCACACAAATACATCTTCCAGACACATACATACACTAATAAATGGCACCATTGAAGTTCTTATAGCTTCGTAAGCCAACTTGCAGCACGTACCGCCATGATGACGTGACGAGAGCGCACAAAGCACTTGTGCTCCAGACCGCGTGCAGTTTGTGTGCGAGATGTCCTGAAGTAGTGTGACGTGTGATGCACACACATGCGCCTCTAGACAGGCAACGGGACAACTTGCTTGCGCGTTTTGCGCATTGTGGAGCTAACGTAACACGACCAGTGTTTCAAGGAAGAGAGCTCGAGGGCAGGACGGTGCCCGAGGTTGTCTCCAAGGTAGAAGTCGAAGCAGCATTGCCAACTTGACGTCGTAAAAGTGTGGAAACCGGTGGACCTGCGGGCGCGCACTTAAAACTTGAGCTGATAACTCTCGGCGCGGTCGATAACCAGCACAAACTTGACACTCTCATCCATAATGGACGGCTGGTCGGCGAGCCGTGGGGCGGCGGGCCGTCGAAAGGAGACCCAGGTACTAATTAAAGTTTGGAAAAAATGCGGGGAAAGAGGTATTGGTTAGAAAATATCTGTGACACGCCTGTGTGGCTTCTACGTGCACACGTCTCATTTTGCGAGGGATGTTTTATTTGGGATATGGGAAGGAAATTAAAGAAACCAAATGGATAAGATGCATTTACAGCTCAAGTCGACAGAACTAGACGAGCTCTTTTGTTTCACACCAAATAAGCGCACTAGAACATTGGAATCGTGAGGTATATTGCACGGAAGTTATCGCACATGCCCAAAATTGCCGCCAGTCAAGGGTGGCGCGGGCCCCCACCCGCATCTCGCGCATGCGCGGCGCCTAATCTAGGTCATCCGCAACGTGGTCGTATTCGCGATTGAACAAGACTACATTTACCTCAATAATGTTACTAGTCACGACGTTATATTGTAGGAACGGATCATCCTGCACAAGTTGCATCGCCGTTTCCGTTCTAATACCCTACAGTATGTGCCGGCCTTATTTTAAAGACGTATTCACGTCCAGAAGTTCTTAGATAAACCTACAGGGGCTCTTGACACTAAAACGCGGAGGGTGATCATGCCGTAAGCAATGATAATATAACATCTATGATGAATATACATTTTTTCTTTATTTTCAATTTATATTACATTTTTGTAGTCAGCAAACTTAAACATGCAGTAATAGATTGTAAAGACAACTAAGAGCAACTTGCTAGTTATTATGTTCAGAATAACAAACAAAATATTTGCTAGAAGGCCACGGACCCCCATTGAATTTATTTCCCCTTCTTTCACTTAAATTGTGTTATAAACAGTAGAATTAGCTTATCAAATGGGAATTCATATTTCCACACTTTTATTTGCTTTATGTATGACGTTCGTTTATCCTTTTCTGGGACTTTGCTTTCTATAGTTCATGGAATTAAAACTGCCTCGGTATGGCCGGGTTTGTTAAAGGAAGGATGTCTCAATTATGTAATATGGTTCAATTCTCTTTCTTAATTTATTTACAACACAACTATAACAAGGTCAGTTGCATCGTGGATTGAATACAGAAAATTGGGGTATATTAAACTGGGCCGTTGAAAGCCTTGTCCTGAATGTAAAGAAACATCTTTGGGGTGAGCTAGAACATCGTTTACTTGCCGGACCCACTCGACCGACAAACATCAGCTATTCACCAGGCTACAGGGGAAATGGTGACGAATTCCATCAGCTGGGTATCAGATCTAAGGGGAATCCATAGGAAAGAATATGAAACGCCTCAAGGTCACATCTGGCCATAAAGGTGGCCATACACGTTGCGGTGTACCTGAGAGGCTGACCTGCTCAGGTAACCCGGAGCGATGTAAGGCGTAACTGTACAGGTATCTCGATCTGTACAGGCGACCGAGAAAGAACCGGAAATTGATTACTTTTACTTTGCGCCAGAGTGGACATCGGAACGTGTGGCGTTCGCCTGCACAGGTTTCAGTCGTCAAGTAGTTGTGGCTAGCAAGGATGTCGAGCGTCTAGCATTGCGTCGTTTTGTGGTTCGTGTTCAATGGATTGGATACAAATACATATGTCATAAAGTCGTAAGCGTGATCAAGTTATCTAAGATCTAATTGAGATGTATAAATGAGAACATTGTCTCTGGCATATAAAGAGTAAGGATTATCATGATCGCTCGAAGAAAGGCGCCACTTATGCTAAATTAGCGCAGAAATTACAGGAGTTGGAGCGTGATGCTGCTAAAGAAACAGAAGTTAAAAAAAAAAACAATCTCAGTAGCAAAACACGTAAAAAAAAAAAANGGAGCGTGATGCTGCTAAAGAAACAGAAGTTAAAAAAAAAAACAATCTCAGTAGCAAAACACGTAAAAAAAAAAAAAGAAAGAAATATAAAGCGTTGTTAAAGTCGGGAACATCGGTAGACGACATGTACAAAACAACACTNAAAAAAAAAAAAGAAAGAAATATAAAGCGTTGTTAAAGTCGGGAACATCGGTAGACGACATGTACAAAACAACACTGTAGTACTACGCTTTATCTGATTTCCTGTGGGATCAAGATACTCCTAGAACATCGACTTCGAACATGGACGATGAAGAAGGGGGTGTTTGTGAGGTAAATAAAGCATGAGCTGTGCTGTATATTAGGCGTTTATATTTTATCCAACTAAAACTTATGTAAAAATTGTAGCACACTATGGTTATTGTTTATGTTCGTGTATAGTCCATTCAGATTGTTACCAACTTTTATGAACACCTGCTAAAGTTCTACTTCCAGGATATTCCTTCGCCTCATTCAAACAAAGCTCAGAAAATTACGCCAGAGAGCTAACGCACCTCATTCTCGTGCGCACTCAGTGTAATAATATTTTGCGTAAAAACTATTTCTTACTAGCCGTTACCAACATATCTGATTTCTCTCTGTCTTTATTCATATTAGTTAGAATTTAAATATTATTATTTATATATATATATATTAGTAAAAGTTAATTTTAACAAACAATAAGGTAATTTAGTGTTAACAGAAGTATAAGACGCTTGTGATACATGATATAACTTATTTCCGAAGCGAGAGTGATGGCATTCTTCCGAACTCGTCTTCAGCAGTGCATTGACAGCGAGGACACCACCACTTGACAGATTTACTTTTCAAAATCATTTTGATTGCAACTTCGAAGTACGTGGTTTTGCATGCCCAGAATAAATTGTTTTTACTTTGTACAATTTTATATAATTCAGATCTTCAAATTAGGGAAGGCATTTTGAAGCATCCTTAATATGTCTCCAGAGGAAACGCATCGCCAGCAACCAACACATAAGATACAGTTCTGTAACTGTCTGTAACGTTGCCTGGCTGTGAAATATTTGATCGTTGACACTGCAGTTTTTCCACAAGTGTAGTACTCTAAAGAGCACCTCCATCAGAAACTCGTCCATTTGTTCCAAATCTGGTAAGATAAATCGGTATCTTACATCCACTATTGCTAGAAGTGTCAAGCTGTGTCTGCCTTTATAATTGTAAAATTCAGAACCGCAATCCGCTGGTGGGACTATGACGATGTGCTCCCCATCCATTGCGCCAATACAATGGGAGAAATTCCATCGTTTCTCTAACACATGTGCAATTTCTTTCCGTTCTTCCGAGGAATCAAGAAACTGTAAACACACAAAAATAATTGTTATTGAGAAATGGATATTATAGTTTTGTTAATATTTGTTTCAGGAAATCACTGAGGAGAGTCAAGAATCACTGTCAGATGCACGCGAAGAATTATCACAAAATGTGGATGCAGGGTTGATAGACATTCAAGATGAAGGTTCAACATCATCAACTCCAAATACACAGCAAAGGTTGACAAATGAAAATGCAAACCAAATTACACAACATCAACCTAATAACTCAAGACCCAGTAAAAAAAATNGCAAAGGTTGACAAATGAAAATGCAAACCAAATTACACAACATCAACCTAATAACTCAAGACCCAGTAAAAAAAAATATATATATATTTAGCTATTAGAGTGGTGCACTCAGTGCGAGAACATTTCAAACGACCTCAGCCTCAGGAGGATTGCAATGATCTCATTGGGAAAACCATAGAAATAAATATGAGGGATTTAGAAAAACGTCAGCGCCAGATTTATGAAACAAAGGCTTTATGACATATTATTTGAAGTTGAAATTTGCACTCTTATCAAACCGCCATATCATAACGCTCTCGGATACATCCAGCATCATCGGGATATTGGTTCTAGATATTCTTCAAGTCCTACATACAGGAACTCTCAGCCCCATCCTACGTATCACAAGCGTGAGTTCCTCACGGCAATATCCGGAAGGNGCAAAGGTTGACAAATGAAAATGCAAACCAAATTACACAACATCAACCTAATAACTCAAGACCCAGTAAAAAAAATATATATATTTAGCTATTAGAGTGGTGCACTCAGTGCGAGAACATTTCAAACGACCTCAGCCTCAGGAGGATTGCAATGATCTCATTGGGAAAACCATAGAAATAAATCTGAGGGATTTAGAAAAACGTCAGCGCCAGATTTATGAAACAAAGGCTTTATGACATATTATTTGAAGTTGAAATTTGCACTCTTATCAAACCGCCATATCATAACGCTCTCGGATACATCCAGCATCATCGGGATATTGGTTCTAGATATTCTTTANACATCCAGCATCATCGGGATATTGGTTCTAGATATTCTTTAAGTCCTACATACAGGAACTCTCAGCCCCATCCTACGTATCACAAGCGTGAGTTCCTCACGGCAATATCCGGAAGGTCCATTACATTCCGTTCACAGTTCTTGAACTGCGCAAATCACGATGTCGCATTCCCCACTCATCTACGATGCCGGCGCCGACACTGATCACACAGCATAGACCCACCACCAACTGTCGACAATCACACAGCACGTCACCCAGCCCAACCTCATGCAACCCAACAACCTAATGGATCGGTTCGAGAGAACCCATCCAGTTCAGACACAACTATTGCATCTTAGCCTGCATATCTCAGTTCACTGATTTTTGACTTTGTAATTAGAATTTTATAATGAATAAGAGAATTGTGTGAATGATTTTTCTTCATTACACATACTTGCAGATAATCTTTTCGCATAACTTTCAACAAGGCATCACAAGTCTCGGGAATAATTTTATCAAGAGCTTGAGCTGATATTACGGTGGAATATTTAAGGCATTCGTTTGGCCGTCCTGTTGCAAGGAATCTCATAGTAGCTGTTTAGCCTTTCGTGAAGAGAAATAGCTCTTCTCAGAATTGTATCGTTCTTTTGAATTAATGGAGACAAAATTGCAAGCAATTTTGTGTAAACTCATTCGTTCATCCGCAAGTAATTTAGGTAATGTATGGGTTATGTACTCAATTCCTGTAATAAGTTAGTATGAGGGGATTGGTTTCCCTTCAACAACTACTCTTTACACCACTTTACATGTTTTCTCCTTTGCTGTTTTTTACTGTATTTCGCAGCTAGTACAAGACCTATGATCACGAACGCGTCATCCTGTGACAATGCCATGGTAGAAACTGACACCGCTGCAGTTTACCCTTACGTGAGTGAGCTTTTGCCCTGCAAAGGTATACCTGTGCAGGCAAACCGCAACGTGCATGTCCTTAAAAAGGCATTGTGGCGTTCTGTTTTCTCAGAATTTTAAGCCGCGTCTGTAGGGTTTTAATACAGAAATCTGTTAAAAAATATACACCATTGTATCTGTGGTTTAAAAGACAGAAGAATAAACATCGTAAACAGACATCTACTTACAACGATTTTTGCTGACATTGACACTTTTCCACGACCACATTTATGTTTCAATTACCCACTTTATTAATGGGAAACAAAACATCAAATTTAATTTCTGTGATGTAAAAAGCTTTAAATTGAAATATGCCACAATTTGTTTTAAGAATTATAATAGACAACTGCTTGCAATGCGACACCCAGATGACAACTAAAGAGAACCCCTTTATGGCCAAGGGACCCATGAGTGGCCACAGGTAGAATTCGTTAGCGTAGCTCCTGTTGTCGAGATTTGGAAGTGAAGCTGGAAAAACTCTTGGCGACAGCCGCCAGTTGTTCATCACTGCCGAAGCTCAGAGCGGGGGTAGAACAGGCCCTTGACCCCCCAGCTGCGGTTTCACGTACGTCCGGCAGAGGGTTAGGAAAGGCAAGCCCCTCCGCCCTCTGCCCACCATAACCAAACTGTGCTTACAGTGGTTTCCCGCCTCGGTCATTATTTTCCACCAGGTTACCCCGGTAGACAGGTTTGTAGTGTTCTCCAACCACCCTTACCTGAAGGGGGAGTGGTTGGAAGGCGGGGGTAGCAAACTCCCGCCTGGTTTCTTATTTAAAGTTTAAGTAAATTAATAATTTTGAAAATTTCAGGACTTTTAAATAACCACTAACAAGCCCACGAGTGGACTCAGTGGTGGGTATAATAATGTTTAAATTGGCAATGTTGATTCTAGAGCCAGAAATTGTCGTTAAACTCGCGAGACATCGTGAAGGCGAGGTCCAGGAGGGAAGGTTTTAGTTTAATTATTTCTAAATATTCCCCATACCAGCCACTGAAGGTGACTGGTATTTCAAGTGCAATAGGAACGCGTTTTTCTATAATATCAAGTAATCTAAGTTTTGGTTTTAAAATTTACATTGAGGATGTTGTTCAGTAATTTAATTGTAATTTATATTACGTTTTTTTACTTGCTTGTATGAGTGAGCAACTCTGACGAGCGACGGATTTGTTACAAAAACTTCTTAAAAGTCGGTTATATTCGCGTAAGAACGCTGAGGGCGTGTTTTATTCCTTTGAAAAGAGCTATTTTATATTTGTTGTTAAGTATTTTTACTAAGAAAGTATTTGGAATCAGTAAAATCGCTTGAAAAGCGCGCAAGTAACAGCCACTTTTGGTTTCACGAGCTGAGCTCTCTGTGATTGGCCGAGAGGTCCCACCAGTGGCGGGGGCTCTGCCGCCGCTCACAAGATGGCCGCGCTGTTCGTGTTTAGTGCGGAGACACCTGGTGATTTCTTAAGTTTGCCGGGAAAATTAAAAGTTTAATTTGAATGGCGCGAAGTGGGTGGAACGAAGCCTTATAGTATTTGTGAAGTACGGCAAAGCTTAGATTTGAATTATGTGACCTTTTGTAGGTTAACTGGTGATTTTAGTAAAAATCGATAAAAATTTTAAAAGTTTTATAAGCATTAAGGAATTCTTTAAGAACGTTTTACTAATGTTAAAATAATATTTAATTAAGAAAAACCAGAGTTTATAATTAATATTGAGGTTACTTGGCTGCAGAGTGTAGCCAGTGTTATTTGTTAATTTCAGGCTGCTATCAGTCAATGTCGGTTTTATTCGCGGATTCGTCACTCGTCAGGGTTTGTGTATTTGTTTTAATAATGCCAGGAGTTTCCGGAACAGATTAAATAGGATATATAATTTATTCAACATTCGGAAAAGAGCTGAGGGCTTCTAAAAGCAGAAAGGTTTTTTTCTTGTGGTGAAGTTATTGATTGGCATCTTGCCATAAAGGGTTGGAAATGTGTGAGGATGGCTGCGAAATTACACTCCGACAAGAACCGCATAAGCGAGCTCAAGTCCTGGAGTGTCTCCCCCAGTCCTCCAGACACATTTTTAGGTGAAGGTTTGCGAGGCTGGAAGCCGGGCGGGCATGTCGCGGGTTTTTCCTGAGTGACTAAGGGTTCAGTGGGTGTTGTTACTGAAGCTCCTGGCCGCTGAAGGCCAATCGATGCCTGCGCATACGAGTGGCTTCTAGGCAGGTTTGGTGCGTCTGTAATATTTTGATATTGCGCCAAGTTCCTAGCCGGTGCTGGAACTGGCTTCGGTTTCTGTTGCATTCGTGCCTTTTGAAGTTCTGCCTGGGTTTTTCGTCTCTGTATCTCCTCCAAAAATTTGGGACAGAGCTTAGAGGTCGATTGGTGTGGGCCGTGGCAGTTGCAACAGACCGGTATAGTTTCCAAATTGAGGCAGATTCCCACATTGTGTGGCCCAGTACACTGTGGGCACACTGGCTGCATAATGCAGTAATTGTGCGTGTGGCCGATTGCCATGCAGTTTGAGCAACGAGAGATGTCTTGCGGACGTTTCCGATATAACCTGGGGTGTGCCACGGTTAAGCTCAGCCTTGTAACAGAAACTANGGGGGGGGAGGTTAGGGTTTCGTGTGGCTGCTACACAGAATTAGTTCTGCGGCTGCAACTGGGTGTGTTCTGGGTTAGCAGGGTCAGTGATACTCTTGCAAAATTGCGTTATATTTTTGATCTCATAGCCGCGGTCGGCGAGTTCTAATTCAATTTCTTTGTGCATCTGTGGTTGATGGTAGATCGAAAACGACTTTCTGATGTTGTTCACTTTTAACACAGAAGGTGTGAAAGTGAATGCCCTGGGCTTTGAAAGTGTTCTGCGCCTGGTTAAACAGTGCGTGATCGGTAGTTGTGACGTGGATTTTACTACCGTCACGTGGGATTGAAATGTTAAAACCGGTTTTAGATATGTTACCAACAATTTGCACAGTTTTCCGGTAATTTTTCATATCAGGAATAACCATCCTGTGTGTTTCCTTTCTGGGGTTGGTTCGAGCTCCGACCTGCGGCTGTGTGCGGGCTGGGAGGGCGCCCGAGGGGCTGGGTGCTTGCTGGGAAATCTCCTCTGGTATTTCCGGGAGTTGGCTGAACCGGTTTGTAACCGGAATTGGGTCTGGCGCCGCTGGCGGCGCTGTGCGGGGGCGCTTGTTGTCGCCATGGTTTGCCTTTGATTTCTGTGTTGCTACTACAGTGTACTGTTCTTCAGTACCTGTGGTTTCTGTTTCCATTCGGTTGGTTTCTTTTGGAATCGAAGCATTGATGATGTTTTGTAGTGGAGGGGGCAGTGACACTGACGCTAATGCAGCCTCTCGTTTTTGCTTTTCTAGGAATCTGCGGTTCGCATCTGCGATATAACCAGGGTTGTATTGATTTTCTAACTCTGCGAATTCTATTGAGGCAGCCTCGGACAGGAGTTCGCCGTTCTGTTGTCTAAAGCGAATGCCGGGCAGAAGTTTCTCTCGGCCAGCAGCGTATATCGCGCCCCCAGCCGGCTCCAACCCCGAGTGGGGAGGGGGGAAGGATGTCCGGAAATTCGTGGTGTGTGAGTAGTGTTTAAAAACAGTGTTCCTAAACTGAATAACGGTGCAGTGATGTGTGGCCGCTAGGGGCTAGGCTGGAGGTGACCAGTTTCCCGGCCGACCACAGATCTCAGGGGTGTAAAGCAAAGCTAAAGCCTAGTCGTGTGGCAGGAGAGGCAGGGCCGCTCCTTCACGTGCGTTGTTGTCGACACTCGAGAAGCAAGTGTTACATCTACGTACCTACATCCTACATGATTNTTAAGCGTTCCGACGAGAAATGGCGATAGCAAACACGCCTCCACTTTCTTGCCCGCCGGGTTGCTCATAACGGAAAGCAAACCAAGGCAAAGGGAGGGAAAATCCAGCTTACACCCTGGGGACAACACAAATAGCTTTCATTCCTTCGTACCACACTTACCTGCATTTCCATCCTTGTCACTGTCACAACTCATACTTCAGGAAGGAAAGCAGTGTGATTGGCCGTGCTGCTAGATCTAGTTGAGTCACCGGTGTGATTGATAAGATACATTACAATAAGTGAATTGTGTTCTATCTAAATCTTCTTTTCTAAGATATATATTATAAAAAATTAGGAGCATGAAGCCAAGCTAAATTGCGTTTTTTTTATTGTTCGTTGCGAAAAGCGATGAGCTATCCGTCAAACAATACATATTCAGATAGTTGTGGCCCACGGCTTCGTTTAATATTTTACAAGACGTTTTCAGTACTTATTTCCTTTGACTTTTCCATATAATAAAAATTACAAATAAAGCTAATTAAGACAGGTAGGTCTTTTAAAACCACTACTAATACTATACTAATGACACAATTATTCACCCAAAGTTTTAAATTGGTAATNTAAAACCACTACTAATACTATACTAATGACACAATTATTCACCCAAAGTTTTAAATTGGTAATATGACGCTGATGGCGAAGTACCCTTGTTTATGGTCAAACTGCATTAGTGTATATTTTCAAATACTTATATATAGGTCAGTAACGGCATAATAATATCAGAAATTAGAAAATGTTGTTCTTTTTATTTTAACTTAATATTTAAAGTTGCTTAGGACAACACCTGATTGGGGAACGCAGCCCGGAGTTAGTGTACTAAGCATTTAATTATAATGCAAGGAATTAATCAAACTCAACGGGAGGATGTTAGCATGAGTACTCACAGACTTCTATGAGTCTTCAACGGGAGGTATGTTCAAGTTGGCAAGTANGTCATTACCTCAATTTGCTCCCCTGCGCGGGTATCTAGCGTCGTGACTAATCTAAGTATGAGCGATTCGCGTCACGTGTATATATATATATATATAAACACACACGTATACATACTAACATTTAAGTTTATTTTTAATTTTTTTTTCCAAGGCAGCGGTTTTACAGCATCAATAGCAATATACGTCGATTATAATTTGATATTTCCAACACCATTTAAAGAACACAATACAAGCGCTTTATAAACAATATTGTTAACATTGAAATTACTAAGATTATTTAAATTGCCATAAGTAGCCGACTATTTTGCGTAAATGACAATTAAAAAAAAGCACTATCTACAATGTGCCATTTTCAACGGTTACTTGTTATTTTCCTCCAGCTGCCTGTCCTTGCAGTATATGCCGCGGCTCTCGGACCCGCATTCCTCTTCTGATACGACTGTCCGCTAATTCCGGCAACAAGCACTCTATGTAAAATCTCTGCAGTTCTGGTAACATAATTTTCCCCCAAAATTCGTCGCCTCTTTCTTCGCTTATTACTTCAATTCCACTGTCGCAATAAATTACCAAGTCACTGAATTTTCTGTGCGATATTTGGAGTTGCCCTTGTATTTGGTATCTGTACCGATGTGATTTTTTAAGTTGCAACTTCTCATTTTTTATTTCTATGCAGAGATTCTTCCATTTTACTGCTTCGCGAATGGACATGCTTCCTATAGATGGCACACACTTTACCTCAACAATGCCATTCTTCTCCAAATTCCCTCTGGGCTGGCTCCAAGGTATGGTATCTCAGGGTGAACAAAAATGCCACAAGGTACTACAGTTGTCTGCTTCTCTTTCTCGTAGGCGAATATGGCTTTTTTTTTTTGTGAACTCGACCGTAAATAATAGCTGGTGAATAGAGTTCGGTTCCACAAACAATATTTTTTACAATATNAACTACGATGTCAACTAGTTACAATTATTCTCCTTCATCGGGGCCAGCCCGGTGTACTCCACACAAATCTACCAGCCCATCTCCCAGAGGGCCCTTTGGCGGTTCGTTGGCTACGTTCGTCTACATCTTCAATTACCTAGCGAGAGAAATGAAACTAAGAACATGAAATTGCCGGGGCAAAAGCGGAACGCCGACGGGCGTGTTGCCCTTATTTAGTACCCCTGCCTCTAGAAGACGCGGGTAGTCGATCCACCTGGCAAAGGAGGCCTCTGATGTTTTCCACAGGCTATAATAATGATGACTGCAGACCACTGGTATGGATGTGCTACCAATACCTCGGAGACNCTGATGTTTTCCACAGGCTATAATAATGATGACTGCAGACCACTGGTATGGATGTGCTACCAATACCTCGGAGACACGACCGCTGCCCACCGCGATCCGATATCTTAACTTACGAAGATACAAACTAGTGGGCCGCGACCCCGTTCCTTCAGGTGGCAGGCACAAAACCAAATATTTACTGAAAAAAAATGTATAAACATGATGCAATATCATGAGTTTGTCTAGTCTCCAAGTACCGTAGTTACAAAAAAGGACAGTATAGCTTCGAAGTATGTGAATATTAAAACTCCTTATGAATTCATGTTGGCTGCGTTGCTAACTTATTTTTAAACACATTTGAGAGCTTATTGGCACAGCGTGATTGCGTGTATCAAATACTGATGTATATAATATAAAGCCATGTATCATCACAAGTAAATTTTAATATTTTTAGTTGTCAAGTATGCAGCTATGTTAACAGAATAATAATTAGAAGAAATAAGTTATAGCTAACTTAGGAAACACTTACATGCCGAAATGTCTTATAACGATGAAGTAATTAAGAACAAATGTTTGACATCATTAAGACCGTCATAAATGACGTTACAAAATAAACTAAATAGCTTGATATAGTTCAATTACGGCGTGGTGTAAACGTGGCTTTAATGGATAATAATATAAGCATTGTTTTAAAAGAAACTTTCTTGTTGCACTGATGCATATTTTTTTCAATCGTATCGCCTGTAATATGTCGAATGTAGCCATTTGAAGTCAATTATGGCTATACAAAAAATAATCACTCTGTTCAAACAACTATTTCAAGTCACATGGGTCGGTACTGGACTCACCATTCGAGGTAACACGAAGCAAACACGGAACAATAGGCCCACCTACGAGCAAATGCACTTTTAGACTACAGTTTTCGACAGTCACCAAAGCGTAAATATAGGTGAATGTAGAGTAAACTAGGATAGCGGATGGTGTGTGGCCCAGCACTCGATCCGGTCAGGCGATTGGTTGAAATATGGAACAAAAGACGAGTGATAAACATGAAAACATCATTGTTACAATATTGTTTTCCGTACAGTAATTATAATATGTTGATTATGATTTTTGCTGTTGTTATAAATCTTACTGTTTATTTCAATAAACAACCAACAAATTAATATTCATAAAACAACTCCTGATTTTGATTTCAATGTTTCTTTGTTGTACAATAAAAAANAAACAACCAACAAATTAATATTCATAAAACAACTCCTGATTTTGATTTCAATGTTTCTTTGTTGTACAATAAAAAAAGCTGTTACAAAATGGCAACGTACTTGTTTGCTGTTCAACTCCGATGTACGTGTTCATATTTTCACTCCTGTTCGGTATCAGTTTTAGTAGTGGCTTTATTCAGTCAAATCCCGGTTGGNGATGTACGTGTTCATATTTTCACTCCTGTTCGGTATCAGTTTTAGTAGTGGCTTTATTCAGTCAAATCCCGGTTGGGCGAACAGAAATGATTGCCAAAACAGGGCAACTGTGTCTGCATACTAGTAGATAAATCTACTACATCCAAAGTGAGTATAACTAATAAAATATGGTCACGGAACCAAAAAAAGGCTACGAGGTTAGTTGCTTTTTTTCCAGATCCAAATTTCAATTTCGAGCCAACCAAAGTCCAAATTTTTTATATAAAATTTTATGCACTTGTAGTGTAGTATGTATTGAAAATCTCCAACACATTCATTTCTCCAGGGTTTACAGAAACGATCGATGTACGTGTCTGGTAAATGATTCATTTGAACTGTACGGCAGATTTTGACATTGACCATATTCTAACGGGGACTGTACAGACTTTGACACAGCCACATTATGTGTGATTTCATTGAGAATGTGTGTTGGTATGAGTTCAATTAAATGATTACGCATGTACCACCAGCATTAAATTTGCACTTGAAAGGCAAGTACTAGTAATATGTAATAAAAATGTCACAAACATGAAAATGAAATATACACGGAGAAAAAGATGAAATCTTTACAGAACGGCGGAAAAGCAGACGAAGGACTACACAATAAAAAGAGATATATACGTGTATATATATATATATATATATATACACATACATATACACACAAACATTTAAGATTATTTTTAAACATTTATTTTGGTTAAGGCAGCGGTATTACAGCATCAATAACAACATACGTCGATTACAATGTAATATTTTCAACACCATTTACAGAACACAATACAAGTGCTTATTAACAATATTATTAACATTGAAATTACAAAGATTATTTAAATTGTCATAAGTGACAAACTGTTTTCCGTAAATGACCCAAAAAAAACAATATTTACAATGTGCCATTTTCAACTGTTACATTTTTTTTGCAGCTGTCTGTGCTTGCAGTATATGCTGCGGCTCTCGTACACGCATTCCTCTTCTGATACGACTGTCCGCTAATTCCGGCAACAAGCACTCCATATAAAATCTCTGCAGTTTTGGTAACATTTTTTCCCCCCAGAATTCGTCGTCTCTTTCTTCCCGTATTACTTCAATTCCACTGTCGCAATAAATTATCAAGTCACAGAATTTTCTGTGCGATATTTGGAGTTGCCCTTGTATTTGGTATCTGTACCGATGTAATTTTTTAAGTTGCAACTTCTCATTTTTTATTTCTATGCAGAGATTCTTGCACTTTACTGCTTCACGAATGGACATGCTTCCTATAGATGGCACACACTTTACCTCAACAATGCCATATTTCTCCAAAATTCCATCTGGGCTTGCTCCAAGGTATGGTATCTCAGGGTGAACAAAAATGCCACAAGGTGCTACAGTTGTCTGCTTCTCTTTCTCGTAGGCGGATATGGCTTTTTTTTCGTGAACTCGGCCGTAAATAATAGCTGAAGAATAGAGTTCGGTTCCACAAACAATATTTTTTACAATATTGTGGCAAGATGTAACATTCCTCATACGACAGATAATCCCGAATCGTGATGCAGTTAGTCTTTGCCGTCTTGCCTGCATCCAAAGTGGATTTTCACGCTGTCCAACGGTAGCTCGTTCTAATGTGGAACATAGCGTCAAAGAACCAGCTTCGTCCTGCAGTTTCCCTAAAATTGTGTTCATCTGGCTTTGAAGATCATTGGGAGCTAAATCAGGTTTTGCAGCATTTGGACCATACTCAATGTCACCAATTCTTTTGTCGATCTTTCTCTTCTTTTTTTTTGCGTTGGTATTTTCCTTTGTCACAAAAATTTAGTCTTTTAGATGACCGAGACCTTTCTCGCTTCGCACAGATTTCCTTACAAATATTTCCTGGACTGTTTCCAGTCATGCTTTCCCAAGTACTTATAAAAGATGGACCATCCATGTGTGCTAGAGCAGCCCCATAGCAGCGTTGCCTGTATGATGACCCTTTTAAATGATCAACCCTTTTGCCACCTGTTGTTTGCAAATTAAAAAGTTGAGGTTTTCAGCTACATTTGTCGTTTTGATCAGAACGAGACAATCTGCCTTTCTGACAATGGGATCTAGCAACATAAGCATCTCATCCATTAATTTCGCTTTCTCTAAGTACGGCACCTTATTTATAGTTTCATCTTGTCGAGAGCAGTATGACGCACAACAGGACAAATGGTCACCGACAACATGGCCGGGGCCGTTTCGTAGATCTTTCCGAAGCTTATCAACATTTCCTTCAGAATTTCTAATGGCTCCACGAACTGCAGCTGTGAGGCGAGGAATGTTCTGTCTAATTATTTTCCGTCCCTCTAAGTCAAAAGTGGTCTTTGAGGCTAGAGTGTGCAATTTCGAGGTGTACCCTCGTACGATGTGATTTGCACACTCTATTTTCTTAATTTTCTCTCCAAAAGGAGCCCTCTCCCTAGCTCTCTCAAAAACACTGGAGTCTCCATCACCTGTTAGGAACTTCACTCATACATCATGTCCAGGAAACAAATGCTGAAGGCCTTCCACAACAATAGTTTGCTCCATCCCGGATGATGAACCAGAATAATTTTGGAAGTATGTGGGTTGTTTAGATTGGGAAGACTCTGATGTCGGGGAACCACGTAACACAATTTGTTCTTAACACCCAAATAAAGAATCTCCCCTGTTCTCCCGCCAATAACGCAAGTCTGGGGGAAAAAAAATGTTATCTTACTTTTCTGATATTTTACGTCAAATATATTAATAAATAAACAATTATAGACTGAATACAAAATCTTTTGAGGCTTTTTCGCCACCAGAGAAATACATAGGGTACTGTAGCAACAAATTGCACTGTAATTATAGCAGGTCGTCACATACATATTCTGCTTTAGTAACCATGCAGAAGTAGATGTCAAACATTTCATCCGTTATTGACAAGTTATTTCCAATAAGTCCAATGCATTATACGACAAACTGCGTTTAAAGGCGACAGCAGCTTAGATGTAATTACCGAGAAAAAATTACGTAATCTAAAACAAATTGAATTGACAACATACTGTTTCAACCTTGTTTTGGCATCATTAACAAGCTTCAAAGCTTGATTTACTTTACAGTAGTTTACACATTTCTATCATTGTGAAAAAAGAACATCAGCAGCAGTGAATAACACTACTTCCAATCGAGGGTATTACGATGCAGTGTAGTCGGCCACGGGTTAATAAATTAAAGAAATACACAACATGCATTTATGTTGCTCTAGCTGTATTATCTAGATAAAATGGCTGTATATACTGATTGCGTGAACATCACAGTCAAATGTTTGAATGATTGAGACAATATTTGAACTCTTCCTTATATAATGCCCAAAATAGCAAAATAAAACTAATATTTATTTCATGTTATTTATAATTATTTTTATAGACACTCAAATTATTGGGCATTAATGTAACTCACTGGGGGGAAAAATCTTATCAATAATGCAACCAATTGAAAGAATAAAAAATTAAAAACATTTTCGAACATCATTCAAAAATTACTCCAGCTTATTAACTCTACAAATGCAGTTCGAAGCAAAGTGTAATAATTTTAAATATATGAAACTTTTTTACTCAGTAACGTAGTAATAGCCTTTGCACTCCACCCCCCCCCCTAAAACAGCGCAGCGGTCATCAAACTGTGGTCAACTGTCCACTAGTGGCCCGCCAAACGAATGTTATTAATTTTCTTTAAACGTTTGTGCAACTTTTCTACTAAATAGTAAGTTTTTATGATAAAAATACCAAGTTGTCTTGCGATAAGGCATTTTCATAAATACTTTTGTCATTATTCATACAGTGTTAAAAATAACGGAAGCTGTACGGTACCAGGGTAGGTATATTATATTATTAGATATTATTATAGCGCACACCAAAGTTAAAATAGGATCATCGATATAACTGCTGTGCACAATTACTTATTCATTTATTAGTTGTAATTTTCGAGACTTTTGAATAGTGAACATCTAATTGCTACGTCAAAGGTCAATGGAAACTAGAATGGCGGCTGCATCGTACTGGACCATTCTGAAAGGTCAAGTTCGCCGGACTCTCATTGAATGTCTGCACCTCTAAGTCGTGTCCACATTAGCTCTTCAGGCCTACAAGTTAGCCATGTCAACAAAGAAATGTCTCCTTATACCTAATACATATTTGAAGATTCAGGGCCGGACATTAGCGGCCTCTATGATCAAAGTCATTGTGGCAGCTACGAGTCACGAAACTGACTCGAATACCGAAAATGCTATGTATTTATTTGCACGTTTTAGATACATTTTTTTAATTAAGTGTCTAAAATACTTCCCTGCCGCGTATCTGGATATATTTAATTACATCAAACATTTTCGAAACTAATCATGAAACACTATTGTGTTCGCTACCCGTAGACACTTGACTAATATATGACGTCACTTAGTGAGCTGCTATCCGCAAGGTAGTAAATGAAAATAATTTTTCAGTCAATTTATGTTTTTCAGGCTCTTTGAATCTCAAATAATCGGGAACAAATTCTAAAATTTCGTTTTTCTAATGACAACTCTTTAAGGATTCCGTAATTAACCGCGCTATTATTCGATAGTTCTAAAATTGTTGTCCTTGGAAAGAGGTTGCCGCATAGCTACCGCCACGAATGCAACAGCTGGACTTCCGTATCTGGAAAACATGTAGGGTTTCCTCAGGATAATTCTGCCTCCCTCCTTCATACAACAGCTATTTTTATTTTAATCCTATAACTAGCTTATGAAATAGTTGTAAATTTGGGATGAAAAATAAAAAACATAGTTTTACATACTAAAAATAAACCTTTTTTCCCATTATTCTAAGTAAAAAATTAAGTTTAGACAGTAGGGAGTGAACAATAATGACAATATGGTTACTAAATAAACGAAGTAAGCAGCTATTAAAAAAAATGTGTATAATTATGTAAGGCACGGTATGCCGGTCTCTTTGATTAAACCACAGACTACTTCAAAAACTATGTAATTTGGTAAATATACAAATTGGCGCACCAAGAAATTATGACAGATCAGCATAATTTATGTATCCCCGCCGTTTTCTCCGAAGTACAGTTGTCCTTTTACACCGGCAAAGGTAGACGTAAATCTTGTATTTGCGTTATTATGTCATTCACGCTTACCGTTCCAGCATTTGCAGAATATCTGTGACCATAGCTTCTCTTGCACCAAGCTCCACCAACAATGCCCGTTATGAAAGGATATCCTTCCCCCACGTCGCCGTTTTCGAGTGCCAGTCTTCTTCTTCTACAGACGCTAACATTTTTTGTATAAGTTTTTGTTTCCATACCTGCAAGAAAAGATATCACAACGAAAATGTCTTTACATCTTGTGTGTACAAATATTGAAGTGTTATAACCACGTTTCTTATAAAAAAAACGAAATAATTTACGCTAAGTATTAATAAATGCTCACTTTTAATGTTGCTCGGCTTTAAAACGCAAGATAAAGTGGCTTAGCATTATCCTGTTAGATTTCACACTTAAATTGTAAAATTGAAAGGAAAAAACTTATGATTAAAATAATGCTAGTACGGAAATAAAACAAAATTTAAAATTTAAATGAGAGTATGTACTACAATACTAAATCATGGCTTTTTAAAGATTAATTGTATTTGCCCACAAATATTTCCTGCTTTCAGTTTAACAGCAATTTGGTTTCACGGTTGAGTACAGCCTTTCTCCGAAAATAGGGACGAGAATTCTTTCCAGACGTATGTCTAGATAGAGGTAGCATTATATAACAGTAAAATGAAAGGAGACTTACCTCTTCCATTTTTTT